>CM017441.1:11738829-12126626 GCA_007726485.1 Eragrostis curvula
ATCTTCTCCCTGCAAACACAGATCAAAGCTGCTTGGTTGCCAGCCAAAGCAAGCCACATCGAAAGTTAGGCAGCTGTGGTAATAGTTTGGCGGTGCTTGGTTCATGCGGAAACGGTGGCGAGCCACTGGATTGCTAGTTGTTTTTGTGTGTTGCTTGCTGTGGCGGGTGTGGCGAGTATTTTAGCCGCCAGACCGTGGCGCCGCCACAGATTGGCGTGGTAAAAGCTGGCTGGCAACCAAGCAGCCTCCAAGTCCTTGTGCCCTGCAAGTCTCTTCTAATTTTGCGTGGCACACAACTGTAAAGCCTCTGATCTTGCACCTATAAAACAAGCAGGGACATTAAGTTACATAAAAATATCTGAAATTATATAATATGGATAAACTTCTTGAGCAGAATTACACCCAGATTCAGAGCCTCGTCATTACTTTATCTTTCAAGGCATGTATGTACATTATCTCTACTAATTATAAAAGGTACTCAAGGCATCTAATGTGAGATAAATGCGGCTTCAGGATCACGCTTGCCTAAACTCATTTCACCAAGAGATGTGGACAACACCCCCTAAACCTTAGAATACTTTAAAATTAGTTAGAGCTCCTATTTTCTTAGAATTGTTTGAAGCTCACACTGCTCATCATAGGCAGCCAGCAGAGACAAAGGATTATGAATTACCCTATGGTCCTAATCTGATAGAAGCAACAATGTTTACAGATTTCAAAGAACAGTATCACAGGGGCACCTACTTCATTGCACTAAATCATAAAAAAGGGCATATTTCTTCTAATGCAGCATGATAACTAATTCGAAAAATCAACCCTGTAAATGTAAGCAGTGAAATAATTCACTGAAGTTTAATGGGAAGAAATGAATAACATATGCCTGTCCTAAAGTTAGCTGTCAACATACAAGAATGTTTTAAGACTTCGAAATGCTTAAATGCTCAACATCTGATTAATAATGTAACTCTATGGTAGACAAAAAGCAAGATGCTGTAAAACATAAAACTATCTATATAAAAAAAAGATTCAGAGATGAAAAGCATCAATCTAATTTGAAATATCACATCATAATTACCATATAATAGTTCAAACTTCAAAGTTGAAAATCTTACCTTGCAATATAACGAAATCAATTGGTACCTCTCCCCAACACCCATGGCACCATCAGATATACCCTCTCTAAAGTCATCTCCTCAACAATTAAAAAAAAGAGACCTTGTCAGACATTCTCCTTCATCATACAAGAAGCAGGCAAAAGATATGAATATTGATCAGAAACTTAACCAAATTGCCTGGGGACAGAAAACAAAATGAACTGCACATATCCATGTAATAAAATCTGGTAGGATTGTCCCAAAGTGCCTTATAAGAATCAATACATGTCTTCCTAATCCACAAACACAAGGAACTAAATCTGTACTAACGAAATTGTGTATGTGTCTGATGCCGCAATTGTTTTATTTATTAATTAGGAAAGAGACTGGAAACAGAAACATAGACACAAAGGTGGACTATTACCCCAAAACCAACCGTGAAGGAAGCCCCTTTCTTCATCAATGGATACACCATCATGCTGGAGAATTTACATCACCTGTCTTTCAGTTCCCCTGCAATCCTCCCAAACTGAAAGCCTCGCTTGCTCTATACACAGGCAAGCCTTACGACGACGCAAAATCGCAGGCCATCCTCATCTGTGTCGGCACCGCTGCAACAGGTGGAGGGAAAAAAATCGTGAGGCTCCAGCAGAACAAGATTGGGCATAAGGAAAAAAACAATCCATGAACTGGACATAGAATTGAAAGGAAAGAACCAAGAGGGAATGAATCCACGAGCTGGGCACAAAGAATCAAACGGAAAAGAACCGAGAGCAAAAGAATCGACGGAGAAGAGAGGCAGCTCACCTGGAGGTGCCGTGCCACCTCTAGCTGCAAGCAGCCGCCGCTACGCCGGATCGATCGGGTTGCCATTACAGGAGGAAAAGGGTCAGGCGCCGCGAGATCTGCGGAGGAGAGCGTGGCGGCCAAGTCTGAGTTGGGCGGCCGCGTCCTCCCAGATCGATCGGAGGAGGCGCCGGTGAGGATGGTGCCAGACACGACGAAGAGGACATGGTGAAGAGGAGGCTGATGGAAGACGAAAGGCTGCAGTGGAGAACACGGCGCCGGTGTCGTGGACGTCGTTGAGCGTGCTTCACCGCCCCTCGAGTTCGCTCCGCCGTGCAGGCTCGCGGCGCCGGCGTGCCGTGTGCTGCCGCTAGTCCACACCCCAGCCAGCCGAGCTCGCCCCGCCGTTGTGTCGTCGTCGTACCGCCGTGGACAACGTCGAGCGCGCTTCGCCCAGCGGCCTCATGAGCCGCGCTCCGCCGCCTCCCAGCCCGCAGCACACCTCGCCCGGCCCGGTGGCCCGGTGGCCAGCGTACGTGCTCGCGCGGTGGCCTCGAGGAGCCACGCTCCGCCGCCGCTCGAGGTGGCTCCGTCCCGCAGCCACGCGTCGGCCGTCCCACGCGCTCGCCCGCGGCCCAGGGTCGATGTGCTAGCCCGCGGCCGCGGCGGAGATGCAGAGGAGGAGGAGATGCGAGGAGGCGGAGAGGCCGGTGTAAACGCGCTCGGCTCAACAACCGCTGTAAATGCACCCACTCGAGCCGGTTCGACGAGGAGGAGGGCGACACGTACGTGCGCAGTACAAAAATTTTCTTCTCACCGCAGGTAAACGCTGACCCCGCGAACGCACACGCCCGCGATCGCAATCCAACCACGCGAATCATCCGGAAGAGCGCCCGATCGCTGAGAGCGCGGTTACGCGGGGCTGACTAGAGAAGAAAATTTAGCGGCTTTTGTCAGTGTGTTACGAATTTCTTTTATTTTTGCAGAGAAACGCATGAGGGGAGAAGTTTGAGGCCCGTTTACATATTACTCCGTGTAGTTTGCAAAATCAAAGCAGCCACTGACTTTTCAGTACGTGTGACTTGCACCAGCATGGCAGAATCGACGATCGCACGCTACGCAGGTGCTGACGCTTGTCAATCTCAGTTGTCACTTGTCAGTGGCCGGATTAATCGTTGTAACACCCTATGTTTTGCCCATAATGAAAAACCACTAAAAATTTGAACTTTCTCAAATTTGAACAAAATCCAATCAAAGTAGAAGTAAATTCCATGCCAGATTCAAATTTCGAATTTTAAATGTGCATCAAACACCACCATGTGCATATTTGGAATTTTCTGATTTTAATTATGTGTTCATTTGGTTTTACTCCTTTTTCAAATTTGAATCTCATTCAAATTTGAGTCTTAGAAAAATTCTGGGAAATATTTGAATCTTTTCTTCCCTCCTGGGCCGCCCCTCCCTTTTTCTCCCTTCCCCGGCCCACTCCCTCCTCTCCTTTTCTTTCCCACGCGCGGCCCAGCCTCTCCTCCGGCCCAGCAGCAGCCCGGCCTGCTCATCCGCGCCGAGCCACTGACAGGTGGGCCCCACCTGTCAGTGTCGTCTCCCACCTCCTGCCACCGCGCCAGGCACGCCCATGACGGCCGGTGCGCCTGGTCTCGTCGCGCTACACCGCCGTCGCAGGAGCTCCACGTGCGCACGCGACGCCGTCGTCACCGCGCTCCTGTCCTGTCGCATCGCTTTGACCTCGCGCTCCCTTTTCCCCGCGCGGACCGACGCCTCGGCCCGAAGACCGGCGAGCGGCCATGCCGCAGCGTCAGCCTCGCTCAGCCGCCGTCGCGTCCCACGCACTGTGGTCGTCGCCGAGCCCTCGTCATCACGCGCGTGGGCACCGTCCTTTCCTGGCAACCGTCACGTCGCAATTTAACGACGACGACCGAGCCGGCGACCATCGCTTGATCAGCGCCCAACAGCTCCTCCTCGGCCGCCTATAAAAGGCCACCGAGCTCCGCGCTGCGCCCCCCCCCTCTTCCCGAGCTCACGCCCTCACCATTGCCACTCCAGCGCCTCCAATTTTACTTTTCCCCATTTTCCTTCTCCAAGTCCGGCGACCCTCCGTCGAGCCAGCGGTGGAGCTCCGTCTCCCTTTTCTTCTTCCTTGGCGTCTCTGTGCCTCCCCTAACCTCGTGCCGTCTCTCATTCCTGCAGCCGAAGCTCGGAGCATGGAGTTCGCGGGAGGCTAGGGTTCCGGCCACCGCACAACGACGACGAGCTGCCTCCGTCCCTCCTCCGCCTTCTTCGAGCCCGCTGTGAGCTCCGCCTCCCTCTCCTCTCTCTCCTGAGCCCCTCCTTTTCCTTCCCCGCGCACGGGCGCGTGCTCCGCGTCGAGCACCGCCACCAGCCGCCGCGCGACCTCGTCGCCGGCAGGCCTTCCGGCCGCGCCTGGCCACGCTGAGGCGCGCGCTGCACTCCACGCACACCCGCGCACTCGCACGGCTACACAAACGCGTGCGAACCCGCGCGCATGCGCCTCCCCCCTTGCGCGCAGCCGCGCACCGCCATCTCCGGCGAGCCCGCGCCGCCTCTCCGATGCCCCGCGTCGTCACCGTCAAGCGGCCCTAGCTCCGCCTTCGCGCATAGAACTCCTAGGTACCTTTAGCTTCGCCCCTGACGCCCTGTAGCCGTCGCTGGTGAGATCCCCGGCGAGGCGCCGCCGCGCGCGCGCCGCTTGACATGCCTTGTGGGGAATTGTGTACAACCTCTGCAGAGTTACAAATCTATCATGATAGCCGTGTTCCACGGTATTGGGCAACGCGAAAGCTTGTGCCACACAATGATTAGTATAACGGTGTGAGTAAATTCCTTGGTGTGTTTTTGGAATACTCCGGTGTGGAACCGTGTGCTGGTTTCCTGCCAGCGTTAAAATGTGGGAACTGGCGGGATGGACTTTGTCTCCCCCAAGGCCAAATAACCCCATTAATCCTCAATGATAACCTTGATTAGTGGTTTGCGAACTGCTTTGTTTTACAAACAACCCCTGCATAAAACTGGCCTTCCGCCCAGTTACTAAACCCTCGGCCTATCCTTGAAACTATCCTTGCATGCTTAAACCCCTTGTTGTTAGGACTTGCTGAGTACCCCATGTGCTCACCCTTGCTTAATCATTCAGATGAGGAACCTGAGTATCAAGAAGATGGTGATGAAGAATAGGGTTCTGTCTACACTCAAGATGCCTGTGCTAGTGCCGCTTCCGACTTCCGCTGTAGTAGTATTTAAGTGGTTCTGCTGTAGCAGCCCACTTGCTTGATGCTTGTTGTAATAAAGTGGCCTTTGGCCGTTGTTGTAAGACCTTTTACGTATGAAGGCTTGTATGAGTTTCGGTAATATTTATGTAAGTGATGACGCTGTGATATCAGTCTGTGTAAAGTGTTCGTATCAGCGTCTGATCTAGGGACTGGTACGGTAAGCACTAGTGCTCCAGAAACGGGGTACGACAGAGTGGTATCAGAGCCATGCTTGACCGTAAGATGGACCCTAGGCTGGAAACGATTGTGAGAGAGCGATATTTTATATATATAAACTATATTACAAAAAATTTATTCTCAGTTCCGTATTTACTTTACAAATCGTTTTGTTACTTTGTACTTACCCATCTTCAACTTTTGTTGAAACAGATAGAGGACCAGCAGCTAGACGACGGGTGGACCCGCAGCTACCAGATCGGCGTTTCAGGCTTCCCCACTCTCCTGTGGGAAGCGTTGCAGAGGTTCGGCTACACCGACCGCCCGGAGTACCGCTCCCTCAGCTTCGTCCGGGACGGCACCCAGTACTGTGAGGTGCAGGTGACAGTTCTTCAGCCGCGTACACGCCCAGACCTGGAGCCCCTGACAGTGACAGCTTTCGGCACCCAGCCCGGAGACGCCCACCAGATTGCGGCTCGCAAGACCCTGCTACTCTTCTGTCAGCACCACGAGGAGGAGGTACGCGACACCCCGTGTCGCTACTTCCCGCTGTACGAGCACACCAAGGCACAGTGACAGCACAGGTTGAGTGCTCTACAGGGACCAGACCAGCGTGAGGAGGACCCCACTGTGGTAGCGTCAGCTTGGTACATCATGGCTATGGACAGTCTGTTCGAGTCACGCCAGAGAGGGTTCGAGAGTAGTATCACCAGAGCTGAGGCAGCAGAGACTAGAGAGACAGATCTCCAGGAGCAGCTCCAGCAGACCCAGACTCAGCTTGCAGAGGTCCAGGCACAGTCCACACAGACAGCACACGTCCTTGAGTCGACTGCACAGATGTGGGACGAGGACACGCAGAAGCTCACAGAGGTTCAGGCCCAGCTTGCAGCAGCACAGTCTCAGCTTGCACAGCTTCAGACCCAGCTCGCCGAGTCCCAGACAGAGCAGGCACAGATTCAGTCCACTCTCGAGGCAGCTATGGGCCTTTGGGAGGAGGACGCTCTGTACCTCATCAGAGAGGTTGACCGCTGCTACGTGAGACTTCACCAGGTTGGAGCAGGACCCCGTCGCAGGTTCACTCCGAGGATTGGAGGTCCCAGACGCCACCTGCACTACGCCTGCCCGACAGACTCAGAGAGTGACTCCAGTGACAGTGACGACTCTGGAGGTGCAGGACCGTCAGGTGTGGCACAGCTTCCAGCTTCACCTGAGGTCGCACTTGCTCTAGAGTCAGCACCAGAGGTTGAGCCAGCACCAGCAGCACCTGAGGTTGCACCAGTTCCAGTTCCAGCTCCAGCACCAGCTTACGGCTTTCTGTCAGAGTCCGACAGGAGCCCTCAGAGGAGGAGGATGCCCAGATGGCAGAGGACGACCCCGAGCTAGAGTTACTAGAGGACCCTCTGCAGGGTGAGGAGGACACTGAGTCAGAGCACGAGATGGACTACCCGTCAGACCCCGGCAGTGACTACTCGGACTCGATGGACGAGGACGACTTCCCCGTACTCGAGGGTTACGTCCCTCAGTACATGCTAGAGATGGAGGAGGACGAGGACCAGGGCGTGGTCAACTTTGTGCCTATCAGTGACGACCAGCCTGTGGTAGTCGACCCTCCGGCACCGCAGCAGCCAGCACTTGTTGCCGCTCCAGTTCAGCAGCCGCTAGCACCTGTTGCACCCCCAGCGCAGCAGGAGCCAGCACCCGTTGCTCCCGCAGCACAGCAGCAGCCAGTACTCCTTGTACCACCAGCTCACCACCAGCTAGCTCTTGTGGCACCTCCAGCAGCTCAGCACCCGCTAGCACTGGTTGCACTTGGACCGCTGTTTCCGTACCAGCCAGTTCTTGCACCACCCACAGCTCAGCACTACCCAGCAGCTCCACAGCAGGCCCCGCAGATGCTCGGAGACGCAGACCTCTTCGAGTACTACCAGCTCCTTCGTGCCACGAGGAGTGGAGTGACCCCTACGACCTGTACCGTGCGTGGCGCAGGGACCACGGCTACGACCAGTACTGAGGAGCAGCTACCCCAGTTGGAGTCAGTTACCAGCAGCACTTGTGGCAGCAGTGCTTGTACCCGTAGTAGAGCAGCTAGCAGTTTGTGTCTAGTCCAGCAGTTGTGTTTGTTGTATCTTAGAGTACCATGTTGTCGAGTCTTGTTGTTTAGTTGTAGCCGTCAAGTCCTCCTGTGTAAGGGCTTGTGTATGTATGATCGAACCTTGTTATGATGTTTATGTATGCTGTAATGTTGTAATGATGCTGGAATTTTATTGTTTGTGTGTTGGCAAACCTTGTGTTCCTGTCTGTTGCCTAGTCTCGGCTTGTTTCAACCTCGACTCGTTCTCACCCTTCGAAATCCTCTGTCAACTTAACAGATGCCTCCCGCGAGGCAGTCCGCCCGAATACGGCAGCGTCGTGAGCGTCAAGTTGCACACGACGAGGATGCCCCAGGACAAGGCGGTGTACGTGGACGTGGGAGAGGCAGAGTCAACCAGCAGCATTGCAGAGGTGGAGGCAGAATTGGAGACCATGATCAAGAAGATGAGGCAAGCCAGACAATCAGAACAACCAGGACAACCAGAACGATCAAGACAACCAGAATGACCAGGAGGCCATGATGAAGGTGAAGGTCATCAACAAAACCAGAACCGAGGTGGAGGAATCAGAACTGTGGCAGAGGTAGGCGAGGTGGACGACATGGACCCTTGCCCAACCCACCTGTCACTAACCTTGTCGCTGTGATGGACAATCAGACACGTCTGATGGAAGTCATTGCTCAAGGACTTCTTGACCGTGCACCAGGTCCCCAGACCAAGATGTCAGAATTCATGAGACTCAGACCACCGACCTTCGAGAATGCCGAAGAAGACCCTCTGGCAGCAGATGATTGGCTGAGAGGCATCATCAAGAAGCTTCAGGTTGTAAACGCCAATGACAGGGAGAAAGTCCTTCTGGCATCGCACCAACTCAGGGGAGCAGCCAGTGAGTGGTGGGACAACTACCAAGAAGCTACAGAAGACCCCGAGGCTATCACTTGGGATGAATTCCAGGAAGAGTTCAGGAGATACCACATCCCTGAGGGTATCATGGACATGAAGGCAGATGAGTTTCGCTCACTGAAGCAAGGAGCCATGACCGTGAATCAGTACATCAGAAAGTTTATGAAGCTTGCACGTTATGCACCTGAGGATGTGAACACTGATAAGAAGAAGCAGGACCGCTTCAAGAAGGGACTGAGTCCTAGTCTGAAAATGCAGTTGGTCACTCACATCTATCCAGACTTCAACACTCTGATGAACCGTGCCATTCTTCTAGAAGACGCACGTTCTCACATCGAGAGTGACAGGAAGCGCAAATTCAATGCCCAGAAGTTCAGGCAGCAGGAAAGAAATCAGAAATCAAGAGGCAACTTCTCCCAGAAGCCCAGGTACCAGCCAACCATGCAGTACAGGGCCTCATCATCAAACCAGCAGAATGCAGCACCCTCTTATCGTAACCAGAATCCCAGCAGCCAGCAGAGGAGCAGTGCCAGTGTTGCACAGCCAGCGCAGAGTGATAAGAGAACATGCTTCAACTGCCGTGAACCAGGTCACATGATTGCCAAGTGCCCTTATATGAACCAGAATCAAGCTCCAGCTCAGTCTCATCAGCAAAGCAACACCAGAACTGCAGTGTCAGGAGTCGGACGTGGTGGACAGCAAGCCTCAGGACAGCAGCGAAGGAACAATCAGACCTTTGGTCGAGGCAGAGTCAACCACATTGACACCCAGGAAGCTGAAGAGGCACCAGATGTTGTTCTCGGTGAGTACCTTGTCAACTCCACCCTTGCAACAGTTTTGTTTGATTCTGGAGCTTCGCATTCGTTCATATCTTCAAGATTTATTGCTGCACATGGTTTTCCAACTGTTCTGCTCAAACAACCACTGATAACACGCTCTCCTGGAGCGGAAATCAAGTGTTTGTTGGGATGTCCCCGGGTTAAGATTCTTTTAAGTGGGGTAGTATTCCTAGCAAACTTAATAGTTCTCCAGTCAGCCGGAATAGATGTTATCCTTGGAATGGACTGGTTGAGCAAACATCAGGGCAATATAGCCTGTGATACCAGGAAAGTCTCCTTAGTAAACCATCAAGGTATTAAGGTGGAATGTGAGCCAAGGAGAGTGAAGGCTATTCCGATGGTATGCAGTCTGGAAACCGTATCACTGGAGGAAGTACCAGTCGTCTGTGAGTACCCAGACGTTTTCCCAGATGAATTACCTGGAATGCCACCGGACCGAGACATAGAGTTCATCATTGATCTCATTCCCGGAACCTCCCCAATCGCCAAGAGACCTTACCGAATGGCAGCCAATGAGTTAGCAGAATTGAAAGAACAGATAGCAGAATTACAAGAGAAAGGTTTCATAAGACCAAGCTCTTCACCATGGGGATCACCAGTTCTATTTGTCAAGAAGAAAGATGGTAGTCTCAGAATGTGCATTGACTACCGTTCACTCAATGAAGTCACTATCAAAAACAAGTACCCACTGCCCAGGATCGATGACTTGTTTGATCAGCTGAAGGGAGCCAAGTTCTTCTCCAAGATTGACCTGAGATCAGGGTACTACCAGCTGAAGATTCGAGAAGGAGATATACTCAAGACCGCCTTTGTCACACGCTATGGTCAGTATGAGTTTACAGTAATGCCCTTTGGACTCACCAACGCACCGGCATACTTCATGAATCTGATGAACAAGGTCTTCATGGAAGAGTTAGATCGGTTTGTTGTTGTCTTCATTGACGACATTCTAATCTACTCTAAGAGCGCCGAAGAACATGAACAACATCTAAGAGTTGTGCTCGAGAAACTAAGAGCACATGAGCTTTATGCTAAGTTCAGCAAGTGTGAGTTTTGGTTAAAAGAAGTCGCTTTCCTTGGTCATATCTTGACTGAAAAAGGCATTGCAGTAGACCCAGCAAAGGTTGAGGCAGTTACCAACTGGAAGCAACCCACAAATGTAACAGAAGTCCGAAGTTTTCTTGGACTGGCAGGTTACTACCGCAGATTTATAGAAGGTTTCTCCAAGCTAGCCCGACCAATGACTGCCCTGACTCAGAAAGGAAAAGAATTCAAGTGGACAGAAGCCTGTGAGAAAAGTTTTCAAGAGCTAAAAAGAAGGTTGACAACAGCCCCAGTGCTAACCCTACCGGATATCTATCGAGATTTTGTCGTATACTGCGACGCCTCTCGACAAGGTTTGGGTTGTGTGCTAATGCAAGATGGACGAGTAGTAGCTTATGCATCAAGGCAGCTGAAAGTTCATGAGCAGAACTATCCAACTCACGATCTAGAGCTAGCAGCAGTTGTTCACGCTCTAAAGATCTGGAGGCACTATCTGATTGGAAATAAATGTGAAATCTTCACAGATCATAAGAGTCTGAAGTACATCTTTACACAGTCAGACTTAAATCTCAGACAGAGAAGATGGTTAGAATTGATCAAGGATTACAATCTGGATATACAGTATCACCCCGGAAAGGCCAATGTAGTTGCAGACGCACTGAGTCGCAAGGCTTACTGCAACAACATCAAGCTACATAAAAGAAGACCTAAGTTACTGGCAGAGTTCAAGCAGCTAAATCTTCATTGCACCCAGTCGAGCCAGATAAACAACCTATGTGTGGGACCAACTCTAGGAAGTCTAATCCGAAAGGCTCAAGTGGATGATGAGGAGATACTTGATCTCAAGGCCAAAACCGGAATGGATAAAGCACCCGGATTCAGAGTAGATGACCAAGGTACCTTATGGTATAAAGATCGAATCTGTGTACCCAAGAATGGTGGGTATCAGCAGCTCATTATGGATGAAGCCCACAACTCCGCTTACTCCATTCACCCAGGAAGCACCAAGATGTACTTGGATCTGAAAACGAAGTACTGGTGGTCAGGAATGAAGAAGGATATAGCAGAGTTCGTTGCCCGATGTGATATCTGCAGCAAAGTTAAGGCAGAGCATCAGAGACCCGCAGGATTGTTGCAACCACTGCATGTTCCCGTGTGGAAATGGGATGAGATCAGCATGGATTTCATCGTGGGTTTACCCCGCACCCAAAAAGGGAATGATTCAATATGGGTAATAGTGGACCGTCTGACGAAGGTTGCACACTTCATACCTGTCAAGACAGTCTACAGGGGAGACAAGTATGCTCAGTTGTATGTGGATCACATACTCAAGTTGCATGGAGTTCCGAGCAGGATAGTCTCAGATAGAGGGACCCAGTTTACCTCAAAGTTCTGGCAAAGTCTGCACAAGCTGTTGAAAACTAAGTTGGATTATAACTCCGCATACCACCCGCAGACAGATGGACAGACTGAAAGAGTCAATCAAATCCTGGAAGATATGTTGAGAGCATGTGTGCTAGCCCATGGAAAGGACTGGGAGAAAAGCCTTTCCTTTGCAGAGTTTTCCTACAACAACAGTTATCAAGCCAGTCTACAGATGGCACCCTTCGAAGCTCTTTATGGCAGAAAGTGCAGAACACCTCTAATGTGGTCAGAAGTGGGAGAGCGATCTTTCTTTGGACCGGCAATCATTAAAGATGCTGAAGAGAAAGTAGCTCTAATCAGGGAGAATCTGAAAGCAGCCCAGAGCAGGCAGAAAAGCTATGCAGACACCCGTCGCAGAGACCTGAGCTTTGAAGCAGGAGACTATGTATACCTCAAGGTATCACCAATACGAGGTACCCGAAGGTTCAGGGTCCGAGGAAAGTTGGCGCCCAGATACATTGGACCTTTTAAGGTACTCAAGAAGATAGGAGCGGTAGCTTACCGCCACCAGCTCCCCGAAGAGATGTCAGATATCCATAATGTCTTCCATGTCTCACAGTTGAAGAAATGCTTGAGAGTTCCAGAGGAAATAGTACCACCGGAAGTATTGGATCTTCAACCGGATCTCCGTTACCAGGAGAGGCCCATCAGGATTTTGGATGTTGCCACTCGGTTAACAAGGAGAAATGCCATACGGTTTTGCCGAGTGCAATGGAGCAATCACACAGAAGCAGAGGCTACCTGGGAACGTGAAGATAATCTTAAGAAGGAGTTTCCCTACCGGTTCGAGGAAGAGCCTGAATCTCGAGGACGAGATTCGGTTTAAGTGGGGTAGGTTTGTAACACCCTATGTTTTGCCCATAATGAAAAACCACTAAAAATTTGAACTTTTTTCAAATTTGAACAAAATTCAATCAAAGTAGAAGTAAATTCCATGCCAAATTCAAAATTTCGAATTTTAAATGTGCATCAAACACCACCATGTGCATATTTGGAATTTTCTGATTTTAATTATGTGTTCATTTGGTTTTACTCCTTTTTCAAATTTGAATCTCATTCAAATTTGAGTCTTAGAAAAATTCTGGGAAATATTTGAATCTTTTCTTCCCTCCTGGGCCGCCCCTCCCTTTTTCTCCCTTCCCCGGCCCACTCCCTCCTCTCCTTTTCTTTCCCACGCGCAGCCCAGCCTCTCCTCCCTCCGGCCCAGCAGCAGCCCGGCCTGCTCATCCGCGCCGAGCCACTGACAGGTGGGCCCCACCTGTCAGTGTCGTCTCCCACCTCCTGCCACCGCGCCAGGCACGCCCATGACGGCCGGTGCGCCTGGTCTCGTCGCGCTACACCGCCGTCGCAGGAGCTCCACGTGCGCACGCGACGCCGTCGTCACCGCGCTCCCGTCCCGTCGCATCGCTTTGACCTCGCGCTCCCTTTTCCCCGCGCGGACCGACGCCTCGGCCCGAAGACCGGCGAGCGGCCATGCCGCAGCGTCAGCCTCGCTCAGCCGCCGTCGCGTCCCACGCACTGTGGTCGTCGCCGAGCCCTCGTCATCACGCGCGTGGGCACCGTCCTTTCCTGGCAACCGTCACGTCGCAATTTAACGACGACGACCGAGCCGGCGACCATCGCTTGATCAGCGCCCAACAGCTCCTCCTCGGCCGCCTATAAAAAGCCACCGAGCTCCGCGCTGCGCCCCTCCCCCTCTTCCCGAGCTCACGCCCTCACCATTGCCACTCCAGCGCCTCCAATTTTACTTTTCCCCATTTTCCTTCTCCAAGTCCGGCGACCCTCCGTCGAGCCAGCGGTGGAGCTCCGTCTCCCTTTTCTTCTTCCTTGGCGTCTCTGTGCCTCCCCTAACCTCGTGCCGTCTCTCATTCCTGCAGCCGAAGCTCGGAGCATGGAGTTCGCGGGAGGCTAGGGTTCCGGCCACCGCACAACGACGACGAGCTGCCTCCGTCCCTCCTCCGCCTTCTTCGAGCCCGCTGTGAGCTCCGCCTCCCTCTCCTCTCTCCCCTGAGCCCCTTCTTTTCCTTCCCCGCGCACGGGCGCGTGCTCCGCGTCGAGCACCGCCACCAGCCGCCGCGCGACCTCGTCGCCGGCAGGCCTTCCGGCCGCGCCTGGCCACGCTGAGGCGCGCGCTGCACTCCACGCACACCCGCGCACTCGCACGGCTACACAAACGCGTGCGAACCCGCGCGCATGCGCCTCCCCCCTTGCGCGCAGCCGCGCACCGCCATCTCCGGCGAGCCCGCGCCGCCTCTCCGATGCCCCGCGTCGTCACCGTCAAGCGGCCCTAGCTCCGCCTTCGCGCATAGAACTCCTAGGTACCCTTAGCTTCGCCCCTGACGCCCTGTAGCCGTCGCCGGTGAGATCCCCGGCGAGGCGCCGCCGCGCGCGCGCCGCTCCGACGCGCTCCGGCCGCGCTGCGTCGCCATCCGACGTGGCGTGCCACGTCGGCGCCGGGCCCGCGGAGACCCGGTCTCCTCTGCCGCGTCAGCGCCCCGTCAGCGCACGTCCACGGGCGCGGTGCACCGTGGACCGCCCTCACATACCTCCTCCGGTCCACAGCCCTGTGGACCAAGTCCACGGAACAGTGGGTCACAGTGAACCCGGCCCCAGTGGCCCACTTGTGAGCCTCACACAGCCTCTGGAAATTGCTAAGTCCACACACAGTTTGTACCCAGGAATCTATTTCGAGCACTTTCCTTTATCAGAAAAATTCCATAAAATTCCTAAAAATACTAGATTAATTCCTAATCATTTTGCAACACTTGTTTACTCCATAATAATTAGGATTATGTCTATGCTTAATTACTTAGCTTAATCCTAATTATTTCCTATGTTGCAAACTTGTAAAATCTATATCTCTTTCATCTTAGCTCCGATTTTGGTGATTCTTCCACCAAAATTCCTCTAAAATCATGAGCTATTTATTGTTATCAAAACCCTCTATTGTTGATCTCTGTTTGGTCTTCATTTGATTTATTTGCTTGTTAATCAGTTGTTTGATCGGTAGTTTAATTCGATCGCTGTTTGCAATCAATAGAGGAACAAGTCTTCGAGGAAGGAGCGGAGGATCCGGATTACGAGGACTTAGAAGAAGAAGACTTTGGTGAAGGCAAGTTCTAACCCCTTGGTCATATTGATCCTATGATTGCAAATAGTCCTATTTAGAGCCTGTTTTGGAAACAACTGTGCATGATATTTAAAATGGTTTCAAATGCTAGATGATCCTATGCTGATGATTGCCATACCTTGTTAATTGTTTATCCACTGCCTTGTTAGCCCTAGGTTCACTATCATTAGTTCCCTAATGATATGTTGATATGCCATGCTGCTTAGGACTTGTTACATGTGTACTTAATTAATCTTGCTATACATGCTTTTGGTGTAAAATGGTGTGTGTTTGGAGGAGTGTGTGTGAATATGAAATGTGGGATGGTACTATATATTAGTGATAATTGTAATCCATAGTGGGGTACTTCTGGCGGGAGCAGGCGGGGTAGTCCTCAGTGGGGAGGCCTATCTCTGGGATGCGATTCCTCCTTTGAGGATAGCTATTGAAGATGCTTGCTTCGGTCGTATAAGGACCGGTTCATGTGCCGCCTTGCCTAGCACCTTTCGTACAACCACATGCCTTGTATGGGAAAGGTTTGGAACCACACCCTACTATAGTGTTCACCCGGTACCCACCTGGAGGGCAGGAGTTGCGGCGGAAGCCAGGAGAAGACTCGACATGGCAGGTGTCGGGATCCGGCGTATGGTGATTCTTCAGGCCTTTCTACATGATAATGATGATATTGTGAAGCCCCTGGTCGCAGTATTTCCGTAGTGGTGCCGCGGTGACACCAAGTAGGTACGGGACCATTAGTGTGTCTGTCCGATCCATGACGATGGGGAGGGCTGACATGCCTTGTGGGGAATTGTGTACAACCTCTGCAGAGTTACAAATCTATCATGATAGCCGTGTTCCACGGTAATGGGCAACGCGAAAGCTTGTGCCACACAATGATTAGTATAACGGTGTGAGTAAATCCCTTGGTGTGTTTTTGGAATACTCCGGTGTGGAACCGTGTGCTGGTTTCCTGCCAGCGTTAAAATGTGGGAACTGGCGGGATGGACTCTGTCTCCCCCAGGGCCAAATAACCCCATTAATCCTCAATGATAACATTGTTTAGTAGTTTGCGAAATGCTTTGTTTTGCAAACAACCCCTGCATAAAACTGGCCTTCCGCCCAGTTACTAAACCCTTGGCCTATCCTTGATGTTATCCTTGCATGCTTAAATCCCTTACTGTTAGGACTTGCTGAGTACCCTATGTACTCACCCTTGCTTAATCATTCAGATGAGGAACCTGAGTATCAAGAGGATGGTGATGAAGAGTAGGGTCCTGTCTACACTCAAGATGCCTGTGCTAGTACCGCTTCCGACTTCCGCTGTAGTAGTGTTTAAGTGGTTCTGCTGTTGCAGCCCGCATGCTTGATGCTTGATGTAATAAAGTGGCATTTGGCCGTTGTTGTAAGACCTTTTATGTATGAAGGCTTGTATGAGACTCGGTAATATTTATGTAAGTGATGACTCTGTGATATCAGTCTGTGAAAAGTGTTCGTATCAGCGTCTGATCCAGGGACTGGTACGGTAAGCACTAGTGCTCCAGAAATGGGGTACGACAGGATCGGAAACATCACCAACTTCCGGGGTCAAGAGCTCTAGCCGGCCTTCCTCCAACAAGCTGCACGAGAGATCTTGTTCAGCCTCCGCGCCGCACATTGATGCACCGCTGTTTGTCTCCATAGCTGTAGGGTTCGATCGTATAGTCCCGCATACATTACATACATAACTGAGATAATGTACAGGACTTATGGCCTCTATCCGGCCCGAGTTGAAAGCCTGATAGATTCCGCGTGGTGTACGAGACGGATAATCTAACCGATTCCGTATCCCATAGGCATTTGCACCCAAAATTTCCCCTGCTTGCTTTTGGTGAACATATTTCATTTGATACTCCCTGCCTTCTACACCTGGAACAGATGTGTATATATCACTCTGAATTATTCTTCCCCACAACTGAACTGGGTATGCCATTCCCAGCTTTGTGCGCCTCCTTTTCTTTCTATTAATTTTTTGTTTTGGCCAATCAGACACAAGTTGTGCTAGTCAAACATAATCAAGCATATTCGGAAGTCTGACAAACTTACTTAATCTGTCTATAGGTAAGAAAAATGATATACGTTCGACTGGAACAACCTACTGACAACCGGCTGCTGTTTATCTATGGCTGACCAGGGCTGGAACATGCAAGTGATCATCGCTGTGGCTGACCAGGGCTGGAACATGCAAGTGATCATCGCTGGTCCGTGTGATGGTGCCGGTGAGTCCAACCAACGGGTCGGACGTACAGCACTTCTCAATAGGTAAGTGCATCCAGCACGAACTCGTATTCTCATTCTATCTTAGCCTGAATACATCACATCGTTAGTATCTATGAACACTCAGTAATATGTCATGTTACTGACCTCTACTCACATTTCCTTTTAGACTTGAACAATCTCTATGTAAATGATTCATGTTTGAGTTGAAGCAGCACGGGCATTTTGGTTTTCATATTTGAGTTTGAAGCAGCAGGGGCATGTTGGTTTGGGGATTGGTGGCCCTGACTATCTTTTATGATAGGACAGTTATTCTACATATCCTTGTTGCATAATTCTTTTCTTCCCAGTTTCTTCTCAGAGGGTATGGAATTTGATTATTATTCAGTTTGGTTCAAGCATCTACGTTGGATGGATGACAGAAAGAGTTAGACAGGACAAAACCTATTCCTGAGAGTTTATACGTTGATCTAGAAATCGAGGATCACACCATCCCTGTGCATATACAACTTAAATAGTTCATATGCAAGGTTTTTTATTTGTATGAATGTCAGGAGTGGCTGAGCTAACTGGTGCAAGTATTTTCAGGGTGAACCCTATGATGTCCAAGCACTTTGTTCTTGAATATCAGCTAATGCCTTGGCAGGGATGGACAATGTTTGTCTGATCCTTCTTGAGCTGCAGAACAGAACGCGTTTCAGGACTCAATACTACTAGAGGAGTTTTACTGTCCAAAATAATGGTCATTAGTTCGTCAAAACTAATGGCCATTAGTTTGAGGGCACATTAGTAATTTTATTATTAACTAAATAATTTATTTTTTTATTTAATAATAATGAACTAAATAATTCAACCCTAACCAGTTAACACTAGTAACTATAATAATGAACTAGATTAATGGACAACATGAATCGATCAAATTAGATTTTTTTTTATAAAAACAAAATTATTATTACAAGTCTATCGCACTTTATGTTCTAATATTACCCTTACTAATGGCCATTAGTAGTAATATTTTGATATTAAATCTAGACCGTCGGATCAAACTAATGGCCATTAGTTTTGAAAAACTAATGGCCATTAGTTTAGACCGTAAAACTGCTCTACTAATACAATAATACTGGTACTATCTGTAGAGATTGTATGACAGATTCTCGTGGTGCTATTCTTGGATAGTCATGTTTATAACAGATTGTATAACAAGAAACTACATTAGGATACCAAATGCAGAGACAGAACAAACGGTTAATATGTATACTAGTGCGATTACATAAAAGACGAAAAAAAATGTTTCATTCCATGCAATTGGGACAAAACAGAGTTTCTCATGTGCTAAAACGTAGCACTGTACAGAGTGAAAAAAACGAAAAACAGAGTTCCTGGTTTCCCAACCAGCACCATCCACATACAACGTATTCGAAGAAAGAATTTCGATTAATAGCCCACATTGATGAGTCATGACATTTATCAGCAATGGATGAGAAACCGCAGCATCCACCTGGTGTCTACTCATGCATACACACCGCCAACCAGCTGATGTAAGTGCTTAACAAGTTACAGAGAAAATGATACTCTGGATGAGAGTTGAACCAGATGCTGAAAGAACATAATGTCTTCCTCTGGATGAGTGCTACTAGGGCTCCTTATCCTTATCACCTCCTGTATGAAGGCCCTGTGTTAAGAACAAACAGTCAATATAATACATAACTAGGCTTTCTGAGTTCGGACATAAGGATATTGCAAAGAATTGATAGATCTGAGAATGACATAGCAGTACCAGCGCTGCCGAGACAAGGAATGCTGATATCCCCACCAATCCAACAACAAAGTAGAACCAGCCGTCTCCTTCTTGATCACTTGGAGTAAGAGGGGATGGCGCAGCGCTGTCTGGGGACGGCATACATGGCTGAGAAGCAGTAGTTTTTGCTCCAAGAGAAAGCCGGAACAATGCATAAAGAACAAACAGAGAGAAGCCCATATAAGTAATTCGGCCAGACGCCCGGGCAAATTCCTTCTCAATTCTGTAGGTCCCAAACAAGCCACTGAGAAATCCAACACAGCCGAAGAGCCAAAAGACAGCAAACCATCGTAGGATAGCGATGCGGTGTTCAGTTGGTAAATGGGACTCTATTTGGAACAGAACGGCGAGGCCACTTACCAAGGCCATCGCTGAAACGAGCTGTCTCTTCATCCAAATATTGTCTTCCTGCGAAAATTTTGATGACCCAATCAGCCTCTTCATTTTCCATCAAACATGCAACTGACCTCATTCGACACAAACAAAAACAACCAAATTATGATTACATACCTTTCCCTTGAGAACAATCGACAGATTTTGATCAACATCAAGCAGGGGCCTCTTCAGACTTGCTATGTTTGATTCCAAATCGTCAGCGACTTCAGTTCGGAGCTTTAATGCCTGTTTCCGGAGGTTCACAATTGCATCTCTCTCCTGTTTCTTCAGTTCTGCCTCTCGGACAACCAGCGCAGCTTCTTGTTGTCTTAGCTGATTCTCATTCCTTTGCCAAAGTTCCACATCTTCATAACATCCTGCTTGCACTTCTTGTGGAACGCTTCACGCTCACGTTCCTTGGTCAATTTCTGTCCTAAGAAGTTATCTTTCAGCTCCTGCAATTCATCCATGTTTCTCTTCTTTTCCTCTTCGATCTGCAACCATGCATTGCGTTGCATAGCAATCTCCTTTTCTAACAGCTCTCTGTGCTTATTCATCATGGCTTGTTCGCATTTCAGCATCTCGTTTTGGAGCTGCACCCACGCTTCCTTTGTGTGTTCCAAAATCTGCTTCTGCTCTGACAATTCCTTCGACCTTTCCAGGATTACATCCATATTTCTCTTCTTCTCAACATGGAGTTGTTGGTGTGCACGCTCAAGCTGCTGTCGGAGATCCATCTCTCTCTGTCTGAAGTACAATTCCATGACTTCTGCATTGCTCAATTCCTCTCCGGCCTTCGAATTGTCCACATCCTTCTGATGAGATTGCTGGGACATGTTCAGCGGTACGAGGACAGTGTGCGCACTCGGCTCACCGCTGTATGCTGAAGACGATGAAGCAGGCGCGATGGCTTCTGGCCCTTCAACGTGGTACATCTCCGTGTCGGTGAACAGGGAGAACGCCTTCAGCGCCGTCACGAGGGCGTTGGCGTCCGACGAGACGGCGGCGCTGGAGCTGCCGACTTGGATGTTTCGGCAAGGGAACGGCGACGGATTGGTAGCAGCGCTGGCCAGTGCGGTCTCCGCGGGCACTCTGCTTTTGGACCTGTAGTTGTCGACAGAGGCGGAGATGGACTTGGCGTCGACGTCGACGGCGACGTCCCCGACGCCCTGATGTGGGAGTGGCGCCGCGTTCCCGCCTCCGTCGCCTGCCGACACCGGCGAATCGTGCGCCATGGAGCCCATGGAGTCGATCTGAAGCTGACACACGTCCAAGGCGGAGAAGAGCGCGGGGGTGTCCGGCGACACGGGGGCGCTCGCATTGCTTCTGACGACGTCGTTGGGCGAGGAAACGCGGGTGATGGCGGCAGCGCGCGTACATGCCACGCTTGCCGCAGCAGCAGACGCAGGCGGGCCTGTGTCCTGGGTGTTCACCTCGGCCGCCTCGAAGAAGGAATCGGCGTCGAAGGCGACGTTGTCGACGAAGGGTAGCGAGATCGCGTCAGCAGGCGTGACGAGGGCGGCGGAGCTCGGATCCCCACCGGCTGTGTTGCTTGCCCCACCACGAGTGTTGGTGTCCTCGTCGGCGTCGTCTCCGAAGCCCTCCGCGTCGCCGGGGTGCTCGAGCGGCTCCGGAGTGACGCGGCGGAGGCCTGCGCTCTGCTCTCTGGCACAGGATGCAGGATGCAGCGCGGTGGGGAGTTCTCCCCGCTCCCATGTCCTCGTCAGGAGCTGCGTTCACCGCGGCATGAGCACGTCGACGATGAGGGCGCCGGGTCGTGGAAGCGTGGAGCTCGGCGCGAGGAGGGTGGGCGCGCTTGGATCTCCGCCGCCAGACTCGTCAGTGGAAGTCGACGCCGACGAATGGTGGGCGATGGGGCTCGGCGCGACGACGGGGGCCGCGTGGGTCGTGGTGGTGGAGTCGCTTGCTCCGCCGCAGGAGTTGGAGTTGTCGGCGCCGACCAAGACCTCCTCCGCGCCTTGGTGCTCGAGCGGTTCCGGAGCACCGCGGCGGAGGCCCGCGCTCTGCTCTCCACCAGCGCCTAGACCCATCGATGCCGAGGCGGTGGCGGAGTGGCCCACGTCCCCGTCGCCGCCGCCGCAGGATGCAGGAGGACGGAGCGTGCTCCCCACCTCCTCGCCTTCTTCTTCAGCCGCGCCTTTCCCCGCCGCCATGAGCGCGGCAGCGACGGCCGACGAGGGGACGACGAGGGGGTTGTGCCGTGCGGTGCCTTCGCGGCTTCGCTTTGCTTGGGGAGGGGGAGCACGAACGGTCGGATGCGGGGTGCGCCGTGTGTGGGGCGCTTCGGATGAGCGACACCTGGGCTTCGTTTTCAAAAGCTTTTGTCGCGTTCTGGCGCGGGGAGGAGAGGTGGGCCCCGATCGGTTGGGGTGGGGCCCCCTCCAAATCACTGTGATCTCCGCTGCGCCCGTGCCCTTGGCCCCCGTCAGGTGTTCGACGAAATGCGCCGCGCGGCAGGGCGCGTTGCCGGCTCGCCGCCGCCAGCGCACCATGAATGCACAGCTCCCTAGTCCCGGAATCCAGTCAGACATGCAGCACTGCGCACTACGGCGGAGCGAGGGCGTCGAACGCGGACACCGCCGTGCTCGTTGATCGTTGCCTAAGCTGCCAAGCATGATGGCCACTGCGCGCGCCGGCCTGGCGCGGATGCCCATCGCGCGCACCGCCTTGTACGTACACAGGCGTCCGAACATGAGACGTGGCGGCCTGCACCAAGTTAGCGTGACCGCCGTGTGCTCACCATGTCTGGCCGTCATGCAGCCGTCTTCCTGGAATTGGATGCAGGGCAACAAGATCGATCAACAACAAGCTGTTCATCTGTGTCTGACCGCACAAGATGATTATCAGCAGTCTGGTCTTCACCATGTCTGAATGCACATGATTACACTACACCATTTTCTTAAATAAAATATGTGTTAGCTTGGATACTGTAAAACCGAATGAAAAGCGCATAATTATAAAATATTAAGAGCAACATGTCAGGAGATGCCTCGTTATTTTGAGGAATGGTAACAGGTATGTAGGCACACAATAATTTATCAGTAACTGCGCTATGCAATATCAGTTGACATATCAGTCTCCACTGCCTTGTTCTCAATTCAAAGCTGATCCTGCAACTAACAGTAGTATATACATATAATGTACTAGTCAGACACAAGTAATAATAATGCATGGTATCAAATCTTGTTCAGTCAATGCTAACAGAGTAATTGACAGGAACAAATGCAGAAAGTACATTTGAATAATTATTTCTGCATAAATGCTTCCGCCACAAATATACTTCTGACATAGAGCACACAAACTTCTCACATCTCCCTTCCTTCATGGAAACATGCAACAATGCGTGGTTCTTGTACTAGCCAACGTGTTTCTATTCGTCTCGACCTTCACAAATGGCCATGCTGATCAAAGTGTTCGCGAGAGCTCCGTTGATGGTGACGGCCGCCGCACTGACATCGTCCGCGTGTGCCCGCGACTGGGTAGTGGGGTTCTCCGGCTACACCAGCCATCTCGACCTCGATAGGTGGTACGAATCGTTCCTGGTGGTGAAGCCCGAGTCGACAGAGACCGGCCGCGCTACAAATCTCGCTGAGGTCAAGGCGCCGAGCGACGTCGCGGCCGAGTTTCTGAGCAGTCTCGTGCCTCTGCACACAACGCACTCGGCGTACTTCTTGGGACTCAGGTCAGCTGCCACGAACGGCCGCGTCGTAGCATGGGACAGCGTCCTCGGGCGTCGTCATCGCGGTCCTCGACACGATGGTGAACCCCACGCAGCGGTCGTTCCGGGACGACTGCATGCATGAGCGCCCCGCCGCCAAGTGGCGCGGCGAGCGCAACTTCTGGGGCGGCCGCGTGCCGTGCAACAAGAAGATCGTCGGCGGCTGAACGATCTTCCGCGCGCTCGAGGACGGCCACGGTACGCACGCCGCGGGCACGGCCGCCGAGAACTTTATCGCCGGCGCCAACGTGCTCGGCAGCGGGAACGGCACCGACGCGGGCATGGCGCCGCGCGCGCACCTCGCTGGCAGGGACCGCGCGATATCGATCGCCGGGAGGCAGCTCCAGGCCGTTCTACAACGACCAGATCGCCATCGGCAACAACGCGCCATGGGTCGTCACTGTCGGCGCCAGCAAAAAGGACCGTCGTATGCACGCCGTCCTTAACCTCGGCAATGGTGAGACATTTGTAAGTGAATCGGCCTATCAGCCCAACGCCCTGCCACCCACACCATTGGTGACCCCTATCGAGCGCAGCATCGAAGATGACTGCAAACCTGGCTTGCCGGGCCACGCCGGCGCCGGCAAGACTGCCGTGACCGAAGATGTCTGTCTGGACAGGGTCCAAACTGGTATGCTTGCCAAGAACGCCGGCGGCGTAAGCATGCTAGTACTAACTGTCGACAAGGCCGATGGCAAGTCGTACGTGTCATACGGCGGCTGAGATCGCCTTCCATGGCACATCGTTAATAGTGGCGGCGTCAACTAAAAGAAACATAGCCAACATGTACAACAAAAAACATGGACGGCTCATAACATTAGACGAATGATGCAGCGTGTATGACCCATCAAAGGAAGTAATTAAGGCCTGATCTGAAAACATAAATAAAGAGATTTATAGATCCCTAACATAACCAACAGGTCAGCGACATACATCTAGTGTCCATCCTACATACTGAACTTTGCAAGAACCTAACCGAGTTTGTAATTTTACTCAAGTCACTTCACGCTAATGTAATACGCCGGCGCGGATCAGAGACATGGACCCCGACGATTCCCATGCGGAAATCCTCATGTCCATGGTAACCCGGCCACCGATCTCACGGCGTTAGTTTCTTCTCATATTGTGCCACCACCTCCATCTTGCGTAGCCGCGGTCCTCCGGCTCGTACTCCTCGGCGTACCCGCGCCTCTTGTCCAGCTCCATCCCCTCGTCCATGTCCCGGATGTAGTGTCTGAAGAAGGCTTCGTTGGCCGCCATACACCTGCGCAACGCGGCCGTCGCCTCCACGCATGCCTCTTTCTCCGCGTTCTTCGCGGCCTCCTCCTCGTCGCCGTCGCTTGCCGCCTCGCCGCACGTCCTCACCGCGGTAGCGAATTCCTTGTAGCACCCGCCGGACTCCATGAATTTTATGGTGTAAACATGGTCAATCGCGCTGAAGGCTGCGTCCCCCATCGCTTCCCCGATTGCGTCCCCCATTGCGTTCCCCATGGCGTCACGGGCGTTCTTGATTGGGTTGCGCGCTGTGGATTTAGGATTGGCAAGGAAAGACTATATATATGCGGGCGAGTCATCACGGTGGCGAGCCCAGGAGAGAACCTGCCTTGTGCGACAAGCCGCCAAAACACACGTACGTGCATCCATAGATTTTATCTCCAAATGTCGACATCTGCGCTGCTTTTTTTTTTTTTTGGAAAGATCCCATCTGCGCTGCAGTACATCACAAAGAGATACTTCTACAGCAAGATAAAATGAAGGAGTAGAAGCTCAAATAGGCATACGGTTGACAGTTTGGGTAATATAGGGGCTGCCCTTTCCTCTGTTTTACTTCCTATCGGTGCTACATATACTGTTGATCCGGTGGACTGGACGGGAGGATCCAGCAGCCGTACGGCCAGGACATGGCCCTGTCGGTCGTGTCGTTCCCGCGCGTGCGGTGGCTTCACCGTGGCGTCGTACTCGTGGACGGGACCTCGCCGAGCTGCTCGTCAGCACCGGACCGGGACGGCGCTCGCTGCGGACGCCCGGCCCAGCCACGTACGACCGCTCCTCCGTCTTCCGTCCCCGCGTGTGCGTCTTGCAACGTAGTTGCTCGCTCGACTAGGTGTTCACGCTCTGGAACGCGAGCGCCTCAGATCAAAAACGTCCGCACGCATCATCACGACGGCAGCTTGGTCGACCGCCCGTACTACGTCGAGGCGTCCGACGTCGCGCGCCTGCACGAAGCGGCGAGCCGGGAGGGAGGCCAGCGCGCGTTCTCGGCCTACCTGTGGAAGACGCTCGCGCGCGTCGTGGGCAGGACCGACGAGCCCTGCGGGATGGGCTCCGCGCCACGGTGCGCAACTACGTGTGGCAACTTCACTACCTTCGCCGCGCGCTCCCCGGGAGGCAACGAGGCGAGCGTGGAGGAGGTCCTGACGACAAGAAAGTTTATGGGCGCATCCAGCTTCTTGACATGCCATGTACGTTGTCTGACAGACTGACAGTGTTGCAAGTGTGCTTGCTAGGTCAGGTGTGTTATCATGTTACTACCAATTGAAATAATCTGAACCATTAAAAGTGCATGAAAATTCAACAAAAATGTCGATGGATAAATCATGTAGAAGCCATCAGACAAAGTAACACCAGAGAATATAAATCCCTGACATAACCAACAGCTCGGCAACATATCGAAAGTGTCTGGCATTACAAAGCACACACGAATAGTCTGATGACAAACACTGACACGATGGCAACAATGACGTAAGTACAAATTAAGCTATTGCCGCAGCACTGAACTTCACGCTTATGTAATTCGCCGGAGACAAACATGACACCAGACAAGACGAACCGAGATCCATTGACAGATGACCAACCGAAGATCGATCTCCGGCGCTATTTTCTTCTCAAACTGCGCCACCACCTCCACCTCACGTAGCCGTCGGCCTCAGTCTCGTACTCCTCGGCGTACCCGCGCCTCTCGTCCAGCTCCATCCCCTCGTCCATGTCCCGGATGTAGTGCTTGAAGAAGGCTTTGTTGGCCGCCATACATACACCTGCGTACCTGTCAGACTCTATTTCTGGAATCCTCGTGTTTACCGTACCAATCCCTAGATCAGTAGTTGGTACACACATACAAAGTGGTTCATTGCACATACACGGTTATATATTACATCCATAAGGTACAATACATGGTCTTATGTTACAAACCAAGAGACTAGCAAACTAGCCAAGATACATCAAACTACTAAAAGCAATTAAAACACTACGAAAACTCCACAGGTAAACTTGAGCAGACGGTGACCCTACTCGTCGTAATCGTCTCCGGCGTAATCTTCTTCTGAATGATGAAAGCAGGAGTGAGTACATAAGGTACTCAGCAAGCCCTACACTACTCAAGGGTATAAATATATGCATATTTGGCATTATCAAGGGTAAGGCTTTATGGTTCAATTCAGCAGAAAGCAAACTTTATGTATGGCTTAGAAAGAAATTCAATGGATTGTAGAGAAGTAAAATCATAGTTAATATAGTCAATATTTTAGTTGTTTAGCCCTGGGGGAGTATTAACATTTCCACTTCGCACTTCGGAGACAGGGAGCTCTCGACTTGCTGGTCTGCCGCAAGTCGGAGAAGGCTCTCGAGTTCCTTCCGGTCGTGCTGCTCCTCCGGGGTCGTCGGCGGCTGCATCCTTTGCAGGAGCACCGTCGCCGCGGCAATGTTCTGGCTCGCCCACGGGAAGCGCGGGAGATCCCCTCCTGCGTCCTCGAGGATCTGCTGCTGAACTTGCCGAGCCCTGGCTTGCGCCTGGTTCCGGCGTTGCGTCAGCTCAAGCTTGATGATTTCGCACTCCATTCGCAGGAGTCGTTCGCGGTCTTGCAGCTCCCGCTCTCGTGCGAGGAGCTGGCGGACGTCATGGTCATGCGCGGCAGCGGCGTTTGCCTCGGCCATGGCGACGTCGCGGTTCACCCCCGCGGCTCCTGCCGGGGCCAGCGGGGGTTGGTGCGGGACGTGCTGGATCCCAGCCGGGTCAACGAGGACCGACGGTGGTTGGGCTCCCACCAGGTCGACGTCGTTTTCGTCGCCGTTCTCCCCGTCGTCGCCGTCTTCCAAGTCCTCGACGTGGCCTTCGGCGCTGCCGACCATGCAGCACTCTCGCGCCGGGTCGTAGCCTCGAAATCGAAGCACTCGTCGAGGAGGTCGGAGTCAGAGTCAGAGTCGGGGCTGGTGTTGGAGCGAAGGGCGCGAGCCCCGGGCCACCCCTCAGCCACAGCGGGAAGAGGGAGTGAAATGACCGGGTTGCGTCGCATTGCTTCCGCCATGGGCGGACCCGCCCACGCTGCCGACGGGAGGCGGCGGGCGAGCTCAAGCTCGAACTGGTCTGCGGCGTTGCGGAGCCCATGAGGCAGAGGGACGCCCTGCCGCCAGAAGTCGGATTCTGGCAGGAGATGTCCCCATCCTTCGAGCTGCACCAGGATATTTGCCAGCGCGTAGAAAACACGCCGGCACTCGGATACACGTGGCTCCAAGCCAAGGTACGCCTCGATGCGGCATGGGAGGCCGCTGCGGCCCCGCTCGCGGGGGACGACAGCGTTTGCGATCACCATCCCAAGCGCAGAGGGAGGTGACCGCGTCCGCGCCACCTGCAGAGACGGTGGGTCGCGGGGACGGTGCGTGTCGAATCGTGGCGCACGCCGAGGATGCTCATCAGCTTGGGGCGTGGGCGTGAGATGAGTGGTGATCAGCTGATCGAGCCACTCCACCATGCGCCGCAATGCTGGGGGTAGAGTGTGAAGGCGCCCCCAGAACTGCTCCTCCGGTGGGTACGGGGGATGGCCATGGAGCTGGAGGGCCGCGGAAGCGAGCGTGTACTGCACGTGGCGGTACTCGTCGGGCCGCGGATCCGGACCGAAGTGCGCCTCCATGCGCACCTCGTAGTCGATGTCGTCCATGTCTCGGGCTAGCCGGGGATGGACGGTTAGGGGTCCCCTCCCAAAGAGGGGTGGGTAGTCCTGCATCAGCTGCAGGCGGCCGGCGTAGTCGGCTTTGAAATCCAGGCTTCCGAAGCGGATAGCCTGGTGCGGAGGGAGGAGCGGAGCGGGCAAGAGCCCACTCTCGCATGAGTCAGCGACGTCGCGAGCCGTCCTGCGGCGCGGCCCGCGAACGTCGTTCGTCGACAATGCAGCCGCCATTGAAGGCGGCGAGAATCGCAACCGTAACGCGCAAAGGTCCCCTACTTGGCGCGCCAACTGTCGGCGTTGAGAAATCTGACCGACGAGTGAATTTAGACTACGCGCTACGGTTGGTTGAAGGGGAAAAGGAAGACACAAAGGATTATACTGGTTCGGGCGATCGAAGCCCTACGTCCAGTGAGTTGGTTCAGTTCGCGTTGCTCGTAGTAGGGGTTACAAGCTCTTGCGAGAGAGGGAGGAGCTCCCAAGTCTCTAGGTGTGTGTGTTGTTCGTCCTTGCGTGCGTCGCAAGGCTGAGGCGAGTGTGTGCGAAGTGAGAAAAATGAGAATGCGGTCCCCCAGCCGCGAGTCAAGCTTCCCCTTTTATCTGTCAAGGGAAAGTCGACTGTACAAGGATGGAGGAAAGAAGAAAAAGAAAGAAAGAGAATTGGTAAAACTAGCTCGATGTAGGTGAGGGGCCTTGCCGGGGAAGGCGCGTCCGTCCTCGATGCCGTCTCCTCTAGGCGTGGGCGGCGACGGCTGCTACAGCTCAACCGCGGCGGGGATGTCCGGACCCTGTTGAGCACTGTGCGTCCCTATTACTTTACAGCCCGCACTGTTACCGTGCGGCGAGGCGGTTTGACCGCTGTCAATCGTCCCTGCGAGACGTGCGGGGCCTGCGGTTCACGCCTTCGGACAGTGCCGAAGGACGCCCACTTGCGGCTATTTAAGACGCTCCACCGGCCAACCTCCGACCCCGATAGTCCGACCCCTGGGGTCGGAAGGCTGGTCGAGGAGTAGGGCCTTCCTTTGCCCGCGCGGCCTCTTGGTTGCGGTCCATGGCGCGCATCGTGGGCTGGGCTTTGACCGTGGCTATCTTTGGGGACAACCATGGCCTCCGGCCCAGTCCTTAGTCATTAGGGTATAATTGAGGGATTACGTGGGTAATCGCGGGTACCTGGTTTTGGGTACCCGACACGGCGGTGGTGCGATGACAAACGCATGAGGGAGTGCGGATTGTGATGTTCGTGCAGGTGCGGAAGGTGCGCGCATGTGCGGCGAGTGCGGTTGGCAGCACGTCGTGGCCAGTCTCGCCGTGACGGAGGCCGGCGATGAGCTGAGGCGGCGGGGCGCGGCGTCGCTCGGCGTCTGCGTGTCGGCGGGCTGGGGCACGATGGCGCGAGGGGTGTGGAAGGTAGAGGGAGTAGTAAGCTTCAAGATACGACAGAAGAGAGAGGAAGAGATGGCTTACCGGCGGCGAATCGGGCGGCGGCCTGAGTTGGAGACGAAAGGGGGAAGTTGTCGATTGGACGGCCCAGAAGGCTAAAACTCACAATTGAGGCTGCGGTGGAGCGCTCTGGCACGATGCGGAGCTGAGGAAGGGTTTAAATAGGGGCGCGGATGGCTAGAACGGCGGGAACGGCGGCGTTGCCATGCGGGCGCGTGTGCGAGCATGCACAGCGACACGACGGCCAGGTGCGGGAGCGGAAGTCGTTGCCTGGGAACTGGCTTTGGCCTGGAGTGATGCGTCGCGAAGTCTTCAACGCGGATATGGAGGTTGTTCTTGGTGTCAACGTGCTCGGCGGCGGGTTGACGAGGGCGACAACGCGGCTAGGCGGTGCGCGGGTCCTGGCTTCAGAGGGCGGTGACGCGTGGGAAGGTTGTGGCGCGAGGGCAGAAGATTCTACAGAAGGCGGCGACACCTCGGCGAGGTGTGGCGCGTCGGAAGGCGGCGCGGAGCCACGCGGCGGCAGGAGTCAGCAGCGCGTCGTCGAAAGGAAGACGACGGCGTCCGCGCGGGCCAGGTTGGGCTGAGGCCGGGCCGGACTGGGTTGCGGCCGGGCCGAGAAGAAAAGGGAGAGGAGGCGCGGCCCAGCAAGAGAAAAAAAAGGTGGGCCAGCCAGAAGTGGCCCACGAGCGGGGAAAGGAGGAGAAAAGATTTAAACTTTTCCAAACTCACGAAATTCAAACAAATTCCAAATCAACTCCAAATCGGCTCAAACAAATTCAAATAAAATTCACCATTTCAAATCTGACTGCTAGCAAACATGTTCTCAAGTTCCATTTTCAATTTACTATTGAAAATTCCCATTTCTCTATATTCTTGAGCTAGTTTAACTGGACTTTTATCTTCAAAAATCTAAATTTGATCCGAAAAATCTACAAAATTTTGCGAGAGTGATTTTATTAATCGATTTCAAAATTTGGGATGTGACAAATCTACCCCACTTAGAAGGAATCTCGTCCTCGAGATTCAGCTGGTTTTTCTTAAGCTGCTTCTGCTTTAGTACCGTGTACAATTGTTCTTCTCATCTGTCGTGTTACGACATCCAAAATTTTAACGGTACCTCTTGATGTCTTAGGTCAAGTTTCCGATCCATGGTTTGCCATAACTCTACCCCACTTGAAATGAATCTAACCCTTTTTGCATCCAAAAAGGCATCTTAAATTAAATCCATAGAACTTAGATGTAAAAGGGTGTTTCTAGTAAAACAGTGGGTAAACCATGCTTGGCAGCAAACTTCGAAGAGATGAGCGAATAGGAAACTCCAAAATCCAAATGAAGACAGTTGTGAAAAGTGAAGGTATAGGAAACTCACGGATATCAAAGTCTTGGAAATTCTCAGCTTCAGTAGCATTAATGTGGTTAACTTGACCACGTCCATAGCTTTGAGTTCTTTTCTGCTGTCCTGATCCCTGCGATGCCTGATGGCTTACACCTGACCTTGCAGTCTTGGCTCTAGAGCTGGCAGGCAGTGGTCCTCCGGGATTCTTATAGAAAGGACATTGAGCGATGATGTGACCAGGGTCACAGCAGTGAAAACATGCTCGAACTCATGGTGTTGCCTGATTGACTGTGGTGGCACTCCTCTAAGGTGCTGAATTGGCAGGTCGATTAGACTGAGTATGTTGCATTTGTGGCTGTTCATAACTGGTTGAGCGAAACTGCATTGTCGGCTGATGGTACGACTTGTGTGAGTTGTTGTTATTGCCATTGTGGTTGTTGTTGTTGCTATTGTTCCTAGGCTTCTGAAATCTTTCCATATGCTTCTTGGCTTCAAGTTTGCGCTTGCGCTCATCAGTTAAGGTTGAGCGTGTATCTTCGAGTAGTATGGCCTTGTTCATTAGAGTGGTGAAATTTGGATAGATGTGGGTAACTAGGAGGGTCTTCAATTCACTGCGCAGTCCTTTCCTGAAGCGGTCATGTTTCTTTTTGTCAGTGTTGACTTCTTCTGGAGCATAACGGGCAAGCTGCATAAACTTCTTGATATACTGATTCACAGTCATAGCTTCTTGCTTTAGTTCACGGAACTCATCAGCTTTCATCTCCATAACTCCCTCAGGAATGTGATACTCACGAAAAGCTTGCTGAAATTCTCTCCAAGAAAGAATTTCAGGTTCTGCAATTGTATCACGATAGTTGTCCCACCATTCTCCAGCGGATCCAACTAGTTGGTGTGAAGCAAATGTGACTCTCTCTTGATCATTGGCTGCAATAATGTCCAACTTCTTGTTGATGTTCCTTAACCAATCATCTGCGGCCAATGGATCTTCTGAAGTGCTGTCATAGACTGGGGGCCTAAGTCTCATGAATTCTCCCATCTTGGTAGGTGGTTGTCCTCTCTGCTGGTTGGCTGCAATGGTTTGTAGGATTTGGGTCTGAGTGACCATCACATCGGCTAAGGTTGTAGGTGGGGGCTGCAACACTTCTTCTTGGTGATTGTTCTCATTCTGTTGGTGATTCCTGACATGACGATTGCCTTAACGATCATTTCTTTCTTGATTGTTGTTTCCTTCCTGGTTGATGCTTGCTTCATTCTCACCATATTGGCTTTCTTCTTATTCAACCCTTATGTTCCTTCTTTCATTTTCAGGGGTGCATTCACGTCTAGCACGTTGTCCAACATTTGCACCTCTTGCTCTTACTTGAGGTCTTCCACATCCTCTACCTCTTGCAGGACGTTCTTCCTCTTCATGGTTTTGGTTTCTGTCCTATCGGGCTTTACGGTCACGGATGCGGCTGGACTGCCTGAGAGGCATCCTGTTGGTAGCATCGTTTCATTATTATACTTACAGTGAACTGATCTTTGTTCATCTTTATTAGAGCACTCAATTTCACTCATTACAAAGATCCAATAAAAGCAATTAAATGCACCAAACAAGTCCTAAATTACACACGAGATAGGGTACGGGGATACAACATCGTGCTACAACGTTACTAATACATCTAGGGGATGCTAGAGCTAGATCGTTTAGAAACTGTTGAGGCACTCGATATTTGAGGTGTCTTCCTTTGATTCTTCTTGACAAGGGTTGACTCGATCTTCCTCAAGGTTGTTGTCGGGGTGACACCGATATTCTCTATGGCAATTGGCTCCTTCGAAACATCCTCAACTTCTCCATTGATGATGACTCTTATGGGACAAGGAGGGATTTCATCTTCATAGATTCTTCCAATGAAAGCTCCACAATTCCTTCAATCCGAAGCATAGCAGATCTTGGTGAAGTACTATTGGGAAACCAACTTTTGCATTTGCAAGGGTGTGCTCCCAATCTTCATGGCAAAGAGATCCACTTTCTTTTGTTGAGACAAAAGGGTTTTTGGATCATAAAATTGGAATTGAGATAAGGAGTAGAATAGTAATTTTGTAGAAAATAGTTTTTATAGCAAAAATACACTCTCCGGAGTCGATCAAACCTAAGGGTCTCGTCCTACGGTCAAGTATGGCTCTGATACCACTCTCTGAGACCCCATTTCTAGAATCCTCGTGTTTACCGTACCAATCCCTGGATCAGTAGTTGATACACACATACAAAGCGGTTCATTGCACATACACGGTTATATATTACATCCATAAGGTACAATACATGGTCTTATGTTACAAACCAAGAGACTAGCAAACTAGCCAAGATACATCAAACTTCTAAAAGTTGTTAAAACACTACGAAAACTCCACAGGCAAACTTGAGCAGACGGTGACCCTACTCGTCGTAATCGTCTCCGGCGTAATCTTCTTCTTCTGAATGATGAAAGCAAGAGTGAGTACATAAGGTACTCAGCAAGCCCTACACTACTCAAGGGTATAGATATATGCATATTTGGCATTATCAAGGGTAAGGCTTTATGGTTCATTTCAGCAAAAAGCAAACTTTATGCATGGCTTAGAAAGAAATTCAATGGATTGTAGAGAAGTAAAATCATAGTTAATATAGTCAATATTTTAGTTGTTTGGCCCTGGGGGAGTATTAACATTCCCACCAGTTCCCAAGTTTTAATTGGCCTTCTGACCTCAATGGTCATACCGACCCGGCACACTTGCCACACTTCTGAAAACACGGGTCGACTACAACCCACTCACTCGTCAAGGAATCATAGAGGTGGCTAATCAATGTGACGCACAAGAATGTGACATATGCCGTGACAACGTCCATCTGGATGAATTTTATACTCTGCAGAGCTTGTACATCTTTTCCCACGAGCTACGCACCCGTTGCAGGTGGATACGTAACACTTAGTCCATCTTATCCGAGTAGTCCTACAAGTTCACCATGGAAGCACTAGAGACCCTGAAACTTACTATAAGTCTGTCACATGAGCGGTCATAAGATTGGCTTTAACTCCCTGCACCGACTCATGAGGCATTAACTCCACGAGGCCCTATCTTCCGCTTGCCACTACCAGCCTCCAGGTGAAACTTACTTGCAGGAGTACCAAGAAGGTAGGGTAAATCCTGCCCATTCAGGATCCGTGGTTGTACGAAAATTATCTTATATACAGTCACAAGAACCGGTCCTTATATGGCCGAGCAAGCACCAAGTTCAACACTACGGAACATCCATACAATCATCACTTTCACTTGTGGCCTCGCTCGCGATCCAACCCATCCCATAATCATCACCATCACCATCACCATCATCACCCTAGCTTGTTGCTACTCCCAACCCATATATTACTCACACCACCAAACTCATTCACACATTTGTAAAGCATATATGTGGTATGAAAGGTGTAGCATTGTAAAAACATTGCAGGGTCCTAAGCAGTTCTAGAATCAAGGCAATCATGTGCCATCATAGAAATGATGGAACCATCCTAGGGTTATCAAGGTGACAAGTAATCAAGGTAGTTCAAGGATCATTATTTATGCCCACATATTTTGCATAAATAATACTAAGCAAGTAGGATAATAACTACTCAATCAGTAAAATAACAAGTAATGCATAATATTAGAGCAGGCCAATAGGTGCATTGCAAAATAATAAGATCAATCATGATCAAGGAAGTAGAGCTTGCCTTCAAGGTTCGGATCTGAATCCTCCTCGTATCCCTCGTTCTCGGAGTTGTTCTCGTGGTCCTCGTAGTCTACACGTAAGAACGCTAAAATAAATACTACGCGTAAACAAAATAAATCAAATAAAACCAAATAAGAATCAAATGGATTAAAATAGAGATATCAGAGGACATGGCTGGATTCAGAAAGATGAATTGAGATGAACAGAACAAGAATCGTTGGATTCGGAGATAGAACGGTGAAGATATGGCAAAGAAGATTAGGGGGTAACTACGGCGGATGTGTGTGTGAAAAGGTGTTCAGAAGGGTTTCTGGCATAACTAAGAGTAGAATTAGGTTCTACAAGACATATCCTATTTTCTGGTATTTTTGGGGATTTTTCCTACACCGGGAAAGGCTAGAAATAGACTTATGTGTACGCAAACCGTGTGGCGCTAGCATTTCTAAACGTGTGCAGAGGCTGATTGGTGGGGCTTCTGCGTCAGTGGCACGTGAGCATGGCTCTCAGTGGACTGGACATGCTGGTCCATGCGCTGAAACAGTCCATGAGCCTTTGGCTCATGTGGACCGAGTCCACGCTTGTGTTCACGGGTGAGCGGTCCAGTGGACTGCGTGCACGCGTGAGGGGAGCGGGGCCATGTGTGGCGGTGGCGCAAGGGCGCGCGGCGGAGCTGGCCGGAAGGCTCGCCGCCGGCGTCTGTGGTGCTCGGGGAAGGATACGGAGCAACCGTGGAGGTATATAGTGGTGGGGCAGAGCTTCTGGGAAGGTCGCGCAGGCGCGGGGAAGGCCGGAGCGGCGATGGCGAGCTCGCCGGAGTAGAAGCGGCGGTGGTGCGATGACAAACGCATGAGTGCGGATTGTGATGTTCGTGCAGGTGCAGAAGGTGCGCGCATGTGCGGCGAGTGCGGTTGGCAGCACGTCGTGGCCAGTCTCGCCGTGAAGGCGGCCGGCGATGAGCTGCGGCGGCGGTGCGCGGCGGCGCTCGGCGTCTGCGTGTCGGCGGGCAGGGGCACGATGGCGCGAGGGGTGTGGAAGGTAGAGGGAGTAGTAAGCTTCAAGATACGACAGAAGAGAGAGGAAGAGATGGCTTACCGGCGGTGAATCGGGCGGCGGCCGGAGTTGGAGACGAAAGGGGGAAGTCGTCGATTGGACGGCTCAGAAGGCTAAAACTCACGATTGAGGCTGCGGTGGAGCGCTCTGGCGCGATGCGGAGCTGAGGAAGGGTTTAAATAGGGGCGCGGATGGCTAGAGCGGCGGGAACGGCGGCGTTGCCATGCGGGCGCGTGTGCGAGCATGCACAGCGACACGACGGCCTGGCGCGGGAGCGGAAGTCGTTGCCTGGGAACTGGCTTTGGCCTGGAGTGATGCGTCGCGAAGTCTTCAACGCGGATATGGAGGTTGTTCTTGGTGTGAACGTGCTCGGCGGCGGGTTGACGAGGGGGACAACGCGGCTAGGCGGTGCGCGGATCCTGGCTTCAGAGGGCGGTGACGCGTGGGAAGGTCGTGGCGCGAGGGCAGACGATTCTACAGAGGGCGGCGACACCTCGGCGAGGTGTGGCGCGTCGGAAGGCAGCGCAGAGCCACATGGTGGCGGGAGTCAGCGGCGCGTCGTCGGAAGGAAGACGACGGCGTCCGCGCGGGCCAGGTTGGGCTGAGGCCGGGCCGGACTGGGTTGCGGCCGGGCCGAGAAGAAAAGGGAGAGGAGGCGCGGCCCAGCAAGAGAAAAAAAAGGTGGGCTGGCCAGAAGTGGCCCACGAGCGGGGAAAGGAGGAGAAAAGATTTAAACTTTTTCCAAACTCGCGAAATTCAAACAAATTCCAAACCAACTCCAAATCGGCTCAAACAAATTCGAATAAAATTCACCATTTCAAATCTGACTGCTAGCAAACATGTTCTCAAGTTCCATTTTCAATTTCCTATTGAAAATTCCCATTTCTCTATATTCTTGAGCTAGTTTAACTGGACTTTTATCTTCCAAAATCTAAATTTGATCCTAAAAATCTACAAAATTTTGCGAGAGTGATTTTATTAATCGATTTCAAAATTTGGGATGTGACAGTAGCGCGGCCGTCTTCTCCATGCACGCCTCTTTCTTCGCGGCCTCCTCCTTGTCGCCGTCGTCGCTCGCCGCCCGCTGCACGCACGTCCTCACCGCGGTCCGGAATTCCTTGCAGCACCCGCCGGACTCCATGAATTTTGTGGTGTAATGGAGGTCGAGTATGTCCCTCGTGGCGCCCCCCATTGCGTCCTCCATTGCGTTGCCCATCGTGTCACGGGCGCGCGCTGTGGATTAGGATTGGCAAGGGAAAGACGAAGGATGAACTTATTATATACGGTACGGACGAGTCATGGACTCAAACGGAACGGTGGCGAACCGAGGAGACCCTGCCGTGTGCAACAAGGACATCCTTCGTCTTTCCCAACCCTCCATGATTAGGAAGGGCACCCCGCGCAGGACATCCCACCCCACAAAGTAAAATGAAGAAAGAAATACAAGGTCAGGTAGACACAAACGGTTTATAGTTTGCTTTGGTAATACACGGGTTGCTGTTTCCTCTGTATTTGCTTCCCAACCTAACCCTCTCGATGTAGCCCTGTCGGGCAGGTCGTGTCGTTCGTTCGCGCGCGTGCGGTGGCTTCACCGTGGCGTGGTGCACCAACCACGTGCTCGTGGACGGTCGGGCGCTGAGCTTGCTGGTCAGCGCTTGGGTGGACGGGAGCGGAGCTCGCCCCGGCCTATCGAGCCACGACCGCTCCTCCGTCTTCAGTCCCCGCGTGCTCGCTCGCCGTAGCGTTCATGCCGCTGGAACCCGAACGCCAGATCAACAACGTCCTCACGCATCTCACGACCGCAGCTTGGTCGAGCGATCGAGCGCCTGTACTACTGCATCGAGGCGTCGTCCAACGTCAGCGATAGGCGTCACGCGTGCAGGCTGTCTCAGCCTTCATGTGGAAGACGCACGCGCACTGTCCGGGAGGCGAGCGCGCGTGGAGGAGAAACCTGACGATATGATGCCGCTGGCGTTCACGTCGCCGGCGCACGACAAGCCCTTCCTGCAAGACCAAACCGTGCCTCGAGACGGAGACGCTCGGGATGGGCAGCCCCCGATTGCGTGCGTGACGGCCGCGCTGCCATGGCGATGCCGGGGGGGGGTCGAAAAGGTTATTCCGACAGTGTTACAAGTAGGTTAAACGCTATCATGTTACCAGTCGAAGTATGAAGATTAAATTCCCTAACATAACCATCAGGTCCGTGACATATATATTAGTGTCCATGCTAGCTTAACAACCATAAAGGGATGCGAAAGTATAGGCCGCAGCACTGAAGTTTGCAAGAATCTAATCGATATCGTAATTTTATTCAAGTCACTTCACGCTAATGTAATTCACCGGATCAGAGACATGCTGTAACATCCCAAAATTTCAAAGCAATCAAAAAGTAACAAAAATCACTCCAAATTTAAATTTTTGTCCAACTCTTACCTTTCCATGAATTTTCAAAACAAAATGCATTAAATAAATTAAAACCTAGTTAGAATATGAAATTTATAAATACTAAAACTAGTGCTCAAGTGCTTGTTTTCATTCAAAATCCACTAAAAGTTGAACTTTTGAATTTAGAACAAACTGAAATAATTGTATCTTAAACTCTCACAAATTCGCCTCGAATTTAAAATTTTGACGTTCGAAAACTTGCACAAACTTCACATATGCATTCTCGAGTTCTTGTTTTTATGTCAAATGTTTGTTTGATTTTGTCCCAATCAAATTTGAGTTCATGTTTAATCCCAGGAATTAATAAACCTATTCTTTTTCCTAAAAACCATCTCGGGCCGAAACCCAGCCTCTCCTTCCTTTCAGCCCAGCCCAGCACGCCCTCTCCTTCCTTTTATTTCTTTTCTTCCCTCCAGGCCAAAGCCCACTGCAGCCCAGCGCCACGGCCCAATCCGGCCCAACTTCCCTCGGTCTTCCTCCTCTCTCTCCTCCGGTCAAGACGCCCAGCGCCGCCCATGCCGCCTCCCATGTCGCCGTGACGTGGTCACCGCGTCAACCCCATCGTCCCGTCACCTCCGTGCTCCTGTGGCCACTCCGCGCCCCGTCACCCACATGGTCGCCCATTCCCTGCCATCGAGTCGCGTCGCCAACTGCCCCGGCGACCGACGACCACGACCGAAGACCGGCGACCGAGCTTGACTGCCCCTCCCGACCTCCCTCTCTCTTATCTCGCACATAAAACGGGAGCGCACGCTTCTCTTCTCCCTTTCCCAGCTCGCCTTCCCCCTCCTCCTACGCTGAGCCGTCCCAATTTCCCTTTTCCCCCATTCTTCACCATTGCCGGCCACCGCCAAATCCGCCCTCCGCAGCGAACGCTGCGCCCCCGCGACACGCCGACGAGCTCCAAGACCCCACGCTGCACCTCTGGAACCCCTCACCGTCGAGCTTTGAGCCACAGACGCGCGAGCGCGCCGCTCCGCCGCGCGCCGCCGCGCGAGCACGACGTCGGCCACCTTCCCGGCCACGTCCCGCTGTCCTCTCGCGCGCACCGACTCCGCCGTGACATCACGCACCTCCTCGACCCACATCAGCTCGACACGCCGCGCTCCGTCGCCCTCTTCGTCTCTCGCCGCAGCCGAGCGCCGCCGCCGTGCGACGTGCCCTTCCCCGTCGCCGAGCGCGTCCCCGCGCCCTTCCCCGCGACGTCTGGCCGCCCTCTCCACCTCGACGCCGTGCACCTCATCAGCCCACAGCGAGTCGACGCGCTGCGCTCCCTCATCCCCACCACCGAGCGTCTCCGTCGAGCGCCGCGCCTGACCACCGCCACGCGCGCCCCGGCCTCCTCCGCCGACGCGACTTCGCCGACGAGCTCCACGTCGACGTGCCGCACCTTCCGCCCCTTTTCTCCGCCCCGCTCCGCCACCAGAGCCCCCGGTCCATCAAGCGCCGCCATCTCGTCGCCGCCTCACGTCGTCGCCGCGCGTCACGGCCCCGCACGACGTCGACGCGCCCCTCGGTGAGATCCCCGTACTCTCCTCTCTCTCCCTAGCCTTTCCGCATCGAGATTGAGCCACCGGAGCGCCGAGACACCGAGCTCCGACGAGCCTGCGCATGGCGCCGCCGTCCTGCTGTTTCCGGCCGCCGCCCTGCTTGCCGGATTAACCACAGCCATCGATCCCTAAACGAACGACTGAGATTAGACCTCGCGTACCCCTTCGTTTTTATTAAATCTCAGCCGTTCATCTCAGATCCAACACCCCAGATTGATCCATGATTTCCAATAGGAAAATAAATCTATAAATTCTAGAAAATCCCAGCCTCTGTACTTTTACAGATAAGCCCCTAAACTTTTGCATAATTCTGTTTAGACCCCGTCTTCTTACAGAAACAACCTTGTACTTCTCGGTAATTATCTTTTAGCCCCTGTCCTTTTGCACCGAGACCCTTATACTTTATGTATTTACATTTCAGTCCCTATAACCTTCCTGTAATTATAAATATGCCTTCAGTATATTTCTGTAATTGCAACCAAGCCCCTAAAACCTTCAAATATGCATAACTTTTCAACTGTAGCTCTGTTTTGAGCGATTCTTGCGCTCACGCGTTCATAGCAACGCGTAGTACCCTGTGGTGCTATTCTTGCAGCCTCAAAAATAGACCATCAGACCCTAATACCTTAAACTCCTCTCTCTCTGATGTATTCCTTATCGGCAAATCATATGACGTCGATGTCACTTGTCGTAAGTGCTTGTTCGTCATATGGCGTTGAACCCAACCAATCATGCAACACCCTTTCGCCTTAAAATCCTAGTACCTTACTCATCGAAACACGTCTCACTCCAACATTGTATGTCGCACATACACCCTCGCTCGCTAACCATAAATCTAATACCCTTCTTATCATAGCACTTTGAAACCTAATACCCTTTTTATCGCAACCCAACTACAAGTCTAACCTAGCTCAACCATCACTCAACCAATCTTGAATCCAAGTTACCACTCATCGTTATCAAGCTCCACTAAATTTATCGCTCCTGTTTATATATGATCTTTCATTTGAACTTATTGGATTTATTGTTTATTCCTAGTTGATCTTAATTTATTGATCCTTGTATTTCTATTTGCAACCATGCATGATCACGTACACGTACCATCGTCATGCACTTAGCTCATGACAAATAATTAGTAGCTTAATCTTAGTAATTAATCAATTTAGTAAGTAATTAATAGCTAATCACCATTAGCTAATACCTTAATGTAAGTAGGTAACTAAAGTGACACACCTTGCACTTGTACGCTTGTTGCATGAACTTTTATATAGGTTACAACCTATATAAAGACTTGGTGCCTCAAATGTATAAAGAACACATTCACATGCCGTTTCTACCTACACTTGAAAGCATGCATTTATCATGGTTTAGCATCCCTCATACATATCAAAAGCCCTAGTGCTCATACATGACCCCTAATAGCCTCTCTTAAGACAATAAGACCTTCCTAAAGTAAAACTTAATGCATCATGTTTAAGATATGTCTTTTGTCTTTCTTCGGTGTTCTAGTTGCTCTTATTGGAGTTAATCGGATCTTATTCGTTTCTTCTCGATCTTATTTTCTTTTGCGGTAGTTTGTTTATACGGTATATTTCTATGCGCTAGCTTACGTAAGATTCGAGAAAGAGCCAGAAGAATTCAAGAAAGATCCAAAAGACCCAAGCTTCAAGGACGAGCTGAAGAATCCAAGTCCAAGGACAAGTCAAGAAGCTACAAGCTTCTAGGAAGGATCTGAGGACCCGGATTACGAGGACGTGAAGAAGAAGACTGTAGTGAAGGCAAGCTCTACATCTCCTTGATCATGATTGAACCTACTGTTTTTGCAATGCACCTATAAAGCCTACTCTAGTATTATGCATTAATTGTTATTTTACTAATTGTGTAGCTATGGTCCTACTTGCTTATTGATATTGATGTCTTTTACTTAGGCGTTAATATCTAAATCCTTGTTTAGCCTTTGTTTACCTATCACCTTGATAACCCTAGTATAGTTCCATCATTTCGATGATGGCACTTTTACCTTGCTACTAGAATGCTTAGGACCCCTGCAATGTATCTACATTGCTACACTTTACACACATATATGTTTTACAACTGTGTTAAATGAGCTTGGTGGTGTGTGTGATATATTGAGTTTGGGAGTAGCACAACTGTGTTAGGTGATGATGTTGATGGTGACGGTGATGATGGGATGGTTGGATTGCGGGCAAGGCCACTAGTGAATTGATGTTGATGTTATAGGCCCCTAGTGTGGGATATGGTGCTTGCCCGGCCATATAAGGACCGGTTCTGACGCCCGTTAACATAATGATTCTCGTACAACCACGGAACCCCTATGGGAATGACCTACCCTACCTTCTTGGTACTCTTGCAAATGCCATCTGGAGGCCAATCGAGGCAATGAAAGCTCAGGAAAAGGACATGGGATACGTACCTATGATCCGGCTCGCGGAACCCGCTATAGGTTACGGGAGTGCCGCCCGTCCTGGTATGTGTTACACTTACAGGATCCTGTTATGTGTTACAGGAGCACGACGTACCCTGTGTACAGTGCCAGATGTGACCTTCATGTCACAAGCCCCTGAGTTTGATTTCGTGGTGGAATTGTGAGACTACCCGGAGGAGATGGACTAGGCGTTATGTACCCCCTTGCAAAGGGTGCATAGCCCGTGGGAAAAGATGTACAACCTCTGCAGTGTAAAATTCATCCGGATGGACGTTGTCACGGCATATGACACATTATTGTTACGCACGTATGGATTAGCCACCTCTCTCTTTCCTTGGCGTGTGAGTGGGTTGTAGTCAGCCCGTGTTTTGGAAGTGATGGCAAGTGTACCGGGACGGTATGATCCTTGAGGTCAGAAGGCCCAACTAAAACTTGGGAACTGGCGGGAATGCCCTTACTCCCCAGGGCCAACCAACTAAAATATTGACAATCAATTCACTGTTTTATCTATGAATCTTTGTCTTGTTTTAGTGAACCCTGCATAAAGCTGGCTTTGCTGCAAATAAATCATATAGCATCCTCCTTGCTAAGACCAAGTATGCATGTATATATACCCTTGTGTAGTGTATAGCTTGCTGAGTACCTTATGTACTCACGCGTTTGCGATTGTTGGTTTAGTAGGAGAAGACTTCGTAGAAGACGACGACGTTTGGGTTTTCGGTTCTGCCTCTCAAGTGTGTTTGTGGCTTTGGGCCAAGGTTTCCGCTGTCTGCTTCATCGTTAGCTGGTTGGTTTGACTTGGATATTTCCTTGTCGTACCGCCACTAAAGATCCTATATCAGGTATTATGCTCATTTTCCAATTCGAAGTATGCTTTTGATTATCATATATGTGTTCTTGTGCGTATCAGCTACTGATCCAGAGACTGATACAGGATGCACGACGACACATGGAGCCCGACGATTCCTTCCGATGCAGCGACCATCGGTACTTGCGGCGAACGAAGGCGCTAGTTTCTTCTCATGTTGTGCCACCACCTCCACCTTGTGTAGCCGCGGTCCTCCCTCTCGTACTCCTCGGCGTACCCGCGCCTCTCGTCCAGCTCCATCCCCTCGTCCATGTCCCGGATGTAGTGCTTGAAGAAGACTTTGTTCGCCGCCATACACCTGCGTAGAGCGGCCGTCTTCTCCACACATGCCTCTTTGTTCGCGTCCGCGGCCTCCTTGGCGCCGGCGCTCGCTGCTAGCTCCCCGCACGTCCTCACCGCGGTCCGGAATTCCTTGCAGCACCCGCCGGCCTCCATGATTTTTGTGGTGCAAGCAGCGTCAAGCACGTTCCCCATGGTGTCACGGGCGTTCTTTGCTTGGGTCGCGTGCTGTGGATTTAGGATTTTGGCAAGGAAAGGACGAAGGATGGAATGTAGTAGATATATAGAAGTCCCGTATATATACATGCATGCGGACGAGTCATGGACTCACACGGTGGCGAGCCGAGGAGGCCCTGCCGTGTCCGTGTGCGACAAGCCGCTAAAACGCACGAGCATCCATCCATTGTCCGTAGATTTGGTCTCGAGACATAGAGACCTGCTGCACGGCCTCACAATGAAATACAACAAGATAAAGTGAAGGAATACGAGCTCAGGTAGGCATACGGTTGACAGTTTTGGTAACGCACGGGTTGCTTTTTCGGTGCAGGTCGTGTCGTTCGTGTTCGGTGCGGTGGCTTCACCGTGGCCCAGTGCACCAACCACGTGCTCGTGGGACGGGAGCGCGCTGAGCTTGCTGGGTCAGCTCCTGGCCGCCGCGGACTCCCCGGCCGAGCCACGCCCACGACCGCTCCTCCGTACGTCTTCCGTCCCTGCGTGCCGCTGTCTTGCGACGCCTCGCTGGATTAGGAGTTCACGCCGCTGGAGCGCAATTAAGCGCCTCAGATTGACAACGCCGACCTCACGCATCATCATGACCGCAGCTTCGTCGAGCGCCTGTACTACGTCGACGTTCGATCCGATGGCAAGCCAATCCTAGATGAGAACAAGGTTTACCTTATTGTTAAAACCGTTCCAACCGAACCGGACCGATAAGTCCCGGTTACCGACCGATAACCGGTCAAACCGATCAAAACCGATGAAAACCAAACAAAATTCATCAAATATTCAAATTCATTTCAAATTCAAAATCAAAAATCGATAAACTGAGGAAACCGAACCGGACCGATAAGTCCGGTTATCACGATAACCGACCGGTTACCGACGATTTTGCAAACCCTGGATGAGAAGCCCAACGTGGCGGGGGTGCTGGTCATGGACTCATGGGCATCAACGCGGGTCTGGCCTACGAAATCGACGAAGCACAGTACGCCGCTTACATATGTGGCCTCGGCTATACTGATGACCAAGTGGAAATCATCACGCACAAGACGGGTGCGTGCCGAAGCACGAGGAAGAACACTCACTACCAGGAGGCACTCGGGAAAAGTCTAAAAACACTCGGGAAGGAAATACACGGCGAAGACCTCCTTTCCCGAGTGTCTTTTGTCACGCACTCGGGAAAGCTTTCCCGAGTGTCAAACCGGCACTCAGAAAACCCTCTTTCCCGAGTGTAATTTAAGTACACTCGGGAAAGCCCCCCCCCCCCCCCCCCCCCCTTTCCCGAGTGTGTGCGATTACACTCGGGAAAAGATGTTTTCTAGAACCATATTTATTTGTTTTTATGTGATCATATGTCTATAAAAGTTAGGTTTGAAGTCAAATTCAAAATCAACAGCCCGTTTGTCTTCAAATCTTAATGACCTATTCCAAACTCTATGTCTCCTCTTCGGAGATTCTCCGTTTTGTGAACAACGTACGTGACAACTTGCGGGATTCATCCTCTACTATTTATCACAACATCTCCGTATGATATCGTGACATCCGGACAAGTCTCATAATTTTTTGACAATATTTGTATTTCATATAATTTTAAAAAAAATCGGTCACAAGCTCGTAATCATATTTCATCAACAAAATTCGTGAAATTTCATTTCGTCTCCTGGATACGGCGTCAAGTTCAACTCAGTAACATGATTATTATTTTTTCATTACCTCGATTCCATTATTCGAGTGACTTGCAGTTCAATTTTGACTTATCCCCAAAAAAATACAATTAAAGAAAATAAATTACTAAATTTAGTAAACGGATCGTGAAATTAACTAAATTTGAACATGAAGTACTATGAAGTGTATAAGTGACAGGAAAAAAAATTGGTTGCCAAAACGTGAAAAAAAGTACTTTTCCCGAGTGCATGATGATGGCACTCGGGAAAGGCCCCTCCCGCCGTCAACACTAACGTCTGCTTGTTGACACGGGGCCCGGGCTCTACCTTTCCCGAGTGTTGCCAAGCGGGACACTCGGGAAAAGTCCATTTTCCTGAGTGTCCAACTTTTGTCGTGTGTGTCGTCGGTTGGGCACTCGGGAAAAGTCCATTTTCCCGAGTGTCCAACTTTTGCCGTGTGTTTTTTGTTTGACTGGAACACTCGGGAAAAGCTGAAACACTCGGGGAAAAAAGGATTTCTGGTAGTGACTGGTGCCGAGCTGAACTACCCAGCCGTAGTGCCCGGATTGAGTGCACACAAGGTTACGGTGAACAGGACGCAGAGCAAGTATACAGTGGAGGTACATGTTCCCCGTAGAGTCACAGTTAAGTGTGACCGTTGGTGCTTGAGTTCGGGGGGCAGAAATACAAGATAGCTTCAGAGTTATGAGGAGTTGGGATGGTGGAACTGTCAAGACGAAGCACGTAGAAGGGAGCTTGAACTTGAAGTGGCGCCTCGAAGGGATGTCTGACAGTGTTACAAGTGTGTTCGGTGGGTTAGGTGCTATCTTGTTACAAATTAAAATAAAATCATATGAAGGAACACAAGCTCAGGTAGGCATACAGTTGACAGTTTTGGTAATACACGGGTTGCTTTTTCCTCTGTATTTTACCTGCTTGCCATCTTTTTTTCCTGGTGCTATACTATGGATCCTGTGGGCGAAGATCCAGCAGCCGTACGTCTTCCGTCCCTGCGTCTGCGTGCCGCTGTCTTGCGACGATTCGCTCGACGACGAGTTCACGCCGCTGGAACGCGAGCGCCTCAGGTTAACAACACTACTAGAAAATTGATTTTTGGTGACTGCCCCACAGATTTGATGACAGCTATAGAAATACAGCCACTATAATTATTTTGGTGACAAGAAAGGTGGAACGTTCTACCCGTGTTCTCCTTAATTCTCGCGTATGTATACTCATTAAACAGGCGGTGCAGGGTCGATAGCCATCATCGGGTCCGTCCCCGAACGACAGATCGGGCACGTCGAGTGCGCCGCCAGCCACACGTCGATGCACTCGACGTGGAACAGGTGTAGGCACACCGGCAGCAGCCGCACCGTTTCCCCCAACTCGAACGCAGCGAGGCACACCGAGCACGTCGCCCCCGCCGCCGCCTCCTCACCGGCGCCCCCGGCCGTCACTTTGCTATGCACCGACGTGTTGTACGCGAACGCCGGCGGCCAAGCCGTCGACGTGTTGAACGGCCGCGGATCCAGCGGTGGCGGGCGCCGCCGAGCAGGTGGTGCTGCCGGTAGGCTGGGCGGCCGCGTCGGCGGGTCCGGCGGCGGCGGCGGCCACCAATGAGCGGCGAAAGCAGCTGCCCTGTGGTGAGGGCAGAACACGATCGCGATCACCACAAGCATGGATGTGAAGATGATGAAAATGAGGAGTGGCGCCATGAATCGTCGCCCGATGGCATCGGCAGTGGCGCGGGCGGAGGGGGGCCCGGCCGGCGACTAGGTTGTGCACGTACGAGCTCTTCAAACTAGGTAGGAGTCGTTGGCATTGAGCTTGACAGGTCACCTTAAGTTTGGACTGGTTTCCCTTATCTGTTGCTATACACCTACAGGAAAGGGCGAGCAGTGGCATCGATCGATCACGTATATAACCTAACAGTAATTTATCAGCATATACAAGAAGCGTGTCTCTTGGTTGTGTCGCCGGTGACGCGCAGGGAAGTTGTGAAATCGTGTCATCTTCTTCCTCTCCGTACGTAATTTATGTCAGCCCTCATATATGACCATATGTCAGCTAAATAAGTCGGCTGTGAAACGACGATCGAGATGGGTTATATATGTCTTGTTGTTTACAAAGCAAAACGTTCCCTCCAGTACGATCGAGATGGGTTATATATGTCTTGTTGTTTACAAAGCAAAACGTTGTTCCCTCCAGTTATTCCTGATTAACGCGGGACATATATAGACAGGATCGATATGAGAACACAGTACTCTCAAAAAACCAAAAAAATAAAATAAAATTGATCGACTGTGCGGTGCACACACACACTCGCACTAGTTATTCCGCATGCTGTGCATCCACCTCCACTTGGCCCCCTCCGCCGCGGTAACGTTGCCGTACCCGGACCTCTCGTTCTCCCGGATCCCCTCGTCCATCATCTGGACGTAGTGCCCGAAGAAGGCCTCCTTCGCCGCCATGCACCGCCGCAGCGCGGCCGTCGCCCTGACGCACGCGTCCACCTTGTCGCCGTCGCCGTTGGCCGCCGCCTCGTCGCAGCTCATGCCGGCCTCCCTGAACTCATGGAAGCACCCGCCTGCCTCCATGAAGTCTCTGGTGAACATGACGTGGTGGCGGAAGGACTCATCGGCCGCCGGCGCCTCGGAACTCTGTTTGGCTGCGGCTTCTCTATTTTTGCTTTTCGCCGCATCTTTTGCCGCGAGGTAGGAGTAGGTCAGGAGAAACGACCCCGCGTATAATAAGGCGAGAAAAGGCAGCATGGTGATTGATCGAGATGCTTGCACCGGCCGGCCGGTGCCCGTGCCTGTGCATATATATATGGCGAGAAAAAAAAACGGCACATACGTATGTACGAATCGGAAAAAGGTTGCCGGGCGTGTGCGTATGCGAGACCGCACGGAACACAGCCGAGACACCCCGCCGCACCGTGTGTGCGGCAAGTCCAGGATTACGTTCCGACGTCTTCTCCGATTGGTAGATGGGCTCGCATAGCGTTTCCGAGTTTCTGTTGTTTTCGCCCCCGCGTGTGTACGTCCGGTGCGTACACTATGCTAGCTCATTTCTGATGCGGTGACGGAAAAAGCTGTCACGACACTGCTACATGGATAGAGGAGTCAGAGCTAGAGCTCGTCGGAGTTCAAGCTCGCCCCTGAGTCCTCTGCTCCTGGGCCAAGAAAAAAAACCGAATGAAAAAAGAGGCAACTGCGGGAGCAGCAGTTTTGGGAGTGTTCGTATGGCGGTTTAAATTTTAGAAAGGTCTAAACTCTAGATAAGCTATATTAAATAAAGTTTAATTACAAAACTAACTACAGAATCCTGGTCTAATTCGTGAGACGAATCTAATGAGGGTAATTAAGCTATGATTAGATGATGGTTACTGTAGCATGACTGTAGCATGACTGTAGCAAAACATAGATTAATTATGCTCATTAGATTCGTCTCGTAAAGATGTACCCATCTGTAAAAAGGTTTTGTCATTAAACTTTATTTAGTACTAGATTTTCTTTGTTTAGAAGCCTCTAAAATTTAACGGTAAAAGAAACGAACAGGGCATTTGTCTTTTCTTCTTTTTTCTCAATGTTTTAGTCAATTGTAGGAGGGTTGGGGTGTCTCGAAGCTAAAAGTTTACGAGGTAGGTTAGTTAAAAGTTTAGTCAGATTTAGTTGTCATGTTTAGATTCAAATTAACTATAATTAGCTAGCTAAAAGTTTAAAAGGTGAATCCAAACCGAGCTTTAATTAAAGAAGAAAAGATTAATTCCAACTAAATCCCTCTCTATCTCTTTAGTTGCCCCCCCCCCCCCCCCCCCCCCAACCCCACCCCTTCCCCACCGTAGTGCGCCGCTCTCTCGCCGGAGTAAAAGAAGGGCCATAACACAACTATTTCGCATTTGGTTTCAGTCAATTATTTTACCCAATACTACATTGCAATATGATTAGAAGTTTTGAAAACTCTTTTTAGAATATGATGCGCTGTGGTGGAAACCATAACCGCCTGCTCGGCGGAATGACGAAATCTCTTCTGAAAATGTGTAGAAGTTTTGGGTGAAAAAAAAATCTGAACTGGATAATTTCCCTGCAATTTTTTGTGAATCTTCTGCGGTTCATGACACGGTCCGGCTGGTGTCCGAGCCGTAGAACGCGACCGGCACAGGCGATACGAGCGAGCACAGTTCCGTTCCAGCCGAGGAGTACGTGCGCGCGGATCCAGGGACCGATTGGCACCCGCAACAGAAATCGCCGCCCTTGCGAGGTCGGCAACCAACATATGTGTGTTGGACAGTTTTCGTCGGCGCCAGGTTGACGCGCCGGCCGTTCCAGTTGTCGCAAAATACACGCCCGTAAACAGCATTGCCACAATGCCACATATGATCGGCTCGGTGACAAAATGTAACTTCTTTTTTTTATACGGAATGGATGCAAAATACAGGAGTAGGTGTTCAATACTACCCGGTGCACGAGAGCAATTTTATTCCACAAATTCGAACTGAATATACTGCCCTGATTAAGTTCACACTAACACTCCAACGACAACGCACGTACATAGCTCGCCCCCCGGGCGCACACAGGGACACTGGATGCATGACAGTATGACACACAAACACAAGCACACATCACTTATTCTACATACACGACGAACAACGAAACGATGCAGTTAAACTTCGTCACACGCCAGCATTCTCCACGCCGCCCTGGGCCGGCGGCCGCTCGGGCACAAACTAGGACCTGACCATCCTGTATACCGGCGCCGCGACGGCGCCGGCGATCATGGGGCCGACCCAGTACACGACCTGGTTGTGGTACTTCCCGCTCGCCAAAGCCGGTCCGAACGAATGCGCCGGGTTCAGGGACGCGCCCGTCAGCGGCCCCACCGTCAGGACGCTCACGAACGTCGCCAGCCCGGCCACAAACGCCATCCTCGCCGCGCGACTCTTCGTGTCCGCGCGGAGGGGGTCTAGGGCCACCAGCACCGCCAAAACTAGCACGAACGTCATCACGCCCTCCAGTATGGACGCGAAAATGCCCTTTATCTTCAACGAAAACCTCGTGATCCTATTCCTCACGGCCTGCACAAGCAAACGAACATTAGAATACACATCGCAGCGTGAGTTACGCTTGTGTAACCAACCATACTTGAAAAGATAAGTGGACATGTCGCGGTGGAGAAGAGAGACGGCGGCGACGGTTACGTACCTTGTGGGCGGAGAGACGGTTGAGGCATAAGCAGGCGGTCATGGACGCGAGCATCTGCGATGCCCCGTAGAAGATGGCGGTCGGGATGGAAATGTGGCCGCCGATGGCGAAGGCCAATGTGACGGCCGGGTTGATGTGGCCACCGGAAACGTCGGCGGCGATGAACACCGCGGCGGAGAGCCCCAACGCCTCGACGATGGCGGTGATCAGCAGCTGGATGTTGTAGGATATGTCCGGCCTGAGCATCCCTGCAGGCAACACACAACCAGAACACGGTGAGGCAGCCGGTTAACCGAAACCGCCGGTTGAAATTGAATCAGCGGTAGTAGATCTGAGGGGGTAAAACTTTACTTACGAATAGCGACGGAGATGAACTCGAAGAGGAAGGAGGAGACGAACTCGGCTAAGATCGGGAGCGCCTTAGCACGCAGGTCCATGTTGCGCAGCCGCGAGAAGCACTCCTTCATGTGAGCGAGGATGTTGGGCGCCGTGGTAAGTTCGCTTTTCTGACACCAGCCGTGTTTGTTTTCGATTATAATCGGCTTATCGGTGGAAAGAATCAAAAATCGCACCCAAACGCCGCGCTTAATTCTAGCTTACCCGGAACGCGGCGTCCCAGCGAATCGGCCCGCACACGTGAGGCCCGCTTTTCTCCCACACCGCTCCGCAGCCGCGTACGAGAGAATTCTTCCGCTTTTTCCTCTGCTGCCCTCGCTCTCCCGTGCCCCTGCGAATCTCGCAGCCCCGCCCCGCCCCGCCCCGCCTCTCCGTCGCCCGGATCCTCGACGCCGGCCTCCTCCGCCCCCACGCCGCGTCCTCTGCCCCGACGCCGCCTCCCCGTCGCCCGGACGCTCGACGTCGGGCAGCTCGGGCTCCTCCGCCTCCCGCCGTTGCGGAGGAAATCGTGCCAGCGCCGTCGCTCTTGCCTCATGGAGCTGCTCGCCGCCGCGGAGATCGTGCCGGCGTCGTCGCACTTACTTGTGGAGCTGCTCGCGATGCCGAACTTGCGGACCTGGGCAGCGACCAGCTATGCAGCTCTACGCGGCTAAGATGCGACCCTAATTCAGCGGCTCTTGATCTGTCAAACTGGTCCCTGGTAGCGCCGTAACAGCTGCTGGAAAATCCTTTTTGCTATTTCTTTAGAAATCTTTTGAAATATTCGAGCTTCTGCAAGTTTAAAAAAGCTTATTGAAGCTTTCTTCTTTCGTCAGAGAAGAGAGGTGACTGCGAATGGTTGATTCATGTTTTATGGGTACCCATGTTTTATTGATGTGACTTAAATCTAACACATCTACTTCTGATCATTGAAGAAGCAGCCGTGGAACAATTCCTTTCTATGTGTAGAACAATTTCTTTCTACGTGTGGAACAATTACCTGTACATTCAGAACAATTCGTTTCACAACTTCAGAAAAGTGAACTTTGTTTCACAACTTCACGTGTACTTAGAATATAATTAGTATTTAACCAACTCAAAATATATTACAAATATCGGCTTCTCCTCATAACCAGAAAAAAAGAGAGCTATTATTAGGCTCAAGGGCATCTAAGTCATTTCAGCATTCAGGACAGACAATTCAATAAAAATAATCAGGATTGCCAAACACCTAGTTTATTTCGACAGCGGATTTTCTGAACAGCGACTTATCAGAAAAACATGCTTCTCAGATAAGCGAGTTACAGATAAGCGGAAACAAACAGGGCCTTGCACGGTCCCGGGGAAGTGGGGCGAGTTTTATAGGGAGGGAGAGGAGCGTCTTCCCGTTACCAGATCTCCCTCACGCTTTTTTTTTTTTTTTTTTGGAATAGATCTCCCTCGGCGGTTGGCATCGCGGCGACACACACACTAGGGGGGAAAACACGTCATGCACAGGGGGCTGTGACGGATAGAAACCGTTGAATGATGAAAACTCTCTTAAAAATTCTGAAACAGATTACACATATTTTGATGCGGTGGTGGAGATATGCATACAAAGTTAAATGCAAACTCGTTTTTGGTTCGAGAGATAAAAAAATAACAAATCGTAAAGAAAGGATGAAATAGTGATTGTGTTGGGTGTTGGAACGTTGGGTTTTGATTTTCAAATGTGTTTTTCTCTTAAGACGTATATGTCTTATAAATCGGTTTGAAATATGGTGTGTTCATTAGAATTAATAGAAAAATACAAGTTTATTATTTTTATCTTTAGAAAACAATTCAACAATCTATATATACTAGTTCCACATTTGAAATGTACTACTTCAACATTTCCAAAAATGGATTCATTTTTTATGAAAATATTGACATAGTATTTATAAATTGATGAAATTGGTTTTAGAAAATGTTTAATATAGTCTAATAAAATTTTGGAGGTAAAAGAAGTGTTAAAAGTTAAAAAAAAATACTACTGGTAATGCCGCCCGACTTGCCTCCCTGAAACTGCTCTGTTATTGGGGCATGAGCCGTCCGTGCACGCTCGGGAATCGTCGCCTCCGCCCACCGCAACGTGAAGCCACCCTCCGCCCACCCCCTGCGTCGTGCCACAATTTGGCCCACTCAGCCCACCTCTGCCTAGCAAGCATCGGTGCCTCCTCCTCTGACCAGCCGACGTCCGCCGCGCCCGCTCGGCAATGACACCTGCCGCATCTGCCGGACCTCGGCACTCTTTTTTTTTTTGATCCTGGGACCTCGGCACTCGACTCCTTCCTGCTCGGCGCCCCGCTCTACCACTCCGGCCGCCCTGCTCCAACGTGCTCCCGAAGACCGGAACATTTGGAACAATTGATTTTTTTTCTTTTCGAACAATCGGGTTCTTCCTTTGGAACAATTAATTTCTATTGTTGGAACAATCGGATCTTCCTTTGGAACAATTGAATTCTTCCCTTGGAACAGTCGGGTTACCTTTTTGGAACAATTGATTGTGTTTCTTAGAACATTTGGTTGTTTTTCTTGGAACATTTGATTTACATTGATGGAACAATTTGATTTAATTGTTGGAACAATTTGTTTAGCTGGCTGGAACATTCGATTTCGAACCGATTTTTCCGATGGCGCGACGACGTGGCGAGCTCTCCAACCGTGGAGCGGGGCAGAAGACGCGGCCATGGCGAGCGGCGGCTATAGCGAGCGACGGGAGGAAGACGAAGCCACTGTTCATCCTGTTTTGGTGGCGGGCCGCGTTGTGGTCCGTTGTTGGGCCAATATGGGCCGTGTGCTGGCGACCGGGAGGGGTGGGCGGAGGGGAGAGCGACCCCGTGCACGCTTCCGCCTGAACATGTGTTGTTGGGCCGGCCTTGCGCACCTAGTGGGCCTTGTAGATGCCGAGGCAAAAATCGAATGCTTCATATATAGGATGTACCCGTATTCAGAATGTAGATTGCGCGTTACTTTGAAGCGTTCAACCGTACATGCATGCGGCTCGCTTACAACTTGGTGAAACCAAATGGGAAATACAAACACGAAACATAATCACAAGATGAAGCGAAGTGGTGGCTGGCTGTGACGACGGAATTCACAAGTCACGACGAAGCATCTGGTCCGGATTCATGGTCTTCAGTTCAAGGGGACTCCTGCTGGCCGATGGGCTGGTAGGACGCGATGAACACGTCGCCGTAGACGAGCCCGGCCAGGCCTCCTCCGATGATTACACCCAGTTTCCGGCGAAGTTGCTGGCAGCGACGGCGGGGCCGAAAGAGCGGGCCGGGTTCTCACGTCAAATTTTGAAACTGTACTTAAAAAAATAAAAAAGGATGAACTTCGTGAAATAATTGAACAACAAAATATGCGGCTAGCTGACTTGAGTAAGATCTTACTAAAAGCAAACGAGGCTCGCCGTACTACGACAGCCCAGCTTGAGGCTTTTAGAAAGGAAGAAGCACGAAAGACAAAGATGGTTGCATCTTTTCGGAGGAATTTTGAACATGAAAGTCAGGTGTATCTTTCACCACTATATTTGAATGATGATTTTCGTTTCTAGTCTGATAGGTTTAGGTGTAATTACTGAACTCGTGTTCATGGTTGCATCATTTTTCAATGTGTCATCATTTCATGATTTGGCTTGAATGTGAAATGTGTGCATAGGGTTAAAGTCATGTATATATCGACTCATTTATGCATTGAATTCAAATCATATGAATGTGAACTGTGGCAGCATCTAGCTTGAATGTTTGTGACGATTCAAACATATGGCTTTATATAATTTGTGAGGAAGCACGACAATTTTATCATGAAAAGATGAGCCTAGAACGGCCACATACCAATAAGAATATGACACGTGAAGTAACGAGTAGTGTCTTTTCCAATTTTTGACCTTAAAAAAATTATTTTTTAGATATGAACAACTAAAAACACTATTTTCAGTTTTGACCCTCGGGTCCGCGCCAGTACAAGTGGCGCTGAGTATGACTGAAAATGGTGAAGGTCTATGGCGCTGGTGTTGGGCCTGAATCTGTGGTGCTGATCTGCTTTTAGGACGCGTTTGGTTTAACGCCACACTCCGCCACGCCGAAGATTTGGCAAGTTGAATAAGCTTTGGCGTTGCTCGGCCCGTGAATAAGTCGTGGCCGCCACTGCCGTTTGTGACGCCGGAAAAGGCCGCCACACTCTGTGGCGCGCCGAACCTTTGCGTGGCTTGCGGTGGCCAGCATCCAAGCAGCTTCTTAGCTTAACTCCCCTCTTCATATTGCATGCGCCCGATGGCCTGCTGGTAGGGCTGCTTGCTGATTGCCGTGAGGTCGTGGCTTCAATGCCGGGTTAAAGTAATTTTTTTGTTTTGTGGATGAATGCGACTGGCAGTGGAGAAATGTTCAAGCAGTCGTTTGAAAAGAAAATCTTCATCTATCCCCTAATTAATAAATAAATAGTTTATTTTAGAAATGTACATCTCCATCCCTCTTTGCAATGGTTCATGGCTTTTGGAGTGAAGTAGAAGTGATTTCATGTGATGCAAAAAAAAAAAAATAGCAAAAAAAAAGAAGCATGGAGCTTTTGGTGACCAAAGATGAAAGTAAATTATTTATATTGTATAAGTTGCGCATAAAAAAATAAAACTAGATGATGCGCGTTATGGGTTTTGAACCCAGACCCTTAGAAATTGAAGCCAACGCCTTTACCACTGGGACAACACACATCTAGAAATAATGACGTGAAGTTATTTATTTATAGGTCAGCGCGAGAGCCTCCAACACCAGCGCCAACCCTCCCGCCGCGCCTCCAATCAACGACCGCGCCAGTTTACGTGGAGCGGATAGCGAGGGTCAAATCTGAAAATAGTTTTTTTGGAGAATCTAGATCACAAAATATATTTTTTTCAAAAAATCAAAATAAACAAAATTCTCTAACGAGTACGACATGCGGACCAACAGAGAATGAAAACGTGAACAAATAAGAAAGTGACACGTGGTCATAACGGTTAGTGACACCTTAAAAAAGTCATTAATCATCATATCTGTTCTAGTGTACGAACAACGGTCGTAATGAGTTCGCATTGGAGCGTGATATTCACCCTTTCAACGCAACACAACTGGACCCCGTCACGTGGAGTAGCTTCCATGGTATCAATACCGAACGCGAGAGATGACATGCATATATAAGTCGCCACAGGTGATGTGGCAACCCGACAATATAGGTCAAATGGCTGAGCATGATGCCTATCCTTGATTTATTTATATTTTATAAAATTACATGAAGGGCAACTCTTTGAAATTCGCTTCACAGAGCATGATCTACGTCGTAATCTCACCGACAAAAAAAAGGCACACGAGTCGGGCGCAAAATGGAGAAGTTACGGTCGTCTAATTTACGTGAGCGGTCTCAGGTTCATGGGCTATGCAACTTGTTATCGAAGTAAAAACAACCTTGGAATGAGAAAAAATTCCTGTCAAACACCTGAAATTCATAGGGCGTCTGATTCGTGTCAATTGCCAAAGCTCCTTGTTTTGTTCTATGTTAAACAATCTAAAATGACAATAGGAAAAAAAAAATATCCCAACCTTAACCTCATAGAGGCTACTCTCTTATTGATGACTGTTATATAGGTGTAAGGTTGTATCTAAGCATTGATCCTAAATGCAATAATAATTTAGAAACAGTTTCGTGTCAATTGCCAAAGCTCCTTGTTCTATGTTAAACAATCTAAAATGATACTAGTTATACTGTCACAAATCTTTTTTTACGGGCAGAGTGCATTTTATTATTTTAAGACGTATTCTTCTGAAACCATAGACGCAAAGGATACATTTTAAGTCTATTTTTAAGCTTGGAGAGCTTCAAACGTGGCACGTAGTAAACCATGATGCACCCGCTCATGTTTCTCCACTTTGTTAATCTCACCATCTCGGAATGCTAATACAGGTACAAAAGTCGAGGACTTTATACATTATACTATGCGTAGATGACTCTTGCCGCTCCTACAAATCAAACGAAATCGAACCAAATCTACTCCTAAGCCGTAGCCCGTAGGCGCCCCCGGGTCCAGTTCACGGCTCTTGTCAGGGCTCGCCTTGTCGCCGCCATCCGCCGCAGGATGCAACGGAAGAGACGTCACGCAAGCGGCCACGCCCATGTGAGCCCGGGCGACGTGACCACGCGGGCAGCACCGCTCGCTGCCGTGCCGAAGCTGCTGGAGTAATGCCTCGCCGGCGTTGCAGACGCCGCGCCGCCGCAGTCAGTAGCCATCGCGCTTTCGTCAACGTCTACGTGCGGCGGTGCTCTGCTCTGTCGGGCTGCACGGCACACGACATTGAATGCCTACCATATTTCTAGCTTAGAAATTCGCAAACTTGTTAATTTCGTAAAACCATACTTATTTGATCTGCATTTCAGAAAACCACAATTATTGCTACAAAGAGTTGATCATGATTTTCCAGAAATTTTCTCATATGCGGGGTCGTGGGGATTGGCTAGTACTACAAAGAGTGCCAATACTTATGGTGGATTATGGTTTTCCAGAAATTTGCTCATATACATGCAAAATTCCTATTACTACTAGTAGGATCGAAGCGGGGCTTGCAAAGTGCACTTGTCAACAGTAACGGCGTCCATTGAGAGCATTTGATCGAAATTCAAGAGGTGAGTTAAATATATCCCGATACGTACGGTCAGCCTATATATCTACACTACGTCACTCGATTCGCCTTGGATTCCAAGTGCTGTATCGCGCGCCTTGCAGGGCGCAACAAAATGCTTTCGACGAAGGAAAGAAATCGCGTCTCCGTCGTCCCTATGCCGCGGCGTCAGAGCACGGCATGCCTCCAACGGGCGGATTTCCTATTCATGCTGCTGCTAGTGGTGGGAAAGAAAGAAAGGTCGGACGGTGATATGTCGCGTCGTGCTGTCGACGAACCACTTTTTTATTGGGACGTTTCCGTGCGGCGCCCCCATTCAACCCCGCGTGTTGTGGCGTTCTGCAACTCCATTTCATCGTTCAATATTTTCTCTTTTTTTTTTTTTTTTTTTTGGTCAAGGGATCGTTCAATATTTTCATTCAGCTATCGTAGGAACCTTGCTTTTCACAGAGAATTTCATCGTTCGATATTTCTTTGTGCAATGACCCTCACACAAATACGGAGGATCTTAGGAACTTTGCTTTTCACAGGGAATTTCTGGATTGCTGACGGATCATTTATCGTAAAAGTTACTCGTTTTAGCAAAACCACAAGATTGCTTAATTTATGTCCAATATATGCATATAAACAAAGATAACTTGATCTGCTATTATTTGGTCGCATCTCTATCAATGAATATTTGTATAGTAAACAAATGAACTTTGGCAATCTCTGTATAAGACAATCGTTGATGAGTATTATGAGATATAAATATAATGGTGCATTTGAGATAGTGAACGTGAATCAATGGTTGTGTTTACATAACCTCTGGAGCCTCCATGCAACACCTCAAATGTGGCCTTGAGACTCACAAGTTATTCAGATCTTATCATCCGCTTGTAATTGGTCGGAATTATCAGCTTGTTCGAATGAACGTAGCTCGCTAGTATTATGCACGAGCTGCAAGCCTGTCGCTGCAGCAATCTCATCCGAACCGTCTCTATGTTCCATGTGTATAGTCAGGCAGTATTGTATGTATTTCTCATTTTTTTTATTGTAGTAGTGTTTTATAGAAAAAGAAAAGTGTGATATACCAGGCACCATTCTCTATTCTCCCTCTGACTGCCCGGCCCAGTTTACCCGTCGCCACCCACCTCTCCCACAGCCTTCTTCACCCCCTCTCTCTCTCTCCTCAATGCGCATCTCTGAACTGAGCAGAGACAGATTCGCACTGTACACATCGAGACAGCACAAGGAAAGGAAGCTGGGAATGCAGAGCATGATGGCTCCATAGTCAGAGAAGAGAAATACGAAAAGGCAGGGCCGCACTGCAGGGGAAGCGGGAGCACCCCAAGATCGCAAAGGCAAAGCAGGTGCCATGGAAGTGGCGCCACCACCGGCCTCTGCAACAGCAGCGCTTCTAAAATGCAGCGGCGACGGTGGAGGCGGGGAGTCGAGACTCGAGCCCTTCCGTGGTAAGGCGTCGAGGAGCCCGATCCGGGAGGCCGCTGCGGCGCCTCTGCAAGAACCGGAGGACGGCACCGGCGCTACCCCGGCGACCTCCCGCGGCCGCGCGGAGGACGAGCCGCTGCGTCGTGGGCTCGCGGCGGCGCGGGCGCGGAGGAAGGCGGGGCGCGCCACGCCGTCGCCGTCTTGGAAGCTGGAGGCGTCACCGCCGAGGCCGGAGGCGGAGGAATCGGCTGCGGCGGCCGAGGCGGGGAGAAGGGGCGCGCCGGCGGCTTCGGCACGGCAGCTGGGCGCCACCTTGTGGGAGATCCAGGACGTCATTCGTGTCGCCGGCGCGGGACGCCGGGTCCGACGCAGCGGCCGGAGAGCGTCCCCCGGCGACGAGGCGGGTGCGGATGCGGATCGGGTAAGTACTTTGCTGGCGGCGTTGCTTTTTTCCCCGGTCAACATGCTGACGTTGGTTGTTAGTTTGTGAGCATCATGTGCTAAACTTTCTCTTTCCATCTTTTTTGTTGGGTTCTTGGATTGCGTCGTTCGATCTTGCGTCAGATAGCGCAACGCTTTTTAGCTTCATCATTTGGTGGATTAGCACCTAATGGCTCATACCCTTGTATATTGAAATCATCAGTTTATCACTGTCGTTAAAGACAGTCATTAACCATCTGCGTGGGATTGTTCGTAGTGTTCAAAGGACGCTACTGCACATTGTACACCGTCCTCAGTTCTTTATCAGGAACCGTTGAAAAGCCAGAATATCCCTCAGCTCTTAGTTTTTTTTTTTTATGTACTATTGTAGCTTGAAGTATACGTTTTACATGTTTCTTCTCCACCCACTTTTGTTGAATCGTCAAGGACTGGAAGTAATGCGCAATAAAAACCGCATCCTTGTTTTGTGATAGTATTGTCTGTACGACCCTTTCATTTTAGTGTTTGCTGGTACTTATTTGACTTATGAACTGGTGGACATGGTGGATCTGTAGATGTGCAGTGCATAGTACGGTAGTTATTATTCCGGCTTTTGTTGGTGCTCCTTGAGTAGTGTTCCTGCTGATCAGTAACATCTATATAATTATTTTATGTCATGTAGACTTTTGGGTATCCTTTTCTCGGTTTGATGAAATGTCCTTGTTTGTAATTTTCAGATGAAAACATGTTCACATTGTTATTTGAACTCCATTGGCGATAGAATGATAAGCTAAGTAAAATTTAAAAGAATATCAAAAGTTCAAAACAAAAATGCTTCCAGAGCATGCCTTATGGACCAATTGTGAGCTGCCTGATATGTTTGGTACACTTGCCTGCTTGATCAGCAGAAACATTTTGATACGACAAGGGTGAACTTGTATCTCATATACATTTTGATTGCATTCTTTAATGATTAGTATTTATTCATTCTTTTTATTATTTCTGAACATGTAAAGAAATAACATAGAACATGTGTTGATTGCAACTTTGAGTACTGACAAGTTCATAGGAAAATCTGTAGAGCCCTATTGGCAATGCACCTTTATACTCGTTCCACATTCTCAATCAGATATAAGGCAAACAGTTTTCTGCAATGCACCATGCAACTTAATTAGGATCCCATCTCATTATGCCATCATATCATTTTGGAATCATACCTTCTTCATTCTCATTTACTGTACATTTGTTATTACACATGCTGAACGTAGCATTTGGACTATACTTTATGCACACATTACAACATTATATTCCCTAGTAGCAAATTCAGTAATGCTGTTGGTTGAAGGTGCATGATATTGGGACTTTTTGCTGCTTCCCTATCACACTGTTTTTTTTTTTACCTTCGTTACGGGATTTAATTGGTGGGAATCTTGGTTTCCTCTGGGAATGTCATAGTTCGGTGTTTTGTTATATAATTACTATGCCATGCAGACTGATGTTCACAAGTTTCTTCTCATATTTCAGCCACGGAGTTCAGGCAGCCATGGAGCACATCGTGCAGCTTTGTTAATGGACCATGACAAGTTACATGAAGAAAGATGTCACTCAAGACAGCCTCTTTCTCCTGCAAGTTACACTAGCTCTGTTGGGGTATGTGTGGCGCTTTTACACAGGCCAATAGGGCATTGATAAGAAATACTAGTTATTCCAACGTGCGCCTCTTTTCTATCTCAGCCTCGTTGTACTGGTCAATTTCAAGCGATCTGTTTATCGTAGTATGCTGGTCTTGTTGTGTCAGCTACTCAGCTCTCATGTCATTGCGTAATATTTATAGAGTTTTGCAGTTCAAACACTAACCAACACTTATTTCTCAAAATTGTTCATTTGACAGGCATCAACAATACACCTTGCCAGCCCAACTCGCTCATTGGATTTTAATGCTAGATCTAGGCAGGCAGGTTATGATCTTAAAACGTCAACGGAGCTTTTGAAAGTTCTTAATCGAATTTGGAGTTTGGAAGAACAGCATGCGGTTGATGTATCTGCAATGAAGGGATTGAAACGTGAGCTACAACATGCCCAAGCATGCATTCAAGAACTTATGCAAGAGAGGCAGCGGTATCACCATGATATTGATTCTCTTGCCAGGCAAGTCACTGAAGATAAAATCGCTCGGAAAAACAAGGAACAAGAGAAGATGAAAGCATCCCTTTGTTCATTGCAAGAAGAGCTTGAAGATGAAAAACATTTGAGGAGACATTCTGAGACTCTCCATAGAAAACTAGGCAAAGAGTTGTCTGAGATGAAGTCGGCATTTGTCAAGGCTGTGAAGGATCTTGAGAAAGAAAAGAAGGTAACCTGCCTGTTGGAAGATCTTTGTGATGAGTTTGCAAAAGGCATTAGAAACTATGAAGAGGAAGTCAGGATGTTGCAGCAAAAACGTGTAAAGGAGTTTGACCACAAGTTTGATAAGTCAGTAGTTCATTTTTCTGAAGCATGGCTCGATGAACGAATGCAGATGCTAAGTGCTGTTGTGAGGGAAGATTCAGCAGGGAGGATCTCAATTACAGAGCGGCTAAGCAGTGAGATTCAGAGTTTTCTCCATCGTGCTAGAAGGCCAGCTAACTCCAAGAATGATAACTTGCACATTGGTGAAGAAAAGCGAGATGCAAGTTTGTGCAGGCAGTCCCTAGAGTCTGTTCCCCTGAATGGAGCTACTAGCGCTCCTGGGTTAGCTGAAGATGATGGCAGTTCTGTTGCCAGTGACTTGCATTGCTTTGAACTGAACATGCATGGCACAGCCATTAGGAATCATGAGCTTGCAGGAACTAGACGGAGGAGGGTCACAAGCTGCATGCATTCACCAATGAGAAGACTGGAATATTCCAACGGCGTATCTGTTGAAGGCTCACCAATGTCAAATGCACCACCTTGCTCAAAGAAAGAAAAGGCAAGATCTAGCATTGGCAGACAACAAGTTATTGTGTCGACACCAGAAATTGAATCACGCAACGATGCTGTCATTGCTCCTATAGATGAACAGAATGAAACTGTTATGACTCAAGTTTCTAGGCGATTACGTGATGACCTGTTAAAGATCAAAACAGAGGCTCCTCAACATGCATATCCCTGGCAAAAATCAAACCATCCGCAGACAAATCAGTTGTATGAATACACTGTGCCACGGGATCTTTGTGATGTGCGCAGTCCGTCACGTCAGCTGAATGACCAAGGAAAACTGTTGGAATATGAAATTTATGAATCCCCGGCACATCAGATGCTAGGCACAAAGGAGAATACCCTTAAGGCAAAACTCCTGCAAGCAAGGTTAGAGGGGCAGCAAGCTCGAATGAGCGCATCAGTATATCCCCTGATTAGCACAAGGAGGAAATGAGAACAGTCAAGCACATTTACCCCTTGATCAGCAGAAGGAAATGAGAATGCAGCTGTTGACAACCCACGACTTCGTTCCATGCAACATGGCATTGCATTTGTAAGATATGATATCTGACTTAATAGTTGAATAGTCACTCGATCGAGGCAGTCCAAATGTTGGATTCTGTGAAGCTGCAGATTATGTGAATTCTTCCTAGCTCTAGCCTCAATGTTGTAGAAGTTTCATTTTAGGTTTCATGTGCTGACTAACTGTCCAGGAAGAGCTGAAATGAACTTTGGTAATCACATGCTGTAATTTTTGTATAGTTTTAAGACCTAGTAATTGGCTGCATTTGTAATAATAGCGTAATTTCCTTCTGTTTTACTGGCAGATACTGCTGTCTTTCACATAGTAATTCCCTTTTTCTTCTGCGCAACTAGATATCTCCCAAAAATAAAAGTATACTACCGTGGAGCTGAAAGGAAACTGACAGGACAAACCATTCACGCGTACAATCTGCAGGGCATTATACCAGCTTGACTTTTTGATCTGCTATGATGGTTTTCGTTGTTCATGTAGTACGCTGTACTTGTTTTGCTTTTATTCTGGTACGGGTTGTTAGATCGAAATCTACAGCCTGGGCCATCATGCTGGATCGGCACCAAGCTCAAGCCGAGGCTTCCACCCTTCTAAATTTTGGAACTCTAAAATAAAAGAGAATCTTGTTATTTAAAAGTATTAAATAAAATGTAATGACAAAACTTTTTTGACAGATGAATGCTCATTTCGAGACGAATCTAATGAGCCTAATTAATTTATGTTTTGCTACAGTCATGCTACAGTAACTAACATCTAATCACGGCTTAATTACCCTCATTAGATTCGTCTCGCGAATTAGACCCGGGGTTCTGCAGTTAGTTTTATAATTAAACTTTATTTAATACTTCTAAATAACAAGATTCTTTTTGATGTGACCTCTCTAAAATTTAGACCTCTGAAAATGAACACCCCCAGTACTACTACACCTGATATTTATCTATAAAGAAAATACACTGCAAGAATCCTTTTTGAGCGAATGGAAAGGAAACTGACAGCCAATGTACTGGTTTGCTCGATGAAATAGTCATTGTAGTGTTTTCTTTTTCTTTTTTTGGAACCTCTCAGAACTGAGTATAAATGTATGCACGAATAGTCATTGTAGTGTTGTAATGACTAGGTTGGCTGTTACAGCAGGTCCGTGTTCTTCATGGTTTACCTATGCGACCGAAAGTTCATTTACAAACTTTCTGTAGTTTAAAGACGCAGGTACAATTAAAGGAGTTGATTACTTGCTCGGACACCAGAGATCTCCACTAATGAATTGAGTCCTGCTACAGGTCCGACCAGATGGTCTGACTGCAACAATCGTGTGTGATGAAGAGGTGATTCATTTGTGCTACGAAAGTCGGAGATATGGGTCGGCTCCATAGCATTTTCGTAATGAATTATATATGAGTTTTGAAGTATCCTTTTCCTAGATGAATGTGCTCGTGCCAACCTTATGGTATGAATTAAAAAGATCCTTTAGCTGCCAAATTGTCAAAGGTAACGAGTTTAAATTGGAGTAAACACAAAAGGACTTACATTTGGGGTCCAAGGTTGTACACTTTACCTGAAACAGACGTCCATAGATGGTACGAGCTTCAAAGTAATACTAACATTTCCAACTAGAACAGGTACAATTGAAAATGAAGGATATGTTGACTTAAAAAAACTTAAAATCCAGTTGCGTCAATGGCATAATGGTTCAACGATTTGTATGACTAGCATAAAATGGCATAATAAATTGTTAAATTTGTAGCATCGATGCTTCACTGGTTCTTATCTTGAATCTTAAGTTGGTGAAATTTGCTAAGCACATACAAAATGAGGTGCTTCTTAAAAAATAAGATGTGTGATTAGTATTTTGGCATCACATGTGCACTTCTTAAAGGCTTAAACACTTACTTTATACTGGCCGTACGTACAAGAATAACGTGAAAGGAATACGGCATGCATCGTCACGGATACGATACGAAACAAAATAATCCGTCCATGCTATCACAATTTACACATTGGCAAAGTTTTGAACATCAATTTCATACTTCAAAACATAATATAAATGATTTTAATGTGGTGCACTGAAAAGAATCTCTTTAATTATATCTATGACACAAAGTTCTATCATTTGGCCAACTGTAAATTCAAAATTTAAAACAAACCAGGAAGTTCTTTTCTTTTTGAAGGAAAAATGGGTCTTTCTGGCTTTTTTCTTCGGTTAGTTTCTGTCGTCGTGGTCAGTTTAGCCCTGTTAGACCAAGCAAAGAATGCCAAACGTGATACAACGACCAAAATATCTTTCATGCATAACTTGACAACTACAGAACCACCCCATCCATCTTTATAACTAAAACTATAAGTCAGCTGCAGTTGAGGCAAAGGTAGCAAATGGCATAATTTGATAATTATCATAATGGTAGAAAAAAGCATCAGACAGGCATAACAAAGACCTGGTAATAAAAGTAATGAGAGAGGAACACAAGGCAACGACATGAGGACCTTGGAAAGTAATGCAGTAACCCAAAAATACTGGTGGCAACTAATCAATTTTTAAAACACACTATAAGAATTTTCTTGAGCTTTAACTCAAAAATTCTTTTAAGTCATTATTCCCTAGCTTTAGCTGACTCTGAGTACTAACTACTGACTGAATTATCTTTTTTTTTAACTAAAAACCAATCTGTGACTTTACTTCATTCGTTAAAAAAAAAAGAAATGTTGTTAAGTCATCGGATAGGCTTTTTGTAGCGAAACTCGCTCACCTGAGTTCATACCTCTACAATGTGTTAGTCAACAACGAGGAATTTATGATGATTTTATCAATCTAAAATTTTATTTATTCAGTTTCTTACAATCATTCTTGGAGGTAGGCAATATGTTCATACATTTCAAATAGGTGACGTGAGTGTGCATACGTGTATGTGATCCTATACCTTTTATTCTTTGAAAGATAATTAAATAAAAACATTTAAAAGAGAAAACTACCATTCAAATTATCTTCCTCTCGTTTATCTAACCAATTTCCTTCCTCAAACCCTCTCCTCGGAAAAAAAAAAAACCTTCCTCAAACCCAACAGCAAAGAAAGGCATCGGAAATAACAAAGCAAATGGAACGGACGCTAAAATCCCCATTTCGCCACTGACATGTTATCCCCATGTGGGTCCAAGAGAACCAGGCGTGTTATTTATCCACTTCCCCCCACCGCTTTGTTACGCTGTCCTTTTTCTTCTTTCCGCAAAATTACTTTTACACCCCTCGTACTTACTATCTTATTACGACGCTGCCCCTCCACGGCTTCTCTTCCTCCATTTCGTTCTCTGTTGTGTTCGTCGTCTCCTCTCCATCGGCTACCTCGCGCTCCCCGCATCGACACATCCTTCTCGAAGGTTATCTAGGGTTAGGGTTGGGCCAGGCTCCTGCGAGCGCGGCGATGGCTGCGGCGTCTGTGGGTCAGAGGTGAAGCAGCGAGGCGCGTGGTTGATTGGAGCGGCACGAGGCGGAGCAAGAGAGGGGATGGACCCGGACTTCTCGCGGGCTAGCGGCGGCCCGAACTTCGAGTTTGCCTTCAACTCAGTCAATTTCTCCGACCGGGTGCTGCGGATCGAGATCGTCGCCGGGGACGACGCGCCAGGGACCAAGGGCGCCGCCGGGGAGGGATGCTCCTCGCTCGCCGACTGGGCGCGCCACCGCAAGCGCCGCCGGGAGGAGCTCCGACGAGGGAAAGGTGAGCGCGGATTCCCTACACCTCTTTCGTTCCCTGCCTCTCGATTTGGCCGTGGTGGCTCCGGATTGGGGGAAGGGCAGTCGCTGTTTGAATTGTTCCATGCGTTGGGTGGGGGGAAGGAAGCTGCTTGCCTTTTTGATGTGATTTGATTTGACCTGACCGTGTGTTGGTCCTTTAGGTGGCGATGCCTTCGGCCTTAAGGGTTGGGAAGGCACTTTTCCTGTTCATCAAAGCTGCCAAATTTCACTTTCAAAGCATTTCGAATTTAGGCTGTACGTATTTTGTTCAGAACAATCTGTTATTGAGAAGATGGCCTGAAGCAGTGGACAATAGGGCAGATAGTGAGGGTGATTTTCACTAACACGGGATTGTTTATTTGTTCGGCGGGTTGGATCATATTCAGCTCTGAATTGGGTGGGTGTGTGATATAGTTTCTTCGTTCATGAATGTATGAAAAACATCTGCGTCACTAATAGTGAATGTTTCAGTGTCTTTGAATGTCAGGAAAATGAAATAGTATGTGGCCTCTTTGTCTGAATGAATTGCTCTCAAATAAGTTGTTGGGTGTGGTTCTTGCCTGGTTTTTAGTGACACAAATGGTGCGAGAATAGCTTGACTCAAATGTATAACTGTCTATTATTTTGTCCTGGACATATTTATGAAGTACAAAAGCCTATTGGCTAGAAATTTGTACGTAAATTAAATCAACCACCGGATATTTCCTCTGTGATGAGAGAATCTATTCAATTCAAACAGAAACTCCAAATGATTATGGTTAGGGCTGTCAACGAGCCGAGCTCGAGCGAGCTCAGGTAGGCTAGGCTCGAACTCGACAATGACTCGAATCGAGCTCGAGCGAGCTTGAAATTTCCTTCGAGCTTGCAACTTAGCTCGAGCTCGGCTCGGTCCAAGTTCGCGAGCGTTCGAACTCGACTCGATTAAGCTCGACAGAGAGATATTTCAAAGAGAAAAGAAGAAGCACAAACGTTGTACGACACAACCACCATGGAATTGCTGAGATTGAGGCCAAATAAACAAAGAGCACGTCAATACAAGTCGTTCAACTGCACATACGAGAGCTCCTTTTGGGCATAGAGATTGGATAAGCTTATTTACGGGTAGAAGAAACCAGCGGAGAGGCAGACGCATGCGTGTTGCTAACCTCAATCGAGGTCCCTTCCATCAAATCGAGTTGCCGTCCCGTCATCCCAAATCGCCATATAAACTACGGAGGCCACCATTCAAGGCGAGCTTGAGAGAACTTGCACTCGCCAGCCACGGCGAGCTCGCGATGGCTTGCGGTTGTCACCTGCGGTGAGCTCAAGATGGCTGTCGCTATGGTTTAACTTACGCTGAACATAGGAGCACTGAATCGGTTGGAATTGCTCTACTCTAGGAAAGAGAGAGATGTTGGAGAGCAATGAAGTAGAGCATATGTTGTACTGTCAGTGAAGTTGCCGCTCAACCAGAATGAATAAAATGTTTGGATCCGGCTTGCAGTACATGGGCCCGCCGAAGTGTCTCGTGCCTCCGTTCCACTTCCAAACGTCTTGCCAGCTGCGACTAGCATTATGTAACAGAAGAGAAGTAATCTGCGCCAGAAGACCGAGCTTTCGTGGAAGCTCGAGCTCGGATCGACGAAGCTCGCGAGCTTCCAAGCATGCTCGAGCTCGGCTCGATTTACAAACGAGTCGATCTCGAATCGAGTTTTTAGCGAGCTGAGCTCGAGCGAGCCACGAGCTTCGAACTTTTTTGACAGCCCTAATTATGGTGTCAGTTAAAAATGTGTTACAACATCTGTTTCCTTTAACCGTCAATTGCTTACCACTAATGTATAGATTTTATGAATCCCAAGTCCCAATGGAGACTTCAAATCCTTATTCATTGACTTCACATGTTCATTAGACTGTGCCAGTTGTGTACATTGGTCTTCAATGTCACATTGGTTTTCTGCTGTACCTTGCAGTTTGTCCCCATTATATTTAGTTATAGTTTTGCATGCTCCTTGATTATCAACTTTACTGAAATGTAAAATCTCATGCTGAGAAATATTTGTACTTTGACCATGCTCCAGAATCTGGAAAGTACATGTCAGACTCAACAAACTGCAAAGTTGAAGCAGAGGAATGTGATGCCTATGAGGAAGGGACTGAGGAGCCTGTAGCTATGATAGAAGAATCTCCACCTGATATCGGGCATGATGGTCAGTTTAAATAAGTCTTGTTATAAATTGTGTTTTTTCAAATATGTAAATTTATGGGTTTCAGGAAATAGGAGATGCCTATATTCAGTAAACTGCATGTACCATTTTTTTTTTAAAAAAAACTGCATGCACCATTCCCAAATTTTTAACTCATTGCATTTTCAAGGCCTTCTGGTGGTAGATGATTTTCGAACTGCGCACAGTCTAATTTAGCTTGTTTAGTTCTATTGGTGGTTAGCATAAAAAAATAAATGTAATATGCTGGAGATTAAGTAATTTGTCGGGAGTTATTTGATTCTTAAGCCACAAGTGATTCTGAGGTTGTTGGGAGTAATTTGTTGCAGTTAATTTTCTTGTCGGTATTTGACTTAGACTACTTAAAGCAACCGAGATGAATGCGTTCTTTCTGTGCTCTCTGATTATGATATATCACATTTTATTCCCCGTATGATATCCCGGGAAAGCATTATGCCCTTACTTCTAGTGTTGAAGTTACATGTGTTGCAATTCACACAACACACTCATAAATCTTAAACGGTTACGAGTATAACACTCACCCTCTGCGGCCGCGCACCATTTTGTTTGTTTTCTAATTGCCGTTCATTCATTTCGTGGGATATTCTCTTTGTTAGGTGAGGATGGCGAAAGCAGTGACTCATCCTGGAGTATGGAGTGTACTCAGGTTTTGAGAGTAAAATCTATCTATATCAGTTCTGCAATTCTTGCTGCTAAAAGCCCTTTCTTTTACAAGGTATTTATTAATTTTCTCAAATGCACTAATAAAGTACTTGAATCATTGGATGGTTAGCTAGCTTACACATCTGCGTTGTTCTTGTTAGCTTTTCTCAAATGGCATGAAAGAATCTGATCAGAGGCACGCGACTCTTAGAATAACTGCTTCAGGTAATGTGGAAGCTGCAGTGCACTCGAATTTTCATTGTTTGGTTTGTTGTCTTAACCTAAATTTCTGTCTATTCTGACTGATCCTGTGACTACTGAAATGATAAGATATTTAGTACTGAAATGATCATCTAAATGAGGTGTAAACTTGAATATTTTATTTGTACGAGGCTCAATATATAAACCAGTATGCATCTTTCCTTCATTATCACTAGGAATTCAGGTTCATATGCTTAACTTAAAAGTCTAATCATTAATAACAGCAATATGGTGTGGTTCTGTTTGTTTTGTAGTCAACAGTGTTTTTTTTCTCTCCTGATCGTTGCATTTACTTTGAACAGAGGAAAATGCCCTCATGGAGCTTTTAAGCTTTATGTATAGTGGAAAGTTGAACACGAATCAGCCAACCCTTCTGCTGGATATCTTGATGATTGCGGACAAGTTTGAGGTTGTTTCGTGTATGAGGCACTGCAGTCAATTGCTTAGAAGCTTGCCTATGACCACAGAATCTGCACTGCTCTATTTGGATCTCCCCTCCAGTATTTCTATGGCTACTGCTGTTCAGCCACTGACTGATGCTGCCAAGGAATTTCTTGCCAACAAATACAAGGATTTGACTAAGTGAGTACTCTCTTTTGAATAACCCAGCAGCTAAGTTATTGCCCCAGCATGGTGCACTCAAGGAGTGCTTCCTCTTTTCAGGTTTCAAGATGAAGCAATGAACATTCCTCTTGCTGGGATTGAAGCCATCCTATGGAGCAATGACCTTCAGGTGGCATCAGAGGACGCTATCTACGACTTTGTGATCAAGTGGGCACGTGCTCAATACCCGAAATTGGATGAGCGGCGTGAAATCTTGGGAACTCGCTTGCTGCCCCTTGTTCGGTTCTGCCATATGACCTGCCGGAAGTTGCGGAAGGTCCTTGCATGTAATGATCTGGAGCATGAGCAAGCAACTAAGTGTGTCACAGAGGCACTCCTTTACAAAGCTGATGCGCCGCATCGGCAGCGTGCCCTTGCTGCAGATGTGACGACTTGTCGTAAATATGCTGAGCGAGCTTACAAATATCGTCCACTTAAGGTGGTTGAGTTTGATCGACCTTATCCGCAATGCATAGCATACTTGGATCTGAAGCGTGAGGAGTGCAGCCGACTTTTTCCATCTGGAAGGATATACTCGCAAGCATTCCATCTAGCTGGACAGGGTTTCTTCCTCTCAGCACATTGTAACATGGATCAGCAAAGTGCCTTCCATTGCTTTGGTCTCTTCCTGGGGATGCAAGAGAAAGGCTCAACAAGTGTTACAGTAGATTATGAATTTGCTGCAAGAACAAGGCCATCGGGGGAGTTTGTTAGCAAATACAAGGGCTACTATACCTTTACTGGCGGGAAGGCGGTTGGGTACCGGAATCTCTTTGCGATTCCATGGCCATCATTTATGGCTGATGACAGCCTCTTCTTCATTGATGGGGTACTACATCTGCGAGCTGAATTGACCATAAAACAACCCTAGAACGGTGTTGGTGTGCTGCTAACTGCGTGTGTCTCGTCGTGACCAAAACTGTATGATGACGAACTTCAGCGTGAAAACCTGTATGATTGAGACATGCTGTTTTTACTCATGCCCCTACATAGACAATTTGAATCCAGAAACTGAAATCCTTTTTTGTTTTGAAACTAAATGAGGAAAGTAAGTCCGCTCAGCAAACTTTTGTTTGAACTGCATTGACTGACAGCTGCGTGATGTAGTCTCCCTCTCCCCTGCCTGATTATTATGTTATTTGGTTGCTTCAGATGCATCGAATTATATATTCAGTTTGTTGTTAGTGTTAGATCACTCTACCCCTGTTCAGTGATGATGCAAGACCTAAAATGTGGCTTTCAGACTTGGTGTTTGGCCACATTAATCCTTTGTTTTTTGTTGGATGTGATCTTATGGTAGAATCGGGAGTCTACATGGTTCTGTATATCATCAGTTTTTTTATTGTCGCTTGAAATAACAAAGTCCAAACATAATTGAAATTTGTGAATATAATTTATCACATGTTAATAGTATATATGGGATTTTAACATCATATCCCAGAAATAACCGTTGCCAAAGACTACGAATCCATGATTTATTTTAGGGGTGTTCGTTTCCTCCCCTCTAAAATTTAGACCCGTCACATAAAAAAGGATCTTGTTATTTAGGAACATTAAATAAAATTTAATGACAAAATCATTTTGACAGATGAATGTTCATTTCGAGACGAATCTAATGAGCTTAATTAATTTATGTTTTTGCTACAGTGATGCTACAGTAACCATCATCTAATCACGTCTTAATTACCCTCATTAGATTCGTCTTGTGAATTAGACTAGGGGTTCTACAGTTAGTTTTGTAATTAAACTTTATTTAATATTTTTAAATAACAAGATTTTCTTTGACGTGACCTCTCTAAAATTTAGACCCCATAAAACGAACACGCCTCGCTAAATGATATGAGTAAAAAAAAAAAACCCAAGATTCATCCTATCGTTTCGCATTGGCACACCGCACCCTGTCTCTCACTAGTCAGCGGCGCACTGGCGCAGCCTACGGTTCAAAGACGACGATTGACGGACGCGTTGTTAAGAGACGACCAAGGCAAACGAGGAGCGTTGGATCTCGATGGACGGCGGATGAAACCGCGACGGGTGAGAATAGACACGCGCCCTTCCCCGTCCGTTCCTTCCAATCCAAACGAACGAAACCAAACCGTGTGCCCCACGAAGGTTCCAGAACCGCCCAGCTTCTTCCTCCACCAAATCTTCTCTCTCCTTCGCTTCCACGCCACCTCCGCTCCCTCCGCCTCCGTATTTATACGCCTGATCCCCTCTCGCTTCCTCTCTCCTCTTCCTTCATCGGATTAGATTCGGTTGAGTTCGATTCGGGTAGGCAAAGCGCGCTACTAGCTTGCTTGTGCGCAGGAGGAAAGAGGGGGAAGTAGGAGGAGAAGGGGGAGTCAGATGGCGTCGAAGCGGATCCTCAAGGAGCTGAAGGACCTGCAGAAGGATCCGCCCACCTCATGCAGCGCCGGTAATTTCGGTTCCCCCACCTCATCTTCCGGCAGCTGCTGCTAGCCTGTAGCTTTACTTTTTGAAGTTTCCTGTGACGAACGTGAGCATGAGTTGTTCTGCCTCTAGACTGTCTACGGCTAGATCTGTGGGTAGATCTACTAGGATGAATTTTGAAATTTTAACGTTGGGGCTGTGAATGTGGTGGGTGGCTGGGGGTAACAAGAGCTAGCCTAAATTTGGAAATTACCTTGAGCGTCTTCTACGATTTGAAACATCGTGCGTTACATACTGCCTTCTCGCTCGTGTTGGTTGGAAGTTGGAACCGCAGAGATGTCGGGCCTTCTTATGGTCATTTCGTGTCATCAGGTTCTTTAAACAGATTCAGGCTAGTAGCAGCGTGCAGTAGTTTTACATGCTCAGCAGCTTGCATTCAGTTGTGGTCTCCGTCGGCGTCTTGTCAGTTCTCATAACTATACCACCTCTTTGCTTGCACTGATGCGTAATTCAGTATTAGTTTGCTTCGCTCAGAAGCATTGGATGTCAGCAAGAGTCATTTGATCACCATTGCATCAAGGGAGCAACATTTCTCTATAGGCAAAATATGTAGCTTCCATGAAGAAGCCTCAATAGTTGTCAAACATTGCATCGAGGGAGCAACATTTCTGTGTAGGCAAAATATGTAGTGTCCATTAAGAAGCCTTCATAGTTGTCAAACATGCGAGTGCATATGGTTCTCTGTTGTCAGGATGTGTCATAGTTTTTCCTTTCTCTAAATTGGCGTTCGAGTTTCATCTGTGTGACATGTTTGCGTTGGAACATGAACAGGCCCAGTGGCGGAAGATATGTTCCACTGGCAAGCGACCATCATGGGTCCATCAGATAGCCCATATTCTGGTGGTGTCTTTTTGGTCACCATCCACTTCCCTCCGGATTACCCATTCAAACCACCCAAGGTATTAAGTCATCTGGTTATTGTTTGGATTCCAACTGCACATTGATATCTGTCCACTGGTTCACGTTGAGCTATGTACATTCATACTCCAAGCTGGCTCCCTATGCCCTGTATCTCAAATTAAAATAGTAAAATCAATTTTTTTTTAATCTACAAACTGCTTATTTATGCTTCTTGTAGAATGCATTTCACACAGCTATGAATACTTTCGATGGAGGGTGCTCTACAAATGGTTTATGGCTTTTTTATTATTATTTTTTACTTCACAAAGCTTGTGCATGACATCTTCTATTGCAGGTTGCCTTCAAGACCAAGGTTTTCCATCCGAATATCAATAGCAACGGGAGCATCTGCCTTGATATCTTGAAGGAACAGTGGAGCCCAGCATTGACAGTTTCTAAGGTTGGTAAATTCTTTTATTCCCGACGGTTCTTCACTAAGTGGTTCAAGCCAACAACGTGAACACAGAACTGTGGCCTCTCTAGGAGTTTAGCCCCTCTGCAATTTGTCAAAATCAGTTTCCCAGTCATGTTTTTATCTCACATGCTTCTATATTCAGGTACTGCTGTCGATTTGCTCCCTATTGACAGACCCAAACCCCGACGACCCATTGGTTCCTGAGATTGCTCACATGTACAAGACTGATCGGGTGAAATACGAGTCCACCGCCAGGAGCTGGACACAGAAATATGCGATGGGTTGACAGCGGCCACTTGCAATGATAATTAGCTGATGACCTTCCTATCTATTCTTGTTGCACAAGCTGTCTCTTAGTTCTGGTTCTACTGTATTACCTTCTGTGATCCAATGGCAGAAGGTTTAAACAATTTGCCCGTCTGATTGTTAATCAAAATGGTAGATTTGAAACTTCAGTGGCCATTCCTGAGTTTGATCAAAAATTTTGTTGGGCTCGTCTTCCATTATGCTATGCATGTGGTGTGGTGTATGGTGTTTGGCGTGTGTGCCACGGGTCGAAATAAAAGATCCATGGTGCCGCGCGGTCTTCTTTGTCATCTTAGGGTGTAACGTTTTGGCTTTACAACTACATATGTCTACTACAGTCCACCACTGATGATGGTTGTTTTACACCCTACCTGACGGGTCATATTCTAGCTGTTAGGTTCGTCACACTTTGACATATTTCTTAATATTCCAGAATCTTTGATTTGCTAAAAGTAAATGTTATTGTACCATTGATATTTAAAAACTTCATTCTTTCCATTGATCTTGCAAACTATCCCTTATATCGAATGTAGCATACAACCCTATCATCTCCCATACCTAGATGACTTGGCTGTGTGATTGTATCTCATCATGCTTGAATATGTTCCAACTTGTACGATATGCAATCTGGCAGAAGTGCTTGATTCTGAAAGCACATCGTAAAATCGCAAACCACTCTTTCCAATTTATGAATATGATGATTACTAAAAGCCAAGAATAAAAAAAGGTGAAAGGGAGGCGAATATATGCAAAAGGAAAATTGGAAGGAGAAGAAAGTGATGGTACAGCATGATTCAGAGGAGAGAGCACAAGCAAAACAATTTCGAACGTACAGGATATTTCGAACTGCAGTCCATATATCTAACTAAGAATAAATATGCATCGAGCCGTCCTAGCTCAGTGGTAGAGCGCGTGGCTTTTAACCACGTGGTCGTGGGTTCGATCCCCACGGACGGCGATTCTTTTTTTTTTTTTCTGTGCATAAGTTTTACTATTCTCCTTCATTTTATTATTATAAGGTCTAGGAAATGTCGTACAAAATGCCATTAGATTCCGGTTTTTATGTGCCAGGAAAAAGAATAGTAAGAGTACCAACATATATGGTGCATCTCATAGATGCATTATGTGGTTAGTATTACAGGTAGATTGTTTTTTCATTGAGGTAGAAATTATCTTGACTATTAACTACGCCATCAGCAACAAATGCACGCCATATTTCAAACGAATTACTGAACTAGCACATGATAACTTAATAATATTATTATATGCTGAACCAGATGGTGCATCTCAACTTGCACGGTTTTGTACCGACAAGGTGTAATATTATCTTAGACTTTTGGCCCACAACACAACAGATCACCAATTCACCATGTCACATGCAAAATGCATAAATTCAAGGTACTAAGCAGCACAGAACATGGGATGCAACATTGAGCTAGTGAAACAGATCTGAAGTATACAGAACGACCGGACTACCGGGAGGCATCTCTATGACAGAAAAACAGAATCATGCTAGCCGTTTACAGCTACCAGCACGCATGATCAGAACCATCAGTCGAGCATACAAAAATACAGCACCTCAATATAGCCTAAATCATCAATATATTAGCTCTCCCAGTAACCGATGATCGAATATTAGGATCAGAAGAGCTTGTATGGAGAGGTGGCATCCAATGGGTGGATAAGGTATGTGAGCACAAGTGCCACCAGCATCAACAGGTATGCGATCCCCTGGTCAATCGATGTGCCTGCATTGTAAAATTAGTGATAATGGTTACTTGGAGACAACAATAATCAATAACCTAAAGAGATACCAGATTGAGAATCTGATGCTTAAAATATAGAAGCTCAAAAACAACAGGTTCATTGATAACGGTTTCATTTCACAGACTTCTGCCATAAATAATTGAAGCTAGTTGAATCTGGAACTCCAAAGTTTCCAGCACAACATCCTTAAAGTTTCAAAATTCACCCAACTATTTAAAGGAGATGACTGACTTCAATCGTCATCTGCCAAATGTTTCACAGGGACAACTGTTCAACCAGACATCAACATGATCAAAAGCAACTTCGCAGTTAACTTTTGATTGCAGAATCAAATATACCCACTTACTGATTAAATAAAGAAATGTGTGGCATATGTAGTGCAGTTGCAGTTTCATTTATTTGAAGTCGCTTTCAACAAAGCAAAATTCTCAACATCCTTCAAACGCAAGTGAAGATGATCAGTTGCCAGGTATCATGCATTCAGTGGAAGCTACTCAAGGAAACACGCGTACTACCAAGGAAAGGAAGGTGCAAGCCAACTCCAACTCAGATGATTGACAGGTGTACAGAAAGCACCCTTCTAGTGTGATCATCATATAAGCATCTATGCCCACCAGAAAAATGTCCTCTGCAGCTTGTACACTAACTTTTATGAGGAATCTCTAGAACAATCATTTTCACAAGGAAACAGCAGCAGCAGCAGAAAATCCTTTTAGTCCTAAGGAAGTTGGGGTAAGCCAGAGATACAACCCACAGCAACAATCCTTCCCACAGTATTACTGTGAATTATTGCGTATTTGGATTGGTCAAGCATGGGGCAAGAAAGAAACATGGATAACAGAGACTAGCCTCCATCATGAGATTGTTGTGATAAAATTGAATTTTCTCAATCAATCAGTCAGCTGTTATTGCATCAACTCAGGGACAGGTAGTCAACTGAATGGTTACTGATTGGTGATACAATTTGGTGTCAGATCCTCATTAGATTGTAACCCTGTCTTGATCTAATATATCTCGATTTTCCCTCGCAAAAAAAAGATCCTCATTAGTTCATCAAGATTTGCGGACTAATAGTACTTATTCCGCTGTAGGCAGTTTATAAACAGGTGGCTCCATCCAATTGCCAAATTGGCGTGCCTAAGTCAGAGATGGCATGCATCATCATAGAACTGAAGTGACTTGTTTGAACAGGTTGGTTAAATGTCAAAAGAATGTAGCAGGTCTGGTTGGAATTTTGGTGGAACTTTGACTGCAAGACACGAAACTTCTGCATGTTTCATCCTATTTTAAAGAGTTCCCTTACATTAAAATTAGTTCTATGGAAGCTTTTTTTTTTCATAATGCATCTTGCAGCGCTCCCTTTTATAAATGAATAAACTACACTAAATATGACCAGCATGGACCCAAAACGATTTATATATTTTTTTGGACCATGTATTCTGCTCAACAGATCAGCTTGAATTAAGAGCGCCATGTGCTAAGAACTCTCTTTTTTTTTTTTTTTTGGAGCGCCATTGGCTAAGAACTCGTGCCCACTTGAGGAGCCCTTACGCGACACGCGTAATGAAAGAGAGGACGCAGGCAGGGGTGAATGGAAAGGAAGCAGAGGAGGGGACGGGGCGTGATGTCTCACCGTAGCTGGCAGGCGCCGGCGCCGGCGGCTGCGCGTGCCCAGCGGCGGCGGAGGCGGGCATTGCGATGCCCACCACGAGGACGGCCACCGCGACGAGACCCACGGAGGACCACGCCGCGGCCATTCCTCCGCCTCTGGCTTCTCCCCCTCCGCGCCTCGGACACTTGGTGCTGGTTTCTCCTCCTCCTGGTGGAGCGGTGCGGGGAAGCACAGGGACGGCACCACCGGTGGAGGTGGCGGCGGAACGGAATCGCAGCGCCGCTAACTTCTCTCTCTAGTGCTTTGTTCTTTCTCTGCGCTTCCTTAAATTTCGGGTTTCGGGAACGCCACCAACGTGCGCGCGCGCATCTTATAGCACGAGCACGAAGGTAAACCGAGAATGAACAAACACGTGGTCCCGTCAAAACGATGACATGCGGGCACAGGTGTACTCCACGGTCTGTGTACTCCACGGTCTTGCGCGCAGTAGGCAGAGACCAGAGAGACCAGTGACTACGCGAAGTGTACGAGCTTCGGAGCCAATGACTTGTGGGTCCAGCAAAGTTTACGGGAGCCTGGGACCCATCCGCATGGGCTTATACGGTAAGGGTCTGGCATGGTGTTGGTTGATCCGGTAATTATGGCGCCCCATCCAGCATGTGAAGCTGCCGCGGAGACGCCGCGCCAGGCTGTGACGGTGTGACCGGAAGCTGCCCACTCCGTCGTTCATTTGTACCGTGCGCCGTACGACCCATGGCTAAATGACATGTGGCCCCGTGCAGAGGAACAGCCCATGACGTGGGTCCAGCCGGCATCGAAGCACGACTTGTATATGTTTACATTTCTGTTTTGTTTTTGAGACATGTTCCATGTGCTGTAGTACTCTACAACCTTTTCTACATATCCAAAATTTTTATATCTTTTCAAGGTTATTCTACCACCTTGTCTACGTATCCAAATATTTTAGATCTTTTGAAAGTTATTCATATGTTCCTACCTTGGATCTCATCGAACTTTAACCAGGAACGAACAAGAAGAATCTGGCAGCAAAGCATTGGAATCAGCAGCGTGTTCGTTCTCCAGCTACAGTATTCACAGTTATTTTTTTAACAGCAGCTACAGTGTTTTTAGCAGCAGTTACAGTATTCGCAGTTATTTTTCTACAGCCGCAGCCGCAACGAGACGAACAGGCTACAGATTGCAGAGGAAAGGGCAGACAGATGAGCGATTAGAGTAACCAATCATGATTCCATTTAGGGAGGGATGCAAGTTTCCAACGTAAAAGCATCTCTAAGAGAACCCTATAAAATTAGCCTTATAAACTTATTTTTAAGAGTAATTAAAAAATTATAAGCGGTAATTTGTCCTCCCTTCTCCAACAGTCCCTCTCTAAAAGTGGATCAAAATAAATTTGATTGGGCCACATCAGCATTTGGGGCAAAAAAACATTAATTGTAGTTGAAAAAGAAAGAATGAGAGCCCCAATTCTTCTCCTGTTTATAGCTACAAATGAAGGAAGTTTAGGGGCTATAAAAAAGTTAAAGGTTGTTTTGAAGTCCTGTTAAAGATAATTTTTTATCTAAAATTCCAATAACTAAATTTTTAAAAAAATTATGAAGCTCTCTTAGAGATGCTCTAAGACTTCTCTAGCGGAACTAGAATAACTATACTCTGATAGCACAAAGCTGAAAACAGTTCCATAGCATTTTAAGAGACGTGGAGCTTTCTTGAACCTGCACGTCAATTTGTCAAGACGTGGACCTCGCTGTCTCCTCCACGTACATGCTCTGCTCACCGCCTTACCCCTGCTCCCTCCCCTTGTGGGCTCTCACCATGTGCTCTGGCCTCTGGCTCCCCTGTGGCAAACGAGCCCGTGCCCGGCCATAGTTTTCAAGCAGCCTGATTGGTTGGCCCGCCTGGCTCTCGCTTGGAATAGGATAAAAAGAAGGAGAAGAAAGGAATCGGGTCATAGCCGGGATGGGAAGAGATAGCGCGGAGAAGAGAAGACAGCCGGGATGGGAAGAGACAGCGCGGAGAAGAGAAGACAGCGGCGCAAATGGAATCTGATGGAACTGTGGAAGGCATCAAATAGGAGTACGAGGTACGAGCAGGAGGAGGAGGCGGGATTGGGTCGCCACGCTGCTCCCCGTGCGTCGACACCAGTCCACAGGCCGCGGGCGATGCGAAGGGCAGCTACCGATGCCGATGGGAGGCCATGCCAGGAGCCGACGTGACGCCCAGCCCGTGTCAGGCCATGGTTTCACTACCATGCCCTTCACCGGTCTCGAAGACGATGCGAGAGGCTTCACGCGAACGGAGGAGGAGAAGCCGCTTCAATCCATGTCATAGGCAAGGACTCCGGCGGGCTGAGGACCCATGGGAATATCGGATGGGGAACTAGGGTGGAGGCGAGAGGACAACAGCTCAAAAAAATCTTGCTTGGGTTCATCAGCTGAATTGGGATAGAAAGCAACGAGAACGGTGAGGAAGAATGGAGCTGCTCTTGGAGGCAGTGGAGGAGCCTTCCATGGGCAGAGTGCGCAAATGGCGCTGCCGATGCGCGTGCAGTCTGCAGAGGAAAGAAGAGAGGAAAAGGAGAGGAGGAACTAGGAAGCCCGTCTTTACTCGCACCTGTTGACGTGTGGAGAGCAGGAACGCCGCGTGGCCCTGCCAGTCCTGTGCCGCTGTGCGCATGCCACCCGTGTGGCGCTAGAGAAAAATAAAAGAAGAAAGGGATAGGATTGTCGTGGGAGGGGGACACCTTGCTCGCCCAATTCATCGCAAGTTGAGTCATTGTACGTGGTGCTTCTTCCTTTGATCTCAATTTGGTTTCTGATGAAGTGGTGGAAAGAACAGATGCAAGTGTTTTCTTAGCTAGATGAAATACTACCGATCTGGATTTTTCTACAGAGAGCAGGAGTGCTTCTGCAATACATGACCAGCAGCTCCAAAATCCATGACCCCAAACCGAACGGCATCACCGAGCAAACAAATTCACGCGGCACTATTCATATGCATGTATAGGCATACACGATCAGCAGCGCGCAAGGCATTGTCGGGCGCGGCGGAGCGCGCCTTAACTTGCTAGTTTCCCTCATCGCCTGCCTGCCTCTCTGCAGTCTGCACCGCCAACCATTTCTTTCTTTCTTTTCCCTATCTGTTCCATTGATGGCGTGTCAACAATGCATAAGTATTATCTAAACCAGTTGTGTTTAAGTGAGATTAACAAACTTGTTATAGAAAATACTTTATCAGTGGCATATTTCTTTTAAAACTCACAGCACCATGGCTATCATCTTTAGCTATTTGACCTGTCATCACTCGCTGATCAAAAAACAACCGCGCTGCCGCACGAAGAGTCGATACCACTGTTATATACTCCCTCTCACTGAAATAATTTTGGTACCTGCGGCCAGCACAAACTTGATGTCGGGAATGACATCAAATCCAGAACGGAGGGAATAGACTAGCATTCAGTATTAGTATAAGAAAAATTATGTTATTTGCCCAGACAAAACAATCTGCATTGCCAGCTTGACGTTTTCAGACAGTAAAAGTTCAGGGCAAAAGGACTCTTCACTATTATCAGCCACAAGATTGTAAGATTATCAATATTGTCATAACACAACTTGTTCACACCATCAAAGGCGACATGAGGTAATAACCCCAGAAGGCTACAACTCTAAAAAGTCCGCTAATTGATTCAACTGAGAAAAAAAAAAGAATAGAACACATAAAGCTGGCCAATACAACAAGAATAAATGATTTCCTTCTCTCTCTCTATTTTTTTGAGAGAGAGCATGTAACAAGTGATCGAATACACGATTGAACAAGGGATTGGGAATTCTATACAATAAAACAATTATTCCCCAGCAATGATAATATACAATTCTGCATGAGCGCCATAAAGATGCTACAAGTCTAAAGCCTAAAAGCCACATTAATGTGTAACCACAACAAAAATCTTGGGGAAAAACCTGTGTTTTGTTGTCAATTTGTCTTCCTGGACTACGGACACGACTGTCCCCTCTTCTCTTCAACCTACATGATTTCTTCTACTTTAGACATTCTCTTACATGTCGTCTTTTCATCCTAAATATAATAGCTTCTATCTCTCCATTCGAGACCCAAGATTGTCAGGAGATATCCAAGTCTGAACCAGAACAATAGTATCGGCATAGTTCATTTCATTAAATCCAAAAACACAAAACCATTCCACAGGCTATGTAACACCATTGATGCCAATAAGTTACGCGACCTTGAGAAGACACCTCCCATCACTACCCCGAGAAATATTAAAGGCATCACCCTCTGCGCATTGAAGTGCGCGAGCGCGAAAGCTGCAGCACTGACTAGGATCGACCATGGAACTGGCATGTAACGTGTTAGAGACGGAAGAAGGAAACCCCGAAATACAATCTCTTCCCATATAGGTGCGCACACAGTGACCACCACAGCATATAAAGCCATCGCCACAGGGTCACGGGCCACAATGGATTGCTCCACACTGGACACTCCCACAACTGGACTTGGTGACATTGGGACTAGGCTGATGTTGATGTGAGAAAGTAAATTGACTAGTGGGAATAACAGGCACCCCAAAGCTACATCCAAGTACCATCTGCCCTTTAATTTGAACTCAAACCAGCCCGGAGGGAGGGGACGGAATCTACCAAGACATTGATGAAGGATAGCAACCCCAGCAAGGCCTTCAGTTATGTCCGTCAAGAGGCTGTATAATGCTTGGCCTCTGTGTGTCAAAGTTTCCTTGCTAAAGCCAGCGGCATGAGCCAAGAATGGCACTATCCAGGAGCCCACAAGCCAAAAAGTGGCAATCCATAAAATCATGACCTGCTTTCATGTAGTATAAAATGAGTACTTATATAATAGATAGAGGACCACAGAAGGTGGATAAAAGAACGAACCTGAGCAATGGTTTCTCCTGTCCAAGGTACCATCCAGCGTTCGTTCTGAAATCTTAATATTTTGTCCTGTACATCATCTTTAATCTGAAACATAAACAAGAATCCTTACTGGCTAGACAATGAAAATAGCTTCAACAATGACAATAACTAAACATCATGATTGGCAAACCAGATACAAACAGACGCATGTGGATCGAAGAAGAAAAAAAAAAATACATATTAACAGTAGCAGTCAATTTCCAGAAGCACAATATAAGCAAGAGCTGCCACTGGAAGGAAAGCAGACGGAAATGTACTCCTCCAGACTGAGCCTGACAATATAAGATAATGAAGCATGTGTTGTCACATGAACTACATATTCCATCAATGTTTGGCTGTTTGCAACAATTTCGCATTAAAACAAATTACCATTAATATTTACTATACAAATGCTGAAAACCAAACAATTGAGCCTGACGATAAAATGTTGCACAAGGCAACGAAAGTAAGTTGTTGGAAATTTATATATGGCATGTATCTTTTGCTAAGCATCGAAATGATCATCCTACATGTTACCTAAAACTAAGATAAATAAGCACATCAATCCCAGCAGAAAAAAGATTTCATATGTCCATTTGATTTTGATGTAGATGGTCCAATGAATCTTCACTCAGACCCAAACAAGCCGATGCTATGATAATGGAAGAAAAATACTCCAAATACGAATCTAATTCCAGCCTACCTAAATAATCAAGCTGAACCAAGTGCATGAATGAAACAATCATTTCTGTTATAACTCATCACTCTACATATGATTTATCATGAATGTCCACAAAATAGTGCATAGAAGTGGCACTACAGATATTCATGTAACTGAATCTCTACTAGCTCTATCTTTTCTTTCCTTTTGAGATTGCTCAGAATTCAATATTCAGATATATTATGGTATAATGTTCTATATGTTAGTTCAATTTATTTAATAGTCACAATGTTATTAATTTAGTTTCATGTCAATCTACCAAATTTACTCATATTGAATCAGGATTCCAATAAGACTTACATTTCTCTCCTTCCTTACAACTATGTAGCTTGGTACTTCGGTCGAACAATTCGAATGGAAAAACATTAGTATTTTGTGTTATCTGGGCAGACGTTGCTACTTGTGTGACACAAAGAAACAATGAGAAATAGAAAAATACAAACTAAAATCCCGTCACAACTCATGTCGTGGTCTGCTCAGGTTCAGTTCAGAAAATAAATTGCCATACGAAAGCCACGGTCAGTAATGCATTAGTTGTAGCATTGTAGGACTGTCATAGAGTAAAGAATGTAATACTGCTTGTTTACACAATCATCTAAAGACAACTATCATTGACCGCCTCAAATTACAAGAGTATATATCCGGCAGCAGATAAATAAGACTCACCTTCTGCACTTGGACGAACCAGCCCCCCTCATTGGCATTTCGCTCCTCTACAGCATTTGTACTTTCTGCCTCCTCCTTGTTCGCCTCCATGGACCAAGAGCTCTCTGATTCCGCAATGAACTTGAAGCCACTGCCATCATCAGATGTTGCCAGTCCATCCTGGTCCTGCCTGAAGCAGGAGGCGTGCACCAATCTCCTTCCCTAAATGTGCACGAACAAGTCAACGAAGGAGAAAAGCCAAAACTACTCCAAACATATGTACAATTTCGAAACAATGAGAGATACAGACTGATACAGGCATCTAGACTAATGAGCAACGTCTGCAGTTTCTCGATTCCTAAATAAACAAGCGATGGCTACCGGACAATTTATTATGATGAAAAAACTAACTAGTGGACAGAGATAAGGTACAGCGACACCTTTGAGACCCAGATTCAAGCCCCCGTCTTAACCGAAGCGAGAAATTCACCACCTCGACGGCCTATTACTACGAAACGGAGGGTGAGCTAAACGGTACTGATCCCAAGGCACGGCTACACTGCGGCGATCAGGGAGGAAGACTGCGGGAATCAGGCAACGGGTTTGTCGCGCCGTACCTGGGCTGGAGCCGCCCTCCGAGGTCCGAAGCCGAGCGACGGCCCCCCGGCGGCGCGGGATGGGGAGGGAGACGGGAGCCGAACCGTAGGGCATGGGAGCCGTGGAGGGGGAGGGGCGACGCAGGAGGCGCCCGACATGGGTGGGGGTGTGGACGACGAGCCACGACCCGCACCACCACTGGGTGGGGGAGGCTGCCTGCCGTGGCGGCCCTTCGTCTGCTTCCTCTCGCTCTGCTCGCCGACCCGCCTGGATAATGGACTGGATAATACAGCACCACCGGACTGTTTTCCCCGTTCAGCCCAATTTCGGTTGGCTTTGTGGGCCGTACAGACTAGCAGCCCACATAACACACTGCATTCTCTTCTAAAAAAAACATAACACTTTGCATTTAACTTTTTCTTTGTTTTTTTTGGTATAGTGTTGCATCTATATTTCTCTTTTTTTTTTTCTTTTGCGAACCATTTTCCCCATATAGTGCTGCAATAGAGGTTCCTCATAGTACTGGTGTTTTTTTTTTGACAAAAAGATGCCCAAAAGCATCTTAAATCTGATAAGGAAAACAAGGCATGATACATAGAAGACAAAGGCAAAGGCATCTTCAAATTGATTGTATTTTTTTTTTGTCTTAGTTCCTCATAGTACATTAGTACTGTTAATTAGGCCTTCATCTGAGGTTGCTTTCTTAGAATTGTTGGTTTACTTCCCATGTACCAAAGTTATCATTCTTAAAAGGTACCCTATGTTTGTACATTATAGTGTGCCGCATTCCTCTACACAATTCGCCGGTCCGACCAGGAACAAGCTGAATTCACAGGTAAACTATACAATATTTAATCAAATATCAAAATTTTGGAGAATTTCAAAACTTATATGTCACTAGTTGTTATGAAAGTCATACCTAATCAAGCTCATATATTTTTTTTAAAAAAAGAGAAGAGAATATTTTTTTGCGAGGAAAGAGAAGAGAATATAATCCCTCAGCACATCTATTTTTCTTGCAATTTGGAAAGCTAACCTCATGTAAAATTGTCCAGATAGAGTAATCTTTATGTGTCCTCGGGTAATTCCCAACAATCAACCTTTGACATAACATTTTCTTTCCTGTAGATTTTTTAAATTGTACTAGCAGTAACTTCTCATAACTTTTGCTTCTATAAAGAGCAAAAAGAAAATGTGGTCGAATAATAACGATTGGAAAACAAGAAATACGTACGGGTACCATTTCTCCTACCCAACGTGACACAACATTCCGCTCCTCGGCTCCCCCTAAACGGTGCAGTGGTGTACACGGGATGGTAGTTAGGGGTGCACACAAAAATCGATACTCAAACACCGAAACCGAAAAAATCGAGACCGAGACCGTAAAAACTAAAATTTTGGTCTTCGGGTAATTGTTTGGGTACTAAACTTAGATGGCCGAATTTTTATTTTCAAATTCGGATAGTACTCTTGGGTACCCAAACTACCCAAAATACCCGAATTAGTATGATATGTGTAGAATTTAGCACATATACTCATGCTATGATCATATAATATCTTTTTTTACTCATTCACTATAGTATCATATTCATGTTTCTTCTATGGTATAATGGTAACTCATTATCAAGTTGATTCGCTAATGTATTTTAGGTACTATCAAGTTGATTTTATTTATTTTTTTTGAAAATTAGTGCTAAATTTGGATAGTTTTGGTATAACCAAAGACCGAACCAAAATTTAAGTACTTAAAGTTGTCGGGTATCTAAATTTTTATTGTCAATTCAGGTAGTAATTCTAGATAACCGAAAATTTATAAGAGCGAAAAAACCGAATCGAAACATCGGGTATGACCGAACGCCCACCCTAGCGGGAGTCACACACAGTCACGGGACACCGTCCGGGTGCCGCATAGCGAATGCCCTCTCCTCAACTGCTCCCGAGTACCGGCTACATCCTGTCCGTCCATTTGGCCACGTGTCGACCAGCACTGCACACCCGCGCCTCCGTCTCTCCCCCGCTTCTCTCTCTCTTCCCGCGCCTGTCTCCCTGCTTTTCCACTCCATAAAGCTGCTCCTTGCGCAGGGGAGCCAGCCATTGCTCCTCCTCCTTCCCCAGGAAGCCTCCGCCCCGTACTCCGAAACCCCAATCCCCGAAAACCCCAGCCATCTTCCCCCATCGTGGGAGCCCTTCCATGGCGAGCGGGAGCAGGCGGGGGCCGGGAGGCGGGAACAACCGGCGTCGTCAGAAGGCGGCGTGCTCGGATATCATCGCCACCGGCCTCAGGATGTTCGGCGGCGTGAGTAAGTGGCCACGCGACCTGAGAAATTCGAAAAATTCTCATTCGCTTTTGCTGTTTGCCTGTTTTCACGAGCTTTGTCCCTCGATCCGTCGGGCTCGAGGTCTCTAATGGCGGGTACGTGACCTTGTTCCGCGCGTGCGTGCCAGGTTCCGAGTCGATGGAGCAGATGACGCGCGTCATCGAATCGTCAGACTGCGACCGCAAACGCACCATTGGTGAGATCGAGAACCCCGCTCTCCCCCTCCTCCTCCTCCTCACCGTCCTCCCCCGAAATGCCAGGTTTTTGATTTTGGATGAAGGTTTTGGCATCAGTACTTTATGATCGGTAGGGGTGGGATCGTACTCGTACTCTTTAATATGAGCGAAGGAGTAGTTCTCGTACCTGTGGATGGTGTGATCTAACACTAGTATTGGATAAAGGAGGTTCCTTTGGTCGTAATTGGTGGTTCGAAATTGCGATGCGGGGATTTTGAATGGTAATATTGATTTTGTTCATCTTATGCTGTTCTCTCAGACATGAAATTCTCTTGGGCTACATTTACTCTTGTGTTTTTCCAAGGGTGCCAAGTTTCCTAGTTCTGAGAGGAAACTTAATCTCGTGTTATGGTCAATTCCTTGTGAACATGAATAAAGTTCTTAGAAGTTTGTTCTGTTTTGATTCTTCCGGAAAACGGGATTGCAGAGAAGTTTAAGAGCTTGGTTGTGGAATCTGACTCCGAGGAGGAGCGGGAGAATATTGGGCCACTGCATGACGCCGCAAGCAAGGGGCAAATGGATACCTGCAAGCACTTGGTGGAGCATCTCGGGTTTGACGTCGATTCTGTTGCTGCTAATGGCTCTGGTAAGTGTCCTCAGTTGCTAGGTTAAAACTATTTCTTGTTTTGATCAATTCATTTTTGCTGGTCTGTGATTTTTCCGTGTTTTCAGATCTTAATGAGAAATTTGATGATTTGCCAGTTCAAAATGCGGGCCTTTTCCCCCTAATGTAACGTTAATCTTTTTTTGTGTGTTTTACTAGGAGATCTTACCTTGTAGTTTGACATCTGGATGCTCTAGATTCTTGTACCGTTTTCTTTTCTAGCCATGTCACTACATTGTCATTAGAAATGGCGTCCAAGTATACACGAAGTTAATTATACTGTGCGGCTGTTCATGTGCCATCCAACTTTTGTTCGCAAAACCCGATGTTAATTGATATGTTCCTGGGTGAAATTTTATTTCCATATCAGTTTTAGTACATTTACGCACATGTAAATTGGAGTTTTGTGGGATTTCTTAATCTGAAATTGTGAATGTATCTTGTACATAATGGAAGGTCTCCTGTGTGCTGTAAATGTTCTGTGAACTGTTGCTTTGCAATTGTGTTGCTACAGCATTGCAGTTAGTGATACAAATAAACTGCTTGTTTTCTGACAGGTTTGACTCCTTTGGCTTGTGCTGTTTCTAATGGAAAAGTAATTGCTGTGAGATATTTTATTGCTAAGGGTGCTGATCTGAATAAGCAAGACTGCATAGGCTTTGCGCCTCTGCATTATGCTGCAAAGAAAGGTTCTCTTTCTTCGTATGCCTAAGCTTCTACTTGCATTTGTCATGTTCCTTACTAATTAATCACTGCATAGAGCTTTGAGAAGCAAGGATACTGTACCTCATTTTCGTTGTTGAACTGCTACACTATCTAATTATGATGATTATCACACATACTTTGTGTTAACTGTTGATGACATTCAGTGTCTCAGTGAAACACACATGTGCTTGGCTGCTTGCCGCTAGGAGCCTGATAGTATCTAAGAGATGCTTTGATAAATTTCTTTGTAGAAAAAGGGTCTAACTATTTAACTTAAAGGTCATTCTTCTTTATTTTGTTTCGAGCTATTCCTTTATTTCACCCAACACGCATCAAATGAATGGCACACTCGTGATGTAGAGGGACATGGTTGCTAAAGCATAGACTTTATTGGAATCTATTCCGTGTCTTGAACCAAGTTAAGAATATACAAAAGTTTAATCCTCTTGCTTGTTATTCATTTGCTTCCAGGGTATGACGGAATCGCACGACTGTTGGTAGCTAGAGGTGCTCAAGTTGATCTATTTTCTTCAGGAGGGACACCACTACTTGTTGCTGCTGCATATGGGAAGTCTGGTGTCATGCAGATTTTATTGGAGAACAATGCAGATGTAATTACCAATATGCTTCTTTTTACTTAAACTTCTGTAGCGCTTTCTGTTGTCGAATCCAAGGGCCAATGGGATTGTTTAGGCGCTACTAACCCCTGATCTTCATTTAATGATCTTCTTATTAAAGCTGCGGCACAGTAACTTGTGCCTTTTCATAACAGTAGGGCTTAGCTATTCTCCAGCTGCTCCTTTTCTGAAGATTTGTGATTTAACAAGGGCCACATGTTCTTCTCATATTAGGCCTGCTTCCTCTGTTGTCTTCTTTCATATGTTTCTTTCAAGCTTTCCTGCGCATTCATGTATAATTCTATTGCTGAATATCTTTTCTTGAACATTGCAGCCAAATATTTGGGCACATATTTCTACACTAGCGGCAGTTATTTGTGCCACTCCTGAAAAAGTGAGTGAATTTGCTTGCTTAATGTGCGTGAAGCTCCTTGTCAAGGTTGTGCCCCTCACTTTCTGTACACGCTTATTACTGAAAAAAGTCATTGTGGAAATATTTCTTCTGTGAATTCACTTTTTTCCTTTTACAAATGGCGATATGAAACTTGTTTTCACATTGTATTACCTGTATTCCCAGGCTGATGCTGATATTAATTCTGTGAATCCTGATACTCCATTGGTGATAGCAACTAGCAAAGGTTTAACTGAAGTTGTTACTTACCTGTTGGAGGTTGGCGCTGATGCAAACATTCCTATTAAGCATGTGAGCGCTTAACTCATTGTTGCTATTTGATTTTTATACTCGTCGCTCTTAGTTGCTTTAATGATGTGTATGTAGTTGCTGTTTGTCGTTGTTGAAGTTACTGTTACCATCTCGTTCGAATGGGATGAAAACCCATGTAATTGATTACTGTTACTTTAGTGTACTTTGTTGTTTGGTGCATGCCTTCACGATGGAGCCTTTTAGTGAATTGTAATCTATATTATGGTCTCATATCCTTTTCTAATTTCTGTTCTTTCAAGAAATGTCGGTGTTGGTGTCTCTAACAGAACTTATTTTCATGAAATTAGTCTTGTAGTTTGTGCCACTAATAAAGTTGAATTAATGGAAATGGAGCTTTGTGGATAGATGTGAAATTTTTTAATGTTCATACTCTCAACAGATGATTGTCTCATACGACTCTCTCTTCGTTTTCCCCTAACAATCTCATATGACTCTTGTAAGTGGTCATTGACTACTCCGGTTTAAAAAAGGAAACTTTTGACACAGATATGTCCAGGCCATCTAGTTTATTTCTTGTAGTATTTTACCTAATTATTGTGAGCTGTCATCTCCACCAAAATTCTACCACCCACAATTTTTCCTCAGAAACACTTGGAGAGTGTTTATGAGATAGTCAATAACTTACAGGCACACAAGCTAATGACTTCACTTGCTTCCTCCTCTATATGCAATTGTGTGCTTGACATAGCAGTGTGGTGACAAATTATTGGTTGCATTCTTCAACCATGTATACATTATGTTGTAATTAGTGACAAAAAATTTATGGTAATTTTGAAAGCTGTTGCCATGCAAATGGCATTGAAAAGAATTGTACAAAGCACATTCTTTTCCAGATCAGAGCGATGTTAGAAATCCTTGAGTTTATTTGTGGATCGAACGCTGCAATTCATTTTTAGCTTAGGATTAGTAAATTATTTTCATTTGCATGAGAATTTGCCATTTTGGGCTAGTCGTGCCTCTGGTTAGTGGTATCTTCAAATATGACTAAAGTGAAATTTTACTCTTTGTTCGTTTGCCACATAACAGGATGGTAGCACCCCAATAGAGATTGCTGCAGAGTCTGGATCACGAAGTCTTATGGATATTTTATTTCCTTACACATCTCCCATTCAAGGTGTGTCAAACTGGAGTGTTGAAGGAATCGTTGCTCATGTAAGATCAAGACCTACAAATGACAAGGTAGTAACTAAGTTCTACATTCTCAATCTTTTAGTTGTTTCTGTAAGGCATGACATGCTTTGCATGTCTTCTATCTAGTCCTACATTTCGTGACTACGATATTTCTCTTCTGCAAGTTCTTCAATCAAAGAAAAAATAAATAACTGTGCCAGATAACATTATTAGTTTCTTACAACTAGCATTTCTCAAAGATTTAACAGTGCCTATGTTTGTAAATATTCGACTTCTATGACTTGGTTGTTCGAATGAAATGTTGAAGTTCAGGAGTGCTATTTTTGACTTCGAACGAAACTTAAAAGGTCAGGAGTGCGGAATATTTAGTTTGAATTCAAATATATTTTCACTAGAAAAAACATTGGAATTTTGTTATTCAAAAAATTGGAGCAAACAGAACAATTAATGTATGACCCACAGACGGTTTACGGAGCACAAAGAAAATCATGGTTATTTCATGAATTTGATGTCATTAAAATCACTCATTGCAAGCGAGCGGTTGTATGTTCACCTGCACCCCTGTGCAGCAGATAACTTTTCATTTCCATTTCATGGTTGGCTATGCATGTTCAACTGCACCCATGTGTACCGTACCACTTATCATTTATTGATGCCTCATTTACGATGTTTGTTTCTAAGTTCTAACTTGGCATATATCAGGGTACTTGTTTTGGAATTAAACTTTTTTTCTGTTTATTTGTTGAACGATAGCGATGCATTAGAGACTTATTGCTACTGTTTTAGCATATTATGCAGATAGTTATTTATGCATCCATCACTTTTCAATTTTCATGTGTGCCGTTAGCAAAAGTTTGCTAAAACAGTGGTCTGAAAATGAAAGTACTTGCATTTCGATTGCTAGTACTTTGTTATATGTTATCACTGTGAAAAAAGTGGTTTAACTTTGCTGGTTTGCATGCGGCTAAATTCTCAGCCTATTGTTATTTGTATCATTTTGTTGTGTATGCTGTTCTCATAAGTTTGCAACATCGGTATTTTTCCTTGATACTGAATCAGTTTCATGATAATTTAGGATAAAGCAAGTTTGGAAGATAGAAAGGCTCAACTTAAATCACTAGGTGGAAAAGCAGTTGCAGGAATGGACTATGCTGGTGCTTCAAAATTTTACACAGAGGTAACACGTTCTATCCTCGCTTGCACTGTAACGCCAGGACCATCCTAAAAGCATTATTAGTTGCCTATGGCTAATACATAATCACCAAAGTGTGTGTTTCCTACATACAGATATCAAATATTCTGGCAATTTACCACTTTATAGTGCCTTCATATTCCGTGTGTGGCTTTGTGTGTTTAGTGGGTGGAATTGTGCGAGTGTAGGGAGCACAGTAATATAGGCAATCGAAGTGGTAAAGTGTGACTGACAAGTTGGTTTCATAAGGCAATCGAGTTGGACCCTGCTGATGGAACACTCTATTCCAATCGAAGCCTTTGCCAACTGAAAATTGGTGAAGCCAGGGATGCTCTGCGTGATGCTAATGAATGCACAAGACTGCGGCCCGAGTGGCCAAAAGGCTACTACCGTAAAGGAGCTGCCCTCATGTCACTTAAGGTGAGACAAAACTGCATTTTGCAAGACATGTATTGCTTCCACGCATCAAACCTCTGTACAGATAATCAGCTATGTTTGTCTTAGGAGTACAAAGAAGCATGTGATGCGTTCATGGATGGGTTGAAACTGGATCCTTCGAACATGGATTTGCAAGATGCTTATTGGTACTTGTTCTATCTATCCCCTTTCAATATCATTAAACCTAACTCTTGAATGATTTCTCATAATGACATCCATTGGTAATCATATGGAGCATGTCTCCTGAATCTTAGCACTAGTGCTATGTCTTGCTATATTCTTTATGTAAACTTCGAATCTTGTTGATTGTGTGTAAACCTATTTTGCCCGAAATGATTTCCATTTGTACTGTAAAGAAAATTTATCTAGGAATTGGTGCCTTCCATCTTCAAAGACCCCTGAATGACCTGATGAATAATCGTGTGACCTTTACAGGGAGGCGTCTGAGGCAATGAGCAAACATTCTGCTGGACAAAGTGCTTCATCACTTGACTAGGGTGTTGAATTCAGATGTTTCGCTTTCCCTTTTTGGAGGATGGGCGTTTCTTTCGGTTACCTCGTTCGTATGTGTATCGACAAGTAGGATGATGGTTCCGTAATGGCCACTGAGATGACCGTTTCTGTTGATCGAACGTACTAAGGGCGTAATTGCTCAGTGCCTCGGACGTGTGAACGAGAAACGGAAGTTGTTATTTTTGATGCTTTGATTTTTCTTGACCAAGCACTTGCTACCTACGATTTTGTTTTCCCGTGTGCTAACCAGCGAGGCAGTGATAGCACTTGCCATATGTTCAGTTCACTCCGTTTACGCTCTCCTTTTCACCATCAACTGTGTTACTCACTGTTGTACCTACTCGAGCTCAAGACGATCTCAGACGATCTCCAGCACAAAATCAGATTCAAGAGCCTCGCTTCAAACCTACTCCATCTCTTCTAGAAACACATGCATACACACCTGGATGCATTCGCCCGAAGGGTTCTGGGGGAGGATGCATTCACTCCGTTTACGCTCTCCTTAACCTTCTCTCCTGTTTCAACACCAGTCTTTTGCAACATTGTGTCAGTCAACATGATAAAAATGTTTTTGTGTCAGTCAACATGATAAAAATGTTTTATAAAGGGGCCGTCTGCGCTCCACCCGGGCATTTCTCGGGTGCCTGGCATTTGAATTTTCAACCGTTGGATCTCTGCCAACCTTCAACCTCCTGCCTTCTTCCTCTGCCACTCGCCCGCCCGCCGCCTCACGCGCTGCCGCCGGACAACCGCCCTCTAGCCACCTCCTACCCCACTGTCGTCGTCCTCCACGCCCCCGCCCTTCCCTGGCCCAACCGCCATCTCCCGCCGTCCGCTCCGGCGGCGTCTCCGCTGCCTCCGCCTCCGCGTCTCTCCCGCCACCACCGCCTGGTCGGCCTGCCTCCCCTCTCTTATAGATCCGACAGACACCGGTGAAGCCTCCAACCCCAACCCCGAACCTCGCCGGAGTTGGAGAAGAAGGTAGCAAGGCTTAAAAAAAAATTCGGGTGGTGGAGGCTTCTCATATGCCCGAACAAGATATATCAATCCCCTTTTTAAATCAAGAAAATCCACAGAACTATTTATTTCCGTTCCCACTTAAATGTTTTACGGAGGGTGTGCGTGCCTGAGGCAGGCCGCGTCTGATTTCGGACGGCTCGTTGGCTCGTTGCTGCCTGAGCCAGACGTGCTCTCTCCCACGTCGAATAATCGAGCCGGACCGGACGCAACACCGAAACTGAACCCACCAGGCCACCCCCTCCCACATCGCAACACCGTGATGGCACGGCGGCATTCGTAGATCTCGCTCGAACCCCAAACAACTGTCACGCGCTCCCGCCTCACCTCCCCGGCGCTCTCACCCCCTCCTTCCCATGGCGAAGGGCGGCGGCGGCGGCGGCGGCGGGGAGCCCATCCCGCTGTCGCGGTTCGGCGCCCTGGTGGCCCAGCTCGAGTCCGTGGTGGCGTCGGCCAAGCAGAAGCCACCCGACGCGCTCCTCTGCTTCGACCTCCTCTCCGAGCTCTCCTCCGCCATTGATGAGGCCCCGAAGGTCCGCCCCTCTCCCTCCAGTTCTCGGCCCGGCCGCGTGGATCTCTCCCTGTAGAGCAATGCCTGTGTACACGCCTGCCATTGTCGTTGTGCTCGTACCGGTTCCCTCGCCCTGTGGATCCCGTCCAGTTGCTAGCAGCGTTGCTCTGCCGTGATCCGCCTGAATTGGCTCGTTGTGGAGGGTGTTTCATTAGTTCTCTGCTAGTTTTTGCAATTTTCGTCTTGAATCAGTAGTGATATTTAGTCTATCAACTTGCTCTGTTCATGTGGCCGGGTTTAGCTGCTGTAATGAAGGGGGCAATAGAAGGGCAGACAGGGTAAACGATCCGTGGCAATTCCAGAATACTTAGTGATCGTGTTATGAGTGGTAGACCGTCTGGGTTACACTGATGTTGAATTGTGCCTTGCCTTTGCTATGCAGGAGACCATACAGCTTTGGCAAAGGAAATGCGAGGATGCCCTCCAATCCTTGCTCGTCCTTGGGGCCCGACGCCCTGTTCGGCGCCTGGCGTCATCAGCGATGGGGCGGATAATTGAGAAAGGTGATGCAATATCGGTGTACTCTAGAGCGAGTACCCTACAGGGGTGGTTGGTAGACGTGAAAAGGGCAGAGCCTACGGCATTTGCAGGTTGGAACTTGCTGTCCATCTTCCTTGCTTTCTTGTTTGAACTGCATCGGATATTGTTGTCCATATGTTTAGAGATTCACTCATTCCACGTTTGGTTAATGACAAAGCAAACTTGTCTCTGACGAGTTGACTAAATATTGCAAAATATGCATGTGTAATGCATTCTGATAGCGCATCATCTTGTATCAAGCCTACCCACTCTTATGGCTGTTGCTGCCAGCCATGTTATTAGTTTGCACAGCCAGCGAGCTCACAGCCTCCAAGATGTCACAGATCGATTAACCCATCTTAGCTGCCAAGGCTCAAGTGTATTCAATATTACCATCCAGGTTTTGAATGGTGCATGAGGGCCCTAATCATATTCATACATGGCTCTCCCTTGATCGTTCATGTCAGTTTTGGCACACCCTGGACCAAACGCAGTCTGGCTAATAATCTACAGCAAGTGCCAGCTAACCAAAACAATTTTCTGTGATACACTTTAAAATCTGCTCATATTTGCAATTATTTTATGATCAAAAAGACATTTAAGATTGAATAGAGAGCCCCCAGCCTTACTGCCTAAAAGAGCACTATATGATGAAGTGCAAATTTTCTTCTGGTTTATGTTGTACAATGAACCGTGATGTCTCTGTCATCTTTTGTTTAGGCCAGACCACAGTGATATATTTTATCATGTGATCTTCTTATTTGTTTTGATAATTTGTTGCCCTTTTTTGTCTAGTATATATATGAACTTAAAAAATTCCTAACAGGTGCTGCACAATGTCTGGGAGAAATTTACCGCTTATTTGGCCGCAAGATTACTGCAGGATTGATCGAGACATCAAGCATTGTAGCCAAACTCATGAAATATCATGAGGTTGTATGCTTTCTCTGCAGTTCCATTACTGTTCGTCCCCTCTTAATTTTTTGTCTTCTTTTGTGATTATCACCATTTTTGTTATTCATGTATATTTGTTTTCCGGAATTTCTGTAGCCATGTATCATTTTGGTGTAAATATATACTTAAAAGGTTTTGGGTGTTCCGAAACAATGATTTCTATAGGACTCGAGAATTTACTGTAACATAACTGTGGGATTTCTGTTCAATGCTTTCTTTCTCATGTGCACGGAACTGTCATGCTTATGAACTATTTGTTGTGCTTTTCAACATTCTTTTTGGTTGAAATTGTCATGGGTCCTTTTATTTTCTACCAGGAAAAAAAGATTTCTGACATTTCTCTAAAATCGAACATCAGGACTTTGTGAGACAAGATGCACTTCATTTGCTTGAGAATGCATTGGAAGGCTCTGGTGGAGGTGGTGGTGCTGCAGCTTATCTGGAGGCATTCCGTATTATCATGCGAGGAGGTGTTAATGATAAATCATTCATTGTCAGAGTAGCCGCAGCACGATGCTTGAAGGCATTTGCTAATATTGGTGGGCCTGGGTTGGGAATGGCTGAACTTGATACTTCTATGACGTATTGTGTCAAGGTATTGTTTATTTCCTTCTTTCTCACGTTTAATGCACCTCAGCTGGCTGAAAACTTATTGCTGAATCTGTTCATTTATTGACAATATGCCTTAGGGCTTGGAGGATACTGTATCATCAGTTAGAGATTCATTTGCGGAAGCACTTGGTGCCATACTTGCTCTTTCAGTGAACCCAGATGCTCAGGTATATAAATTTCACGCTTATGTTATCTGTATTGTTGTCCCAATTTAGATACGACTGTACTTGATAGGTAAAGAAGGGCGGAAAAAAGCAAAGTGCTTCTGCAAAGAAATTTGAAGATGGCGTACAAAAGCATTTGATTTTGCCATTTGTGAAAGGTAAAGAAAAATTGACAGTTCTCTTGTGTATTATGAAATACATATAATTACATGAATAAACTGCCATGTACCTCAACTGAAATGCTGCAGTATCTAATGAGTTAGCTATCATGAATATTTGGTGCTCTTATTCAGACAGGAAGTTAATGTCAAATCATTTTGAGGGAGACATGTGAAGCTTATTGCTTTCAAACACCTCTGAAATCAGTTATTAATTTTTGTAAAGTTAAAATTTGATCATCATAATATCAAAAAAATTATGCAGTACCATTGCATTGTACCGCAAATGGATATTGTGTGTTTCCACCTTTTTGTTTAATTGCTTAATACATGCTAATAGCATTTTCTCATTATTAGAGTATGGATGACACTCTGTCCCACTAGCTTACTTTTATGTTTATAAATAATTGGAGGTAATGTTACTGGTTGACTAACCTGGTATTCGCAATTTGTTTGACTAGCAAGCTTTACATTTGTCTTATCATTCTCCAGTGAAAAATTCGTATTAATTCTATGTATTATCCAAAATTGGGTAAATGGACAAAACCCCTTCGTTATCATTTTGATACCTTTTCCATGTCCCATCTTACCGGCACTTGCCTAAAAATGAATATAAACTTAGCAGCAAAAAAATTGGGTAAATGGACAAAACCCCTTCGTTATCATTTTGATACCTTTTCCATGTCCCATCTTACCGGCACTTGCCTAAAATCAATATAAACTTAGCAGCAAAAAAAAAAAAAAATCAGTTTAACTGGTGTTAAGTAAAATTCCAATTGGACAAACCGTATCTTTAGTATTGTTATATGTTATTTCCTCAGTTACTTGAAGTTTTTGGATATGATGATCCTGTGGTCTGGTTGGGATAGAAAGATTCAGAATTTTGAAATAGCCTTTTCATTAATCAAAAATGATTTTTGTGAGAGGGGTGTTGAAGTTTAACTGGGTTGCATGCTTTGTAACAACAATTAGGTTCCACCAATGCCTTTTCTCATCAAATTGTTCAAGGACAATTCCCATCTCTGTTTTATTAACCAGCAAAATCACTTACTCTATTTTCAGCCTTCGAATTTCACACTTAGGTCACGTTAGAGAAGGTATATATAATCTATGTATGCTATGAAAACATCGATGACATGAGGCTCACCTAAAGTCTCTTATTGTAAGCTGTTATGTTACTGTAGCAGCATGCGTACGGCTGTACGCTGGGAAATAGGAAGGCACACACCTCTCATCCACAACAACATTAAAACCTCCTAGTCCCAAGCAAGTTGGGGTGGGATCTACATGAAATCCATCAAGAGCCCCACAAACAGTAGAAGAAAACAATTATATTATTGTAATATAAAAGTAATGTACCTGTAATATCAATAGTGATGAAGCAAATTCAGTTTCTAGGTTGTGACTTTGGCACATTGATCGCCGGTTTTGACATGCTATGCAAAAACAATTCTTTTGCTATATTCCATTCCCGCATGGATTGGGACAGCTTTGATGTACGATGGATAATCCGTTCTTATGTGCACTGACTGAAATGTTTCTGGTTTTCCAACTGCAGCACATGGAGCTAACACGAAGAAACTCCGAATCGGTTTGGCTTTATCGTGGGTGTTCTTTCTTCAGGTACATTTATTCAGCTATACTAGGAAGTACGTGAAACAATGTGAAAGAGAATAAGGGCACTCTTAGTTTAAGCCAAAGTGTCCACAGCCAATTGTTGTGCGCCCGGCTGGATTTGGTGCCAAAGTTTTGGTTCTCCCATGTGCCTGCGCCTGCGAGTTGCCCACTCTAGTTCATTTTGACGCCTGCAGGCATGCAAGATGGATGGCAAAATTGCTTGCGAATCATTGGCTTGCCCTCCTGTAGGCGTGACTACGCTGGGGCGAACCAAGCATACCCTAAGGGCTAAAAGAAAAAAAGAAAACAAATGGTATTACTAACTTGGCACGGATGCTAGAAGAGGACAACCATAAGTTGACACAATACAGTATAAGTAGTATGCAAACAAAGAGCTAACATTGCACCTAACTGATTGTCAAGCATGTGCAGAAGATATGACAACACTGTCATTGTCATTTCTTTTCTTTCGACCCTTATTTTATGATGAAAGCTCTGGAGGAATCATAGTACTCATATTCCTAATCCATTGCATGCGTCTGCACAAGGGGTCCCCTAATTGTGAGCTAAATACTGTTATGTTCATTTCGTAGACTGTCTTATGATTTTTCTAGAGTGGTTAGTTTGCTTGGCGTATTGACATTTTTATTTACTCAATTATTTACAATAATTATTTGACACAGATGATTCATTTGAAGTATGGTACCACAGATAGTGAACTTCAAACCTACGCCATACAAGCAATGGAGATTCTGCAAGGAAATGATTCTCCTGATCCACATGCTTTGGTACCATCTTTTTTTAGTTTTGCTTTGCTCTTACGATTGAGACACATTGTGCCATTATTTAGTATTCTATTACTTAGTTCTTTTGGACTATGCTCACAGACACCCTTTTTGAGAGGAAAAATTGTCATACATAGAGAGAATTGTGGTATTAGCAGTGTGATGCTTATTAATTACTCCCTCCGTTTTTAAATTGTTGTCGCCATTGACTTTTTTTGCTATCTTTGACCATTCGTCTTATTCAAAAAAGTTTTAAAAATATCATATATTTTGTGATGATTTGTTTTATCTTCAAAGTAAGTTTGAACCTAACTTATAATTTTGCATATTCGAACAACTATTTTGAATAAGACGAACGGTCAAACGTAAATAAAAAAGTCAATGGCGACAACAATTTAAAAACGGAGGGAGTAGATTTTAGAACTAATATAAGATTTACAAATTGACTTCTTTAAAAATAAAATATATTGTACACATGAGGGAAATATTGTTACAAATTGCCTAATTTTAAAGTTTCTCATTGCTCATTATTGAAATGCCAGGCATGTGTTCTTTATGTTCTTCGAGTTGGTGTTGCGGATCAGATGACTGAGCCGACACAACGTGAGTTTTTGGTGTTTCTGGGAAGAAAGGTTTGGCTGATACCTTCTGGTCATAAAAACGTTACAGAATATCAAGTTTATTATTTTACATAATTTCTGAAATGTTGAAACAGTTGGAGTCTTCAAACTACACTGCTCCAATGAGAGTGGCAACACTACGTATTTTGTCTTATATCCTGAGGAGCTTGGGTGAGGTATTTGCTGAGCTCTATCACTTCATGCTCGGTGGTTTCACTGTTTATCTGCGGTCACATTTGGAATAACTTTGACCAATTACTAGCATGTGCCTTGTGTAAGGAACACATAGACAACTGTGTGAATGGGCGCCCTTGTTCCGTGATTTTGTTGGCGCCTTGATTTGGGTGGACACGGAGGGGTGGAGTGGGTGAGGGAGAGAGTATCCAAAATGATTCCTGCTTGACTTCAAATGAATTATCATATCTTATTGAGTAGATAATTCGAGCCATTACATCACAGCTCTTAACTTTGTACCAATTTTTGTGCTTGTTTAAAAGCACACTGCAGATTGAAAAAACGGTAGGCATGTGAAAACACGAGAGTGGGTTGTCATGCATATAAAAGTGCACATATTGTACACGAGATATTTTTGGATATATAGTAATTTCAAGCGAATGAAGAGGCGATTTGTTTACGTAAAGAGAAAAGAAAAAGAAAAAGAAAAAGAAAAAGAAAAAGAAAAAGAAAAAGAAAAAGAAGAGGGGATGTGTTAGAGAACGAGTGAAGTTGGTTTGGGTTACCAAAGCAATTTCAAAACGGTTTGGCGCTTGTGTTTAGAATACCCCAAAAATTTGTGGAGACGAAACGGCTTGTCGAAATCTTTTGCTTCATTCGTAGTCTCCTAGAAGAATTCGAATGGCACCATTTGAGAAAATTGGCTTCTCTCTAACCCGGGTGGTGCGGCTATGGGTGTGCTTTTGGCACGTGTATAGGGGTGCCTCCGTATGATAATTATTATAACACACTTAGTGCAGCCACAGTTAAGTGTATAGTGTGGTTCTGTTTTATCTGCACTTTGAAAATTGCTCAATTTCTTTACAGCCAACTTTGCTTTTACTAATGCTACAAATACGTGGCATATGCATTCTGCAGGTTCCATCTGAGTTCAAGGATGTTCTTGATAACACAGTTGTGGCAGCATTGTCTCATTCTTCAGCTCATGTATGTTGTGTACACAGTCTCATAGTACTTGTAGGTTGTAATTAAATACACAAGATATCCACTTAGTAACCATTTTATTGCTGATCTAAGTTTTCATATAGACAATATTGTGCCTTTGGAGAAGCTGATTTCCCAAAGCTGTGGCTATTTCACATCATAGCTTTGGATTGAATTTTGATGTAGATTAAGTGCATAATGCCCGTAATACCTCTAGTCCTCAGAATTCACAGAAGAACCTCCTAGCCAGATTGTGGAATCTAGTGTTAGTTGTCACTTTGGGTTTTTTGGAACCTGTTTCCGGAATCAGACTGTTTCTTTCAGCTTTTGCTGTAGGGGTCACATTCCGGATTCATAAGCTGAAACAAGCTGGGTTTATTTTGATTAGAGGGAGCAACAAAATGTTATTGATGAGGAACTCACACAAATAACTCTTTTTCCTGCATGTTGTATTGTGATTGAATTACATACTACACAACTCTGCTCCCTTTAGAGAAATCCATAGTTTATTACCAAATCATCTTGTGTTCATACACAAACTATACATGCAATGTCTTAAGAGCGAGTTCCTGCATACCATTTGGTTACAATTTACGACAGAGAAACATTTTCTATGCACCTAATCTTGTTGAGTGCTGGGCAAACTGCTACTTTGTCCTCCATTATTTTCTGAAACATTCCTGTCAATGTAAATGACTTGAAGGTTGAATTCATCTTTAGTCATGTTGGGCAGCATGCTGTTAACTTATATGTATGTTGGCAATATGCATTTTGTTTCCTGAAATGGAAGCTACTTACTCCATGCTATATTCTTTTGCTAGTATGTTGTCATTTTTTCTCCCCTTGATTGTATGAAGCTGTTGATCGACCCTGATATATACTTTTGACATTATATAGGTTCGTGTTGAGGCAGCTTTAACATTGCGTGCTTTAGCAGAGGTTGATCCTACATGTGTTGGTGGATTAGTTTCATATGGTGTCACAACACTGCATGCTCTTAGAGAGACTGTATCATTTGATAAGGTATAGTTTTACTCCTGCCTATCATATGCCAAGCCTTTGCTACTTGCTATAATTCAATGTATTAAAGCAAGTATCTTAGTAATTCAGGCTTTTGAAACTGAAGCTTCAAATATTAAGGTTAACTTCAGGAGAAGATAACAGGATTTTTTTTTTGTAGCAAATAGTGTGTTAGAGGCTAAATCAAGGGCGCAACATGCTGAGCTATAACAATTCTATAACGAGATAAAAAAATAAAAATGAATAAGAATTCTATAACAACATGTATGTGAACTGACAATGGTTCGTAATCAATTCCATTACAAATTGCGGTTGAAGCTCTAACAACTTTACATACTTGGTATCTACATCTTACACAGCTTCACATAACATTTTTTATTGTCTCCAACATAGGAAAAAGTGCTGCAAATGCACTTCCTATACAGCAGACATACCTCTTAAACTATGTAACACACAGAATTGATAGACAAGTCTTGTGCTCTTGTTTGTTCCAGTTATCCTACATTAGTTATTACAATTCATTTAGCTTGTTCAGATATGTAACTCATATGCATGGCTGTTACATTATCCAGTTCTTATTATGTGATATTTCTGTCAATGTCTTAGGTTAATATTTTATTAATTATTTGCTGCTGTTATGTATTTGCCATCACATCTGCATGTCAGTTTTGCATTCACCTTCACTCACTTGACGAATTTGCTGAAAACAGGGTAAAAATCTGAACATTGAGCTTGATTCACTACACGGACAGGCTACTGTTTTAGCCGCTCTTGTTGCGATCTCGCCAAAGTTGCTTCTTGGTTATCCTGCAAGGTTCACTTCTTTGTTCTTGACAATGCTTCCTTGTTCGTTATCCCTGATGTAGATGAAACACTGCACCCCAAACTTGGCTGCAATTTAAGTACATCCTTGGAATCTCCAGAGTTTGCAAAATGCAAAGAAAATATATTAAAAAAATTATGGCACACTGGCAGAACCACTGCTAAACATAAAAGAGCATACATCCTTGAAAAAAGATTGACTGATCAAGAGTTCAAGACCATAGCCCCAAAAACATACCAGTATTACCGTGCCAGCCATTCGATGCCATGCTGAAGAAACTTCAGCAGAGCACAAAAAGTTTGATGTGAATCTATTACACAACTGGTACCTGGTTCCCATCAAACTAGGGTGTTTTAGTGTTTCCATATTTTATCCTTGAAACTGGCATAAGCTTCGGCTTTTTTTTTTATAAAAAATATTTTGCTGTTGAATAAATTGTGTAGGCTGCCCAAGTCTGTACTTGAATTGTCCAAAAAAATGCTGAATGGCTTCAGTCGAAATCCGGTGGCTGCCATTGCGGAACGTGAAGCTGGATGGTTGCTTCTAGCTTCTCTTTTAGCATCCATGCCAAAAGAGGTATTAGAGATACCTTGTCGTGTATGCAAAATAGTTAAGTATATTAGTAGTGATGTCTCTTTCTGTGACACAACCATGTACGCAGGAGCTGGAAGATCAAGTATTTGACGTTCTTTTGCTGTGGGCTGGTCCTTTCACTGGAAACCCTGAATCGTACCTGCGTCATGTACAGGATTGGGCATCAGAACTGCGGTTAGTTTCATCCAGTTCACGTGGATTTCATATGCATCATCTCATGTACTACTGTACTGGCTTTCCTTTTCTTTACAATGTCACCGCTATCTTCTTGGTTTCGCATACTAAAGATCTAGTACCCTAACATCACTTTATTCTATATTATGTTTATTTTAGCAAGAACATCAGTTATCTTCTTGGATTCCCATACTAATGACCCCTAGTTCCCTGAGGTCACTAGATCATATTATGGAGTCAGCTTAATCGTTAGGGAGTTTTGTATTGTAGATACACATAGATGTTGAGCAGAAGACAATATTTGCATGGACGACATCTTTATAACACCCTCATCAAGGCACCAGATTGACAGAATACCTCATATGGTTTTCCTTGACTTGGAGGAGTCTTATGACAAAATACTGAGGAATGTCATATGGTGGGCCTTGGAGAAACACAAACTCTCAACAAAGTACATTACCTAGGATATGCACGATAATATTGTGACATGTCTTGGAGCAAGTGATGGCAACACTGAATATTTTCTGATAAAAATAGGACTACAATAAGGGTCCACTTTGTGCATTTTTCTTTTCTTTTGGTGATGGATGAGGTCACAGGGGATATACAGTTGCCAAACCGACTTAAGCTATCGGCTTTCGCTGACCTTTTTAATGCAGTTGTATTTCTATAGCTTTTGTTATTGAACACCTTTATAATACCCTAGGGTTCAAACTGGCTAAGGCCTACCAGTATAATTGGTTGGTGCTAAGGACGCATATGCTGGAGCTCATTATTTGATATTGGTAAAGGTTGATACTAAACCACATTGCCATGCATGCACATGCCACTATGGGTAGATTTCGAACCGGGCCAGTATGTCATGGGTTCGCTGTAATAATTTTTATTTGCATTCGATCGATGATAGGTTTACTGAGTGTTAGTATCTCTGATGCAGGGTTCTGTCAGTTGCAATCGAAGCACTTACTGCCTTCATAAGAAGTTTTGTTCATCCTATTATCACCACTGCTGATGGTGGAATCTTGCTTAACCCTGTGCTGGCCTACCTTGGTGGGTGCGTAAAAAAATTCTGCTTAATTGCTATTATGATTTATATTTTTATGATGCTCAAGCTTCGACTTATATCATCCAGTGCTCTATCCCTTATATCTTCGTTGAGCTCTAAGCAAGTGCCAAATGTCAAGTCTGCATTGGACCTATTCACAACTAGAACATTGATGGCATATCAGTCCCTTTCCAATCCGGTGGTATACAAATCTGAACATCAGCATATGCTTCAGCTATGCTCAAGTCCTTTCAGGTTAGTGAACCTCTTGGATCACGTATTTTATTGTCTTCAGGCTTGAATTATTATGCATTGAAATGTTGAAATAGTGAAAGACCCAATCTTTTCTATGTGAAAATGGAAATCTAATCTCTCTTGTGATTATTTGGGAAGGGCATTGAACTTGTTTTGTCTGATTCAGCTGCCTAGTTTGTGAAACTAAAACCTTGTTGCTGAAACAAATTTATACCAATCTGGAGTACTAGTTAAAAGTAGAGATCGTTAAGGGGCATTACTGAAAGTTGCAGATATTTAATCGTCAAATCGTGTGGTCAACTCTTGTTGAAATAGCAAGCTAGAACTCCTTGTTGACATAAGCATGAACTGTCATTCAGCCAATGAAATAGGCATACAGATGACTATTACAAGAAATTGCATTACTTAAGTTTAGAATGTGCTAGGTAGATTTCTACTGCATATTTGAAGGAATTTATGTAAGTTGGAACTTGGTATGTGGAATAGTATGAAGAATTGTATATGCACCCTTACTGATTACACACTTAAGTTACCATTCCTCATTGCTTTAAGTAACATCTATTCCAGCAAGAATTGCTGAATTTTAATTGGATGACTCCAAATACTATTTGATGGGTACGTTTCTCACGTAAATGGTCATTTTATGGGTTCAAACCAACAAAATTAGTCTTTTTGGCCTCTTTTGCTCTACTTCATCTCATCATCAGGCTTATGTTTCATAATTTTTCTTTTTGTTTCTTTTCCTTAGCATTGCCAAGAAGTTTACTATAATTATGTGTTACAGGAGTTTCTTTGTATGTCACTACGGTGTTCTTTCTTTCAATGCGTTGTTTCCGTTTACTCCATACAAAAAAAAATTAAAAAAAATTCAGAACTCGCATGAACTCCTCATTATCTGAACCTACTCAGTACTCGCATGAACTCCCAATATGATACTATTACATTATTTTTTGTGTTCATTATTGTCTCGTTGATAATCTACTTTGTGTTCTGTGTATTAATCACTATGGTTGATGAACTAGTGATCCTTCTGGATGGGAAGAAAGTTCATGCTTAAAGTTTTTGTTGGATAAGAGAGATGCTTCGCTAGGGCCATGGATACCTGGAAGGTATTTTCTGCATATGTGTTCGCGCTGAGTTGCAGCGAATTTTCTCTTCGTATTTAATGTTTTTGATGGACTTTTGGCTATCAGGGATTCATTTGAGGATGAACTACGTGCTTTTGATGGTGGTGTTGACGGATTTCTGCCATCCGTGTGGGATGATGAAATCAGCAACTTTCCTCAGGTAGCTATATACCCCAACCAAAACTATTGATAGTACTAATTTCCTTTCAAGATAAACTAGCACCCTTACCCTAGGCCAGTTCTTAACTAATGTGCTCTGATTCTGGAAGATGTTATTTAGCATTAGTAAATTAGAGTTATTGCATACATGAGTTTTCTTTCTTTCTTTCTCCTTTTGTATTCAACAAAGATGCACCTCGAACCCCTTTCGATGTCTGAACTTGGGATAACACTACCATTCTGACGAAGGTTAATGTTCTTGCTTTACTGCATTTTTTCTTGTGACGACAATTTGTAAGAAGTTACACTGGAAATATGTGTGGTTAAAAATAGAATCCTATCCGAAGATGACTGGCGAGCCCTAGGAACACCTGTCGTTTACGTGCTGATGTCATTTCCAACTTGCACGATCTTTATATTCAATGAATTTTGATTTGTCGTTTTTGGTGTTTAGTGTATTAAGACAAACTTCAGTCATGCTTTCTATCATTGACTTTCATTAGTCAGGTGCAGATTCTGAACAATATGTTTCTTTTTCTTTCATGAAGCCAGAGTCGGTTAGCAAAATGCTTGTCAATCAGATGCTTCTCTGTTATGGTTCCATCTTTGCATGTCAGGTACACTCTTAACTGCAAGGAACACCGTCAACTTTTTATTTGAATGTTCTCCCTATGAGATCGTTCTATAAATATATGTTAACACATACACTGACAGGATAACACTGTCAAGTTAAGGCTCTTGAGCAATCTTGACCAGTGCCTCAAGTCTTGGAAGAAGCACTCGTGGTATACATCTCTAGTTACAAATACATGTGTAGCTATATTATCGGGGTTAAAGGTATTTGTCATATTTGCTAACGATTGGAAACTCTGAGCTTTGACAATACCATTTACTCCCTTAGTTTCTAATAATATACATGCTACGATCCAGGACTTGCTCACTTTACGTGGTGCTCAATCATTGCCGATCGACATACTAAGTATGATCCAGTCCATATTCAAGGTGATGTGATGCACAATATTTGGGAACTTGTAACCCCGTCCTCTTCTCCACATCACCATGTTTTTTTTTTAAATTTCATTTAACACATTTCGCTGCTTCAGGGCATTTTAGCAGAGGCTGAAATTTCTACAGCACAGCGACGAGCAGCATGTGAGGGTCTTGGTTTACTGGCAAGAGTTGGGAATGATATATTCACTGCAAGGATGGTTTGTCTCTTTATCATTATTTTATACTTGCTATTATATATTTTAGTCCTCATATTTATTTGCTTACAATGCAAAACATGATCTTTGCCTCTCTGTTTTTTTTGGAGGGAAAATGATATTTTCCTTTGTCACTAGGTTTCTTGTGTGCCCTTTTTTCTTCCAAAATTTCTATTATGTCAAAATAATTTTTGAAACCATTCTTCTTTCTTGATTGAAACAATACTTGTGAGAGTTGGCTTCCGTTGTCGCATATGTCTATGTTGTTCGATTTGGGACTGGTCCACCTAGGTCCATGCGCTCCCTGACCTTTTTCAGATGATATGGTCCACCTAGGTCCATGCGCTCTGACTCTTTTGAGATGATATGGTCCACTTAGGTCCATGCGCTCTCAGTCTCTCACAGACTCTTTTCCGATGATAGCCAGCTGCGACTGTGTATGTACACCGACCATCTACCAGAACTGGTGACAACTGCCAACTTACATAAACAAAAATGGCATCAATGTTAAGTTTACGGGGAACTCCCAAAACTTGATTTGGCAAAACCGCACCATTGATAGAGACCAGTTGTGGGGAGTGCTATTGAACTGAGCTATGACCAGACAAACTTCATTCAAATTGGCTTATTTGGCCTAGCGTCATCTTTTTATAGTTTAGAAGCAATATCTGTTATCTAGCTAATGAGGCGAGCTAAGGCAAAGCATATGTCTTGAGGTTTGAAATCGACACTTTCTAATGGCACCACTAAGAAAGAGCATTCAAATAAATTTTGAAAATGAGCTTATATGCCCGCAATGGATGAGTTGGTACCCTTGATTGATGATATATATAAATGGTACTCCCTCCGTTTTTAAATTGTTGTCGCCATTGACTTTTTTTGCTATGTTTGACCATTCGTCTTATTCAAAAAAGTTTAAAAAATATCATATATTTTGTTATGATTTGTTTCATCTCCAAAGTAAGTTTAAACATAATGTATAATTTTGCATATTCGAACATATATTTTGAATAAGACGAATGGTCAAACATAAATAAAAAAGTCAACGGCGACAACAATTTAAAAATGGAGGGAGTACTCTTTATATGGATGATATGGTGCATTTGATTTTTCCCTTAATGGATCCTAATTTATTCTTGCTAGTGATGCAAGTAATTTGTCGATTTGTTAGGCTCGCTCTCTTCTTGGAGAGCTTACAACATCAACAGATCTGAACTATATAGCATCGGTTGCACTTTCTCTGGGCTGCATCCATCGGAGGTAAGTTGTCCGTATCTAAAGATATATCCTTTTTTGTATTACCTTTGCATCTCCCTGAAATTATAGTTTTTCTCCGTTAGATGCAAGTTTACATGTGCATGGTTGTTTCATTTATGATACTTCGACTTCGTATCCTATTGTTGTTATTGCCTTACGTACTAATGTAACAGTCCAGACCGTTAGTAGCCTGTTAGTAGTGGTTTTGGCCCAAGAGGCCCAGATGTGGTGGTTGTGGAATAGTCCCACTTAGATGATTTAGGTGGGTGAGGGTCAGCATATAACCCTTGTTGGTTTCAAGCATAGCACCTTCGGGCTAACCCTTTTACACAAAGCGAGGACGAAAGTGTAAGAGGGGTGCTATGTGCATGCGCGTGCCCACCCCACGTGGGGGCTGGGCGGTAAGTGGATTTTGGACGCAGGGTGTTACAACTAATTTCGAAATGGAGTTGAATGTCACGCTGAAGATTATTGCAGGTGTCTTGGTTCTTTATAAGCTGAGCCTGGATCAACTCTCGCTGGATAATCTTAGAGCCATTGGCTTGTGTGTTTACGTGGAAGCAAAAGCAACTTTGATGCTTATGAAATTGAGTTTTTTTTTTTCCTGCGTTGAGCAGTTGACAACTGTTCTCATTTAGTTTCAAAGTGAATCAGATAGTTCAAATGCATTTCTAGTTGACCTATGCACCTGAGTTTGAAACCTAACCGTGATATAACCTAGAATGCTCATTCCGCTGTTATGTAAATTTTGTGACTATTTTGTGCCTGCTATGCTTCAACACCTGTAGTGGTGTTACTATTTGACATGAAGGTCGTTGCAGTGATGTGTTTCTGTGGTTGCAGTGCTGGAGGAATGGCGTTATCTAGTCTTGTTACCCCGACTGTGAGCTTGCTATCTCATTTGAGTAAAAGTCCTAATTCTATTCTGCAGTTGTGGTCCCTGCATGCTCTTCTTTTAACCATTGAAGCTGCCGGCTTATCTTATGTCTCCCAAGTTCAGGTACTGTACTGTAACCTGAAAAATGTTCTGGTATTGTAAGAGAAGCATTATTTTTTGATAGTAGTAGGTTTGACATGCAGTAGTTTGCTGAAACCACGCTTTGACTAAGCTCTGCATTTATTAATGTGTGGACATAACAGGAGGTACTGGCAGTGAAATGGTTCGATTGCTGTTCGTATAACCATCTTAGTACCTTCCCATCTGACCATGCTGTAAAGCCACATTAGCATCCTATTTGATTTTTCCTTTATTTGTGTTAATCGTTGCTCTACCTTCTCACCGAGGGGGACAACGAAATACTTAATCAGGAGGCATCCTGATGTGAAACTAAAAGAGACACATAAGGATTTTTTTTTGGGGTGCTCTTGCAGATTGAAAACATCCTTTTACTGTGCCTTATTTGATTGCGACATGCTTGAAACATCATGTCCTCACACTTCTGATGGTAACTATTTGTGCTTTGATGTCTTGTTACACAGGGGACACTTTTCCTTGCTATGGAGATACTTCTCTTGGAAGAAAATGGATACATGGATCTTAGACAGGGAATCGGCCATCTTATCAATGCAATAGTTGCAGTTCTTGGTCCCGAGCTTGCCCCTGGTAGCACATTCTTTTCGCGCTGCAAGGTTGGACTATCTTTACTGCAAAGTTTTCCTGTGATCCCCTATTCCAGAAGAAAAGGACCCAACCTACTTTTCCAAAGGATCCTGCTACACTTATTTTCTTCCTTGCTGGATACTTCTGACCATTGTATTGTTACTGAAAAATACATATTTTTTTTTTGGGAATGTACTGAATAATACATATTGTTTCCACTGTTCGGTAAACTATAGTACCTCTCATTAGGGAACATTTTACTGTAGTTTTGTGAACTACCTGGACTGTTTGATAAGGTAAAGGTTTTTCATTCTCCTTATGCCTTTGTTAATTGAGGCTAGAATGACACTATATTCAATACTGGAGGGAGTAGTAGTGTTTGACTGACATGATCTTTAGTCATTAGATTCTTTTTCTCCTTTTCATCTCCAAAGAGAGCTTGTTCATGTATTTTTTCCCATCTAATTTCAGTCTGTCATAGCGGAGATCAGTTCCTCGAATGAAATGGCTACACTTTTAGAGTACGTATTCGACTTAAACAACTTTTTTCATTTAACTAGCAGCTGGTTAGGGGAGGTCAAATAAATAAGTGTAACCTCAATCCGTTTGCTGTAATGTTTTATGTGAAATGCGTGAAACTTGCAGATCAGTCAGATTTGCTCAGCAGCTTGTTCTTTTTGCTCCTCAAGCTGTTCCTGTGCACTCCCATGTTCAAGGTCTCATCCCGACGCTTTACTCAAGACAGGTAGATGATGCTGTTGTTATTTACACTGTTATTTACTTATTAGCATTTCCTCACACAACATATTTCCTGTAACAGCCGAGCCTTAGGTATTTAGCAGTGTCGACACTACGTCATCTGATTGAAAGAGACCCGGTAAGGCTTGCGTGCTGATATATTTACGTAGTGCTTCAGTTCAAATGGCTAGTTGTTGCTTGTATCGGTGGTCAGATTTTGGCAAAACTATATTCAAACTCAGTCAGTTAATGGTTAAAGCAACGGTGACTGTATGAAGAAACAAGTATACAACAGAAAAGAAAAACGAAACATGCAAGAATGAAAGCATATCGAAGAAACAAACTTGCCTTATATTCTGAAGGTCTAATTTTTCTTTATGTAGTTTAAAGTAACTGATCCGTGGCAATAAGACAAATTGTTCAAACTGATTGAACATTCTGGACGATGTCTTTTGGAAATGCCCATAAAGAAAGGAAAAAATCAGTCTATTTGCACGCTAGTAGCTTTATGTACAAGTCAATAAATGTGTAAGATTTGAGCTCTTTTAGTTAATATTAAATTTCATCATCACATCACATCACACTTTTGGTGTTTATTTAAACATGTGGTATACTTCATTCTTTTGCAACTATGATGGATGTGTATTTCATTAACCAAATAACGCTAGTTTTTCCACTGTTAAATATCAGTAGTTTGGCTACTATAATTCTGAAATCAGTTTTGACATTCTCACGTGAAAATTTTATGCTTCTTTTAACTAGTTTTTTCTACTCTTGAAGATTTCCATGCAATTATAGTTCATTTGTCTTATTTCATTTGTCTTATTTATCACTGGATCTGCTTTATCAGACTGCAATGATTGACGAAAACATTGAAGAGAATCTGTTCAGCATGCTTGATGACGAAACTGATTCTGAGTATGTCTTTTTATTTACACATATGGTATATCCTGTATTATTCGTCTTATGGTAAAATATGCTATCCATGAGTTCTTCTACTACTTGTTGCATCCAAGTACCCCCTTAGTAATACTCGTCAATTGTTGTATCATATTTCTGTCTTGGGAGTACTTGCGATCTGTCTTTCTGTCTCTCAGATACATCTCAGTGATGGGATACGTTGGGATTAAGTTTACTGTCATATCAAAATGTGGGGCTGGTGTAAAATATTGGGAACAGTGCTACAATGGCACATCGGCCCCTGTCTGTAGTTCCTTCATGCCATTATTTTACACATTATGTCACCTTGGTTCAATCATTGTATGTGACTGAACTGCTGACACTTATTTGGGCTAAGAGTTATATTAAATCACTATTTGAAGGAGTTCTCATTGTTCTTTACCTGCACATTTGATAATATGCAGCATTTACTATTTCTTTCACTCGTAGTTATTTTCACTGCATTAGAATTTAATTTAATCCAGATTCCTTTGTGAAATGATGCTAATATAATTGAACATCTAAATGTGCAGAATAGCAATGTTGGTTCGTGCAACTATTATTCGCTTATTGTATACATCATGTCCGCTACGTCCATCTCGGTGGCTAGCAGTTTTACGAAATATGGTACGTATACGTACTTGTCAAATTCAGTTGAACACGTGGTTTACTTATATTATTGCCCACTATAGAGGCAGAGACACTGGATACAGAAACAAAAAAGGTCCAGTAATGAATTTTTGCGATGATTATCATATCTAGAGTGGAACAACTTGATATTTGAGGTCGTAATATGTTCCCTATTGTCATTTTATTTCTTGACAATTCATATAGATTGTTGTAACTTGCATGGTTCTGTACACTCTAATTCTATCTTATCTGTTCTGCATAGTTTTCCTCCTATTTAGCACCTTGAGACTGGATAAATGTTAGTTTGTTCATTGCAATCAATCAAAAAAAGCTTCTGGGAATATGTACCCTTTTACTGTTTGTATTTTTTGAGAACGTGCCATTGGATATCTGTTGCCTAGGAGTTGTATACTGATTATTTCGATGTGTTAGTGATTTGACACTCAAGTAGTACTTCAAGTATACTTGATAATCAGTCTTGTTTGTTGTTTCATTGCATCTGTATGGGATTCTTCTGGTGGTAACTTTCATTGGCACGCTTATTTCATTTTCCTTTGGCCCATTTAGGTTCTCGCTACATCAATCACAAGAAACACAAGTGAAGGTTTGTCCAGTTCTGGACATAATTCCCTTGATAATACACCTGAGACTGACGTATACTATGGAGAAGACGAAGACACTATGATATCTAATTCAAAGCAGGAGCAAACACACCACTCTGCTTCTACAATCAGCCAGTTTCCTCAAAGAAACAAGCACCTCAGATACCGCACGAGGATTTTTGCTGCAGAGTATGTTGGCTACTGTTTTTTTAAGTGAAATCCAATTTATCCTAAAGATACGTCTTTTCAATTAAAATACGGAATAATTTCCTTTCTTGTATAAAAACAGATGTGTCAGCCATGTACCAATTGCAGTTGGGTCAGAACCAGCTCATTTTGACCTCGTATTGGCAAGAAATGCAATAGCTCAAGGGATTTACTTGTCAAATGACTGGCTAGTGCTTAAGCTACAGGAGTTGGTCGCACTTTCATATCAGGTGTTAACATGAATCGGATTTTACATTGTAACCATAGAACTACTGAAGATTTGGGTCAAATTTATCCAATTAAAGACTGATAACTACCTTTGATGGCAGATAAGTACTGGACAGTTTGAGGGGATGCAACCGATAGGCGTAAAACTTTTATGTTTGATTATGGACAAGGTATACATAGCTGTTCATGAACGGTGATGTTAATCACAAATGATTTTGGTTAATATGAGGCAAATATCTGTAACTTGCCCCAGAACATGAAATAACTAGTTGCCCACATGGATTGTTGTCAATGCATTCTTATTGCCATTAAAATGAGTTGAACGTGTAGATAGGTTCGTGAGGTGCATTATCATACCCTTGTTCTGCAATCTCAGACACATCATTGTACTTGCTTAATTTGATCTGTGCGTATATCTATCCTATTCAACCGCACATCTATGCGTTAAGGAAAACAAACATGAATTTTTGAGACTGCCTGATTGAACTACCAATTGATGTCATCATGCTAAAGTTTCTTTGCTTGTTTCATTGAATTGATATACTCCCAGTCGTCACAAATTCTCATTATTGAAAGTATACCACTCAAAATTTTTCCCACGCACACACACAAAAAGTTCTTTTTGAATATTTTGATTGATCATGCGAAATAAATGAGCAGAGGTGTCATACAAAATGGGTAATCTCCCTAACTGCTGCTACAAGGTATCCTGATTTTTGTATTTATTTTGTGTTCCCTAGTTTGGCTTGACGGCTGATCCGGAATTTCCTGGGCACATCTTGTTAGAACAGTTTCAGGTGATTCTCAAATCTCCTCTTTAGCAAAAAGAAAAATCTGATGCCTTTGGCATGTAATTAAATCAAGATACAAGAACACTGATAATAGCTACCTATAAAGTTACTATTTAATTATCTGGACCAATATTTTGACACTACTCTTGTGTATTTTGAAATGCAGGCTCAACTTGTTTCTGCTGTCAGAACAGCTATAAGTACTGCTTCTGGTCCACTTCTTCTGGAGGCTGGACTTGAACTTGCCACAAGGGTCTGTATAACTAAAAGACCCGAGTTTTGCACACCATAAATATTCATTGTACATTGCCACTGATAAGCATTTATGCCTCAATGAACCAGGTTATGACAAGCAGCATAATTGGTGGGGACAGAGTAGCTCTGAATCGTTTGTTTTTGCTGATATCACGTCCGCTAAATGACATAGAGGGCCTATTTTATCCATCTTTTGCTGACTGGGTAGTGTGCAAGGTATTTGACTTCTCCTATATTGCCTTATGTAGTAATTTATCTCATCTGATTTTGTATTGGATGTCTGGTTGTGTCCTGAGTTTAATCTTAGGCTTTTTACCTGACAGATAAAAGTTCGCCTTCTTACTGCCCATGCTGCAGTCAAGTGTTACACCTATCAGTTCTTGAGAATGAAGGAAAATGCTCCTGATGAATATCAGCAGTTAGCGCCTTTGCTTGCAAATAGCTCAACTCTATTAGGAAAATATTGGGTTGGAGCCCTCAGGGATTATATTGCTATAAGCTTTGGCTTGCACTCAAAAACTAATGTAAGACCATCTATTAGGCATCATCTTGATACCAATGATTATATAATTATGATGGTTCACATTGTCTTCTTTTAAACAGTACAAACCATTCCTTGATGGGATTCAGTCGTCATTGGTCTCGTCAAAGGTACAAATGTATCTTGATGAAGTTTGGGCGTTGATTCTTCAAGCGGTAGCCCTTGATGCTGCTCCAATGGAGTTTGACATGAATGAATCTGAAGAATCACTTGAACAGACATTTATGTCTGGGCGTAGCATGGTCAAGCTGGAAAGAACTGAATTCAAATTTCTGTGGGGGCTGTCCATCCTTGTGCTGTTTCATGCACACCAATCAGTGAAGAATAGTGCTGTAAAAATCAATCTTGACTATAGGAAAGACAAGAAGTTTGGAGAATTCATTGTTCATGGACTAGATGATCCAAGACCATGTGATCTGATGTTATCTGTGCTGTTGCCCCTAACAACTGAAGTTTTTTTCACCAAGAATCTCCTTTCAGTGGACGTGTGCCTCGAACTCCTCCAGGTCTGTCTACTGTTGCATTCATGTTTCCTAAGATGTAAATGTTGCTGAAATCTTATCTCATTGTGTTGTATCCTTCACTATGAAAGTCATTTCTATATTAACATGATTTTGTGTCACTGCAGGCCCTTACATATGCTGATTGTTCAAGTGCTCCTATTGTACGTCTGTTCACGCAGGTACTGTCATTCTGGCTTGCAAGTCCATATTGGATCCAACAATCCCACTCTGGGCTGAACTTTTAAAAGGAGAAAAAAAGAAAAGAAAACGAAACACATACATTGCTTGCCCAGGAATTGACAGTTGATATAAACCACTTTGTTGCGACAAACATGGGTCCCAAAACCAGTGGGATTTGTCCAGTTTGTGGATTTACTTGTCTCGGGGTATATTTATATAATGAAATTTTTTCTGAACCCAGAGGGGTAACTACCTGTACTTACGGTTGAGGTAGCATTTATATCTGAGGTCTGGACTGCTGCAGCATAGCAGTCTTTCACTTTTGACTGGAGTGTAGCGGCCTTTCACTGTTGACTGAAACCAGTGAGCCCTGGGTCGCTGGGGAGAAACCGGCATGGCCTGCTTCTAACAGTCACCTGGGAGAAGTAGCTGCTATAGCTTTTTACTGGACCTTGGGCTCGCCGAGGAGCATGTGACTCATCCTTTGAAATCTTGAAAGATAGTCATTTGTTGCCTTTGCAGTTCATCTGGGTTCTGTTGTTGAAGCTTACTAAGAATTTCATTCCTTTTGCATTTCTGTAAATCAGTGGTTTGCATCATTTTTTGCCACATTTCTGTTCCTAGGGAATACTGTACTGTTATGCCAATCATAATATCTGAGTCTAGAATTGATTAAATCTGCTAAGGCTTTTATTTATCATGTTATTGTGCTGGCATTGTTTGAATGGGATTTTTTTTTTAAAAAAAAAATTCTTACAGAGGCTTAGCTCCAAGTCTCTAGCTGTCTCTGATTCTCATTGGGAAGTGGAGCTGCTATGCTCTGCTTCCAATAAGGATTGAGCCTTGGTGGTGTTGTTTCTATAATCATAACTATTGTGGACTTATCACTTGTATTGTTCTGAGTAATGCTCACACCTCCCAACACTCACAACAAAGTAACAGATAATGTTTCAGATTCCATTCACATCTGATCTGATTGAGTAATATCCACTATCCAGGGCTAGTTCTATCACAACCTTTTTTTTATAATCTAATTGTTTAGTTATGTGTTATTTCGAATGAGACTAGTGCCTAACTTTTCTTTTATCTTAAAGATTATCAGACTCTGCCCTGAAAGTTACTTTGAGGTGGAAGCCTTTGTCTTCTCTGCATTAGAACTATACTCTCGGTATCTTGCCGTTATACTTCAATGGTAATCCTTGTTGCAATGTACTTCATTTCAAACTTTCTTGCCACAATGTACTTAATTCTAAAATCCATTGCTGTGCTTCCAATTATAACATTTTGTTCCTTACACAATAGACACTATGATTTCTGTATTTGTTACTGCAGTGGGGTTGAAAGCTCTCAGAAATCAAGCAATACTTTGATTTTTGAATTGTTTGTTGCAATTGAGACAATGGCTTATCGAATGAAAAATGAGGTAGTGGTACTAAGCAATCTAATATTTTAGATATACTATCACTTATCATAGCATACCTTTCATTTATGGAATCTAATAGCCTGCCTCACATAGCAGCACTTGTGGAAGCTGATGATGTTGCTGGTATCCATATCACACCAATCATTTCAACAGGTGTCAACTAATTTATGCTTGTCAAATATTGTCTCCTTCCTCCAAAATATATTACCTTTCATGAGGAAATGTTTTAAAGGTACCATCTTCAGTTCTTTTTTATTTTACGGAATGTTATGCTCACATTTCCCGATCCATTTCTCTTTACAAGAGAATATTACTACTATTTTTCTCAAATATTCTAAATTTCCCTTGCAAAACATTAAAATATCCAGTATTGTTCTGTACTAATTAAAATTCTTTCAGTTCTTCCTATAATATTCCTTCCATTTCTTCCCAAAAGATTTTGTAAACCGGCAAAGTCTATTCAAACTAGCATGAAAATAGGTGTTTCTATGCTTGTTTGGTAGTATGACAGACATTTTGACTTGGATGTTACCAGTTATGAATAGTGAATACACTGCTAACCCTGCTTTTTTTTTATCTGTGCTTGTATGACATTAAACAAAATCTAATTAGGTAACTCTCACACTTCATGTTAGTGTATAATCCTTGACATGGCTAGTGCCAACGTTAGGCATGTCTGTCAGTGTTAGAAGTGTTTCTGGAATATAGTAGAACCATAGTAGAATAAGCTTGTAGAGTGTTTCCGGAAGCCAGTAGTACTGTAGCGGGTACTGTAGCTGGCGCGTTCTGGAACCTAGGAGAAGTAGCAGCCAGGCCCCCATGTACTATAAATAGCACCTGGTGTGCAATGTAATGAAGTGCCTCTAGTTGCTAGCAGCTGTCCAGCCCCCCCCCCCCCCCCCCCCCCCCCCCACCCCCTCCTCCTCCTCCTCCTCTCTTCTCTCCTCCTTAGAAGCAACAATTGGTATGAGAGCCGGAAGGATGTGGACCTTGCTAGAGGAGTGCTGGTGGTGGCTGGCACAAAGCAGCATGCGATGACGATTGTGTCGCTCTGAAGGTCGCCGCACCGTGTGTTGGTCTGTGCTTGCAAGCTAGTGGAGGTGCTGCGGTAGTGGATCGTGTGTCGGTCCTGCCAGGGAAGATGCGCTCAACGGCGACATCGCTGGAGATAAGCGACGTGTGTCGCTGGAGAAGAAGAGTGGCATATGTCGCCGGAGAAGATGGAGTGCGGTGTGGTGAGGAACTTCCTGCGTGTGCTCCCCATGAAGTGAGGAACACAACGATTAGGGGGAGCATTGTTGAAGTAATCCCTGTGTTCTGGAATATAGTAGAATAAGCTGGTAGAGTGTTTCCGGAGTCTAGTAGAGTGTGTTCCGGAAACCAAAAGTAGTATTGTAGCTGTCACATTCTGGAACTTAGGAGAACTAGCAGCTAATAGGACCGACCTACTGTGCAATGTAATGAAGTGTCTCAGTTGCTAGCTGCCGTCCAGCAACCCTGAAAACTGAAGGCTTGAATTGGACCCTAAATCCAAACTTGGATTTGGTGCTTACTGGGGCGTGCGTCCAAGAAATCGCGGCCAGAGAGAGCATGTTTGAGGATCGAAAATTCAATGGGACCTTATGGTATGGATTCAGTTATTATGGTGATGGGGCTGCTGTTTAACTTGACTCCACTGGTTCTTTGGGCTCCGCCCGCATGCTCCTGTTCTCTTCTGCTTCTTCTCTCTGTCCAGTCTTCACATCCCACATCACAGAGCACCGAGGACAGAGACAACAGAGGCTGTCAGCCAGCTGGGACGGCGTGGTTGTGGATTTGGTTCCCGTCAAATTGAATTCACTGTCGCCACTGCCTCACACACCAGCTGCAGGTAAGACTGGGTCCATCAATCCAGCAGCCCAGCCCAGCCCAGCCCCACCGATGTCATGCATTCTCCAACAATTGCAGGCAAAGGGATGGCAGCATCATTGCTTCTCCCTCCCAGCGGCCTCCATCCTCATCACCATCTTCGGTGCTTTCCGGTCTATGGCGTGTGAAGTTTGTTGCTGAGCTGGCAGCATAGGGGAGCACATTTACGGGCGGCTGTGCACGCCCTCTTCTCCACGGTCTTCCCATTAGAGGCATGACTTGCTGCACCCTGATCCTGCCGTTGCTCCCATGGCCCGCCACACCCTCTGCCTTGGCGGGGTATTGTGTCGTCTTTGCCGCGTCTGCCGTCTGCACTAGGGTGGTGGACATGGTTGTCACATGCTTCAATGGTGAGGTGAGGGAGGGGATAAGGTTGAGAGGGAAGCACGAGAGGGACACCCATACCTGTGTGGCTGACGGTCTCAAATTATTTCTGCCTCTAACATCAGTTAACGCTGTTTGTGACGCAAGATGTTCCCACTTCTTGATGGCACACCCTCTGCGCAATATGCAGGACAAGTTGATGGCACGCCATGCTGGGCACAATTGTTTTTCTTACCCCTAATATAAATCTGTTTAGCTTTGCCCTAAGTAGAGATTTGTAGCTTTGACGATGAATAGCTGATATACTATAGAGATTCATAACGCAAGGTTGATGCTATAAGATTCATGATGAAAGTACTTTCCATGATATATAAATGTTGCCAATTCGAAATAGATTTATTTATAGATATGTTTAGTCAGTGCCATCAAAACCGTGCCATTTTCCTAATCCTAGTAGACTCATATTGGGGATAAAAAAAATACCTAGCCATAAAATTGCCCGACTGGAAATAACTCATCCCTTTTGAAATGAGGCAGTCGTTTTTCAAGAAGAACATCCAGACTAATAATTAACTTTCATTTTTGTTTTACAGATAGAGCTGGATCGGATGCTGAGAGCGTAAACTCTAAAGTTGTATTAGGAGCTTTGGTGAGCCTAGTGGCATACTTCTGTACAGAATGTGATAAAAGGATGTTGTTACTTGAAGACAAGACTTCTGATTCCTGCAAGCTGTTTGCAAAGATGCTACTTTGCTGTTTGGTAGAAGCGATTGATATTGCAAAACTTGTTCATGGTTATCTAAGTGAAAATGAAAGTAGCAATGATGCTCATATCTGGGGCAGCTTCAGACACTGCGTACAGGTTATTCAAGGTTCCCTTCATAGCACCAACATACAGGTAGGTAACTGTCTTTGCTTTTTGGTTGCACTTATAATTTCACGCTTTGTTCTGTGATATTTAGAAGTTGATTTCACTAAGCAGGCGCAAATGCTGGGTATACATGCACTGAGAAGCTGTGCACAGAAAGAGTTAGCTGAAGGTTCAGAAATCAAGGGACAGTCTTTTATGATTTTTCTTGGGGAATTATTGGGAGATGTGTTTTCGGTGCTGCAAGCTACATTGAAGGTACTGTTTAGAATTTTACTGATTAATTAAATTTCTGCAAAATAGGGTGGTCTCCACTGACAAACTTCTAATACCAGGAGCGTTCAAACAAGGAATCTGTCAGTATCATTGATGAATGTTTGAAACTACTATTCCTCTTCCACACACTGGCACAATCAAGGGAATACCAGCAAGATGCTACGATTCTTCTGCTGGATGCTTTACTGATTGTTTTCTATCTTTCCACTGAATCAGGTTCTCAGGTAGCATTTGGTTTTGTTCTTCTCATCATGTGACCAGAAAATGTGCTGTCCTGTTTGATTTTTGTTTACCCTTGTCCACAATGATATTTTATTTCAGGAACTTGCCGAAGTAAACACCATTTCCAAGAAATTGTTCTCTCATTTTATTCAGATTCCATCTGTTGCTATACTTATCAAAGACATACTGCTTTCTGCACTACCTAAAAAGAGACAACAGCTTCAGGTATTGCCCATCAATGTGTTGTGCAGACTTTTCATCTTGAACACTTATTTCTGCCAAAATAAAAATTTAAAACTTTTTTTGTTAATTTTTTTAAGACTTATCTTCCTCTCTTCTGCATTTGTTGTTAGTTCCTGTGGGTTTCATCTTGTTAGTTCCTGACTCTCCATTTTCAACTCTTCATTTGATTCTCTTTGTCTATTCATAAAGATTCCACTCCATATTGAGCGTCTCACTCCAGCAGACTCCATTTCCCACACTCCAAATCCCAACAGCTACATTCAACTCTCCCTGCGCAGGGAGAGTTGGCAAGCCAGTTTGGCTAGCCGGACTGGCTAGCCATGTTTGGCTAGCGAGGGGGGCCAATTTGGAGAGCCGGATGGCTTGACGAGTTAGATAGCTAGTCTATTGGAGAGCTATTTTGGTATTGAGTAGCCAAAATTTGGCTTGCCGAGCCATTTGGCTAATCTTTTGGAGATGCTCTAATAGGCTTTGTTATTGTTGTTGAAGATTGTTGCAGTACCACCAATAATCTTTACATTTGTTTTTCAACTCTTGCATCTTTTGTAGGACATGGTCCGAGCTTCAGTCAGCCAGGGTCAGATAGTGGTGCCGGCGAATATGAGTGCACCCTCAGAGCAGAATGTCCAAGATAGTAGCAGTAAAAGAGCTGGGTCCACTGCTGAAGTTTCTGTTTGTGATGCAACACAAGAGACTGATGAAAAAGAGGTCGATGATGATGACTGGGAGGATGATTGGGATGCTTTTCAGTCTCTTCCAGCTTCTATTGCCAATGATGATGGTGATTCTGCTAGAATTGTTTCACCTGTATCTGGAGAGAGATCTCCTGAAAGTAGTCAAAATGAACAGAACCCTCGGGAAAATACCAGTATGGATATTACTAGTGACATGGACATTGCAGCTGGTGCTATGGAAGGTAGAGCATCTGCTGACAACGAACTTGAGGAACCCTCAGATTTGCAACGCTCAAATATGGAACAACAGGGCAAGAGTGAATTTCCAGGGTTATCCATATCCCGGGAAGATTGTGACGATCCAACAGTTAGTTGCACAAAGCCTTTGGCTCATATTGAAATGGCAGATGAACTGCAGAAGGTTCATGACTTTGAAGTTGGTTGTATAGAAATGAAGAGTAACAGCCTGGATTTACCAGATGAAGGCACTGATCAAACAGTTGGAGAGAACAAAGGCATCTCTGGGGAATTTCAAGGGATTGAGGGAGATGTCCTGGATGAGAATATTGCTCCTAGATATGATTCCACAGACAATTCAAATAATTTGTCAGATGTTATGGAGGATGTTGTCAACAAGAGCAGCAACAATGTATTGAGGGCTGACGACAAGCTTGTTAAGGATGACAGCAAGGATTGTGGAGAAGAGTTGTCTTGTTCCTCTCAAGATGTTAACAATACAGATGTGTCCAGCACGTGTGAAGGAAATGAGCATCCTGCCAATCTGGACACCAAGCCAGAGCTGCCTGAGGATGGAATGCCAGATTCGAGGTCATAATCAGGATGAATTTACTCGCCACCAACCTTGATTCTTTAGAGAAACTGTATCCTTGCATATCAGAATTGAGGAAGGAAACACGAAGGTTTGGCTACTTGGTTTATGCACTTCATTGCTTGAACTTTAGTGACAATGTTGAATGTACATTGATGCGCAGTACATTAAGATGGACCGAAGACTTGCCGCAGAGACTACACGGCTTTGTCTGCCGTTTGATAACTTTTCGGTTTGGTTGCTTGTTGTAAATGCCCTAGATATTTAGAGACGATTTGTATATATGTATGTTTTGGGAACCCTGAGGTCCATGACCATTCACAAACTCATGTTTGCATGAGCTGCATGATGCTGTTTAATCTCATGTTTTGTAATGGGGACCTGCAAACCAAAACATTCATTTAGAACACGACGCAGTTCTTGCTCCTTTTGTGAATATTCAAATAATCTTCTTTGACATAAGCAGACACATTTCTGGGCCGCTCCTCTGCATAAAGTGCCAACATTTTGATTTTTACTACTCCCTCCTAGTGCCTAAAGAAAGTCGTTCGTGCACGCTTGGTTGACTCCACTTCTCTGTAACCTAATTTCTTCGTGTCTTTTCATCCAGAACAGAATAAAAATGGAACTGTGAGCATCACATTTTTGGTGGGCGAAACAAGTGCGTTGGGGCAACTGGTTGGTGCTCTATCAACTGCAGTCTGCAGCTGTATATGAGGGAGTCTGTTCAGATAGGAAAAGGGTTTGGGCCCATTTTTTTCAGGGTAGCAACTTCTAAGTGCGGAGACAAAAAACTCATTCAGGAGCTTCAGTGGGACATTTATAGATATTCTTGTGTGCACTAACCATAAATTTAGCTGCACCATTAATTTCAGTATCACTATTTTAATTTAAGACTCTCAGGCGCTTATTTTATGTCCATTTGTTTCTGAACTTCTCTCAAATTTGGCGTCACATTCTTATTGTCAAGATATGTACTTTAGATCTCACTGGAGAGTCTGGATTCAGTTGAGACTAGCTTCCGATGCTCTTTCATGACAATCCGAACAGAACGCAAGTTATATCGATTGTCGCAAGTCCCAAATAAATGTTTCAGGTTCGACGATAGACCCTTTCACCCACCAGAAATTATCGTGTCACCAACCTCAAACTGACCTTCTTCACTGCAAAGGTTTTGTGAATGAACTCCACAAGAGAAGGGTTGAAGCTTGGTTACTTGGCAGCTTGACTTGCTTAGGCCCTACTACCATCAAATTCATAAACTGACAACAGGTATATACGCACAAGTGTCTCTAGATTTATTGTAAAAAATATTACTATATCTGGTATATGCCTGGTCGCTAGATCAGGATGCTAATGATGCTCAGCTCATGCATGACGTGCGATCAGATCATCCGTAAGGATAGGGATGAAAACGGTCGGAAATGATCGGAAAATATCTTAAACCACTTTTACTCGTATATTATTCTCTCGGAGTTGGAATCGAAAACGGTAACATCGGAAATGGTTATGGCATCGGAAATAACGAAAACATCGAAAATGAAATAATCTGAGCGGAAACATAACGATATCGGTCAGAAAACGACAGTTCACATCGGACAAGGGCATTGCCAATTAAGCGGCGAGCCAATGTTACAGACGACGAGGAGACAAACAAGCGACACATTTTCCTATGTGTATAGTGTAATCTTTAAGTACCATGTATGTTTACATTCACAACCATTGATAGTCTACACACACATATACGATCTACATGCATAGATAATAACAAAAAGTATGAACATGATAATTGAACGAAACTATGAAATGGTCAAATACTCGAATGTATCGAATGGAATGCTTCTAATAATCAATCCCACACATATATGCATAGTTATGATCGGATAAATACGGAAATTTTGGTTGTGATTTTCGGTAAATATGGTAATATGATAAAATGGTCGGAAAAATGCCTAAATCATTTTTGAACCAGATTCCATATTTGTCACTCCAAATACCGTCCAATTTCCATAAATTTTTGAATAAAACGGAAATGATCAGGAAAAATATAAAAACGGCATCAGTAGTTTCGGAAAATTACCATACCGTTTTCATCCCTACGTAAGGAGGCTATGGACGAAGACGATAAGCTATCACAATCACCATACATTTTTCTATGGCAGCAATGTCAACTCTTGTACGGAAGCCAAAACCGTTTTCTATTTTGCTTGTTATTTGTGTAATCTATATGAATGCCAGGAACCAAAACTATTCACGCACTGCGGTGCTGGCGGCTCACCGGAGCAGATGCTAGCACATGCTCACAATGCCAGGAACCATGTGATGGGCCATGTGGGATCCAATCAGAGGTGATACGATCGATGAATTATCATAACACAACTTGCTCATCCTATTACTATAATGCATGCAACAAATAAATCCATGCCAATAGTTTTTTTTTTATTGTGAATTCCACATATATTTGTGAGTTTGTCATGTGGGTGACGCAAATTCAACCGACCATTTGTCCAGTGACCAGGTTCATCTGCATCTAGTATATATCAGCATGAATGCATGTGCACTACCTTGTCTCTCGTGTTGACGATCGATCGATGAGATATAATATAAACTAGCGGATTAGTTGAGTCTGCAATATCAATGCTACGAACATTGATAGCCCTTTTGCGGGACGCACGTACATATATAGTACATCTTCTGCTTGCATATATGACGATGCATTTTCTCAGTTTTCATTGTAACATTTCCTGCTTCGTGGTAGATTTGTTTTTGTACTGATTTATTAGTGCTGCCGGCGTTCAAAAAAGAGTATAGTTTGTCTGGATCCAGTGTCGTGCGTTTTCATTTATTAGTTTAAGATTCTGATCGAGTAGCCAGAGGATTAGTTATCAGTTGGTTAGTCTCTGTCTATCTAAATTCGATACGGTATGATAGCCGTACGTTGTGGATAGGGATGGCAATGGGGCGGGTTCGGGGCGGGTAGAGCATACCCATGCCCGCCCCGCCAAGCCTGTCGGGTAGAAATCTGTACCCGTACCTGTACCCATGGGTGGAAATCCATACCCGTCCCCGTACCCGTCGGGTAACGGGGCGGGTAGCGGGTACCCATCGGGTAAAACACAATGAACACATTTTCCCATCATTTAGACAAAATTGATGTTGGGTTAGGCTGGGTTTCCGATGTTGGGCTGGGCTGCAGGTACGTGGGCTGTCCGGCTGCCGGCTGCACTATACAATTTCAAATTGTCGGGTACCCGCCGGGTGACCCATGGGTGGGGATAAATCCCCGCCCCGAACCCGACTCATGTCGGGGCGGGTACGGGCGCCACCCATGGGTACAAAACGTGCCCCATGCCCGTCCCCATCGGGTCGGGTACCCGGCGGGTACCCGCTACCCGTCCCCGAATTGCCATCCCTAGTTGTGGACAGGTCCTGTATACTTTAGTGAAAATTAGCTGGATCCTTGTGGACGTACAGCAGCGAGAAGTACGGGTTCTTATCTATCAACATGCTTCAAAAGATGGGAATCTTTTGAGATGCCTGTACTTGTTCATGGCGAGACTGGACGAAGGCATTTCACAGAAAATAAAAAAGAATGGGGGCCTGACTGTATTTTATATTCATATAAACCTAGATGGCTCAATAAACATCGAGGAGCCTCGGATCCTCCATGGGATGTTGCAAATAGTAGTCGTTGGGAGACCACGAACTAGAAAACCCGGGATCAGTTGAACTGTGCCTGAATTTGTTCTACGAAAATCATTTCATAAACAAAACAAAGAAAAATTAGGTTCCAAATATTTCAGTGGATCTTATTTTAGCTGATGGACGAGTTCCAAGGCATCTAGCTAAGCTTCGATCACGATGCCGTACAGATGTTGTCAGCTGTGTTACAAAACAATATCGAGCTGTTAAAGTTCATGGCTACCGTACACAGCGTCCACTGGATTATAGAATGAGGCCGATTCTAACCCCATGGCGGCGGTCGTCCTCAGATGTACGGCAACTTGATCTAGTCAAGATAATGATTTTGAAAAGTATACAGACTTTATAAATTGAGATGTCCACACTGCGTTTACTTAATCTAATGCTGTCAGCCAGTGGAACATTGATTGAGAAGTTTGGCTGCCTTGCTTCACCTAACCTATGCCTATCGCTTACTTCGACTTCACGCCACATTTCACCTAAAATATATGTGCATATTTATCATATACAGAATACTAAAAGATTACACTATATATTTCACCTCGACAATAATGTATGCATCAATGCATCATTATCTAATGTATGCATGCCTATAACCTTACACAAGTCTTATACATGGAAAAATGTGCATCAGACGGCACGAATGCTCTTGAGTTCAACGGTCACCAACACCTGTCTTCCAAGCATCGAAAGAGACCAGAAAAAGAACTTAAACAAGGCGATTTATCCGCATATAGTTTGCCACCGATCATGAGTTTTGGCCATTCATAGACAATTTTGTTTAGCTAGAATCCAATATGTCACTCGAGATGTTTCGGTTGACTATAGTATTGTTGTAAACTAACGTGAAAGAGCCCGATCGATGTAGCTATAGGAAGGAAGCTTCGTTGCTTGGCGTTACGTTTGACCTCACCTTCAGCGTGTTGCGTAGTGCCCAAGTTGCTGAAGCTAGCAAACCATATCCAAATGGTGAACACTGAATCTAGTGAAGATCTTCGGAGTTGCTTTGGGGAGTATGACCTAAAACATTGACTGTTATGTGCCGCGTGTACCCAAGGGAGGGGCACGTAGCAGCTGATCCTTGTGGGCGTACGGCCGAGAAGTACGGCCACTTATCTAGTCAAAATGCTGTTCCTTCTGAAAGGTTATCACGACATAATCGTTAAATGACAACTTAGCCGCTACTATGTCTTTTAGGAAACGCTGTTTCTCTGCTCCGAGCCAAAGAATTGCGTTTACTATGTGGCTAATTGATTTCAAACATAGTACATAATTTGTACTTGTAAAATGTAAATCAACAATACAAACCTGGAAACCATATATATTGACTGTTTTCGATTTACATATGGAGATCCTATGGGCGCCCTTGTAATAGTTATTGGTTCCTTGCAAGCATAAGTGGCAACATGCTTAAGACAACTAGTATACTAGATTTGTTGTCATAAGTGTCATATATTTCAGAGTGAAGGGAGTAAGTAGTTCTAAAGACTTCTCCTTGCTTCGCAGATACTGGAGCAGTACACTATATATGATCATAAAAATCACGGTCATCTAATAGAGAAGTGACGGACTTTTTAATCACGAATCAAAGCAAACCCATTAGTCTTAGCGTAAACTGAGAACAGAAGGAAAACTGCTTCGTCGTACGGACCGTTCCACCACCGTGTTTTGCTTCTAACCCTTTGACATTTTCAGCAGAGTCATGCAAGTGTGACATTATTACTTAGCATACACCACCTCTCAGATCAAGCAGAGCCAAGCGCCCCCTGCTGCTTGCCTCTCCTTTTTAAGCTGGATCCAGCGCCCAACCGGCCCCCACCACCATCCTCACTTCCATTCTTCTCTCCCTCTTGCCCCAGTTGCGGCGCCAGAAACAGCTGCGCGCGGCTAGTGGTAGAGCTCGGCAAGTCAACGCCTTCCTCTCCTCCTCCTCTTCTCCGTACAGCTAGATAGACCTCGATTGCGAATCCGGCGGCGGAAATGGAGGGCGATTTGGGGTGGTTCCGCGGCGGCAGTAGCAGCAACAACTGGGACCTGCACGCCGTCGTGCGGTTCGCGTGCGGCGGCACCGGCCAGGTCCAGGGCGCGCGGTCGTCGTCACCGCCGCCCTCGGACGAGTCCTTCTCCTGGCCTTTGCCGATGCCGCAGCCGCAGTGGCACGACGACCCCGCCGTCGACGAGCTCTTCCAGGCCCTCTTGGCCGCGCCCGAGCCGGAGGTGGCGCCGCATCCGTCGTCGCCGAGAAACGAAGAGCCAGAGACCCAGCAGCCGGCGCCAGCCGACGAGGCGCCTGCCAAGCCACGGCGTGGCAGCGGCGGGCCGACTCGATCCAAGCGGAAGTATGTGCCTCTCTTCTTGATCGATTGGTATATATCTTTGGGAAATCAATGCCTAGTGCCTACGCTCTTGTGCTGATCATCACTATGTATGCTTCTTGTGCAGGAGTAAGAAGAACCAGGTGAGCAAGGAGGTGACGCGTGTTCCGGCCGGCGGGCCATCGGCGGACCTGTGGGCGTGGCGCAAGTACGGGCAGAAGCCGATCAAGGGGTCCCCGTACCCGCGCGGCTACTACCGGTGCAGCACCGACAAGGACTGCAAGGCGCGGAAGCAGGTGGAGCGCTGCCGCGCCGACCCGGCCACGCTCATCGTCACCTACACCGGCGAGCACAGCCACCCCGTCCCGCTCCACCGCAACTCGCTCGCCGGCACCACCCGCACCAAGCCGTCCCAGCAGCAGCAGCAGCAGGCGCAGTCACCGCCGCCGTCCGACTCGGCCACCGCGCTGTCGTCCGCGCCGTCGCCCGGTGACGACAGCGCCAACAGCAACAAGCAGGCGCAGGGCTCGCCGGCGTCCGGGCTGTCGCCCGCGACAACGCTGCGGTCGCCTTCTGTGTCCGTGGGAGTGGAGTCTTACGAAGACGAGGAGGACGACGACACCCTCGACGTCAGGCTGCTGCTGGAGGACACGGACATGGGCCACGCCGAGGACCACGCGCTGCTGTTCCTCCAGCCCGAAGAGCTCGCTCCTGTTCTCGGCAGCGGCGACGACGTGATGCCACTCCCTAAGCCCGACGAGCCTGTTGCTGGTATGGGTAACGACCTCATGCTAGTCCCAAATAATAAGGCCGACGGGCCCGGTCCGTGTCCGGTCAGCTGCGGCAGAGCCGACGGCGTCATGCTCTTCCCCAATCTCGGCGAGCCCCAACCGGCCACGACGGTAAACGCTAGCATAGCCAACGGTGGCACCGGGATAGCACCTGCCATGAACTTCGGCGAGGAGACGAAGTTTTCTATCTCGGCCCTCTCGGCGTGGGAGGCGGTGGCGGCCAGCGGCTGGGGCTTGTGACTCGTGCACACATTCAGCCTGTTCGGTAGGCTGCAGAAAAATAACTGCGAACACTGTAGCTGCTGCAAAACCTCCAACCGAACAGGCTCATTGCCATGCACGGCATGCTAGCTGGTAATCTTCCCCTCTCGCCATAGAATCTCATCTCAGCAGAAAGGGATGAAAAAGGCATCAGGGAGATGCGAGCATCTGATCCATGTAGCATCAGAGAGCACTGGTGTTAGTTACTGAGAGATGTTATTAGCAGCTAGCTAGCTTTTTTTAGCTCATACCATAATGTATAATTAATCAAACTTAAACAGTTTTCCCTAGTTCTCCCGTATTGAGTTTATTTGTTTCTCTTGCTTTTTGTACAGACAATAATTAAATTAGTAGAGATCTTGTTGATATAAATACATCTCCTATTATGTGAGTTTTTGAGGCTTTCCTTTGTTTCAATTCGTGCATTGTACTGTGATCGATGCTACTTAGTAGCACCACTCAGAGGAATAGATGAGAAGGAACAGAAAATGGCATAAGCTGTGGCACCATGCGCGGTGGTGGTGGCTTCTTTCTTCCTTTTTATGTACCCAATTTGTTTCTGCTCATATATATGATTTTTGGATAAGAAAACTTCCTCTCAAATGCATGAATAGTACTAATTTTGGTGCTTGGCACCTTGCTGTTACTTGGTGCTACTACCGCCAATTTTTGGAACTCGTTCATGTTCTATTACGGTTACAGCAATCTATAGTTTTTACTCCCTCTGTTTTCTATTCGTTGACGTTCGGACATGAGCAGCTAGCTCATTTGTAGTGCAAATCCTTATCTGAAACGTCAACAAATAAAAATCGGAGGCAATATGAGTTCCTCTTTTTTTGGGACGGGAAGTTGAATGTAGACCAAAACCCGTTGTGACATTAGTAGGGCCAGCACATGTAGTAGTGGCGACATATATGAACAACATTTTAAAGTCCATTTTTTTTGCGTTAAATTATGATGTGCAAGTTGTGTGATTTTTCTATTTAGTCTTCCAAAATGACGACATGGGAAATACGTACGGAAATCAAGTCTATCATTTTAGCTGATGCCGCCTACTGACCAACAGTGACGACTAAGCTCATCTTATCAAATTGATGTGAGATTGCTCAAGACACCTTGGGTCACGGTTCAAATTAAGAGGCTCTCAAATTAATGATGGAAGCACTAGTTTAACAATCAGCTTGCTCATTATTTAGTGGTTTCAAGTGCCTCAGTAGCACCTGAGGAGGGTTCGACTCTCAGTAGGAGCGAATTTTTTCTAAGATTTAACGACATTATGCTTTCAGTGGTAGGTGATGCTCTCGTCTGTTAGATCAAATTGATCTAAAACTTAGGGAATTAATCTAATAGGACCTCTAGTCATAATAGATCACATCTAGAATTAATTAATCTAATGCTGAAGTCACTTACCCGTCATGATCACAGCCTTGACGAGGCTGTTGAGGGTGTAGACGCGCTGTAGGTCGATGTAGAACAGGGCACCGCGCTTCCAAACCTTCCAGCACCTTAGGGATCGGTAGATTAGGGTTAGGTTTAACCCTGACGGCTCAAATTCGTGATTAACACGTTAATTTGGCTAACAGGAGTTCCTTTTGGTTATATATAGTGCTGTAGGCTCGGGGCCGGGCCCTTACATGGGCTAAGTTTTGCCTTCCGATCAAGGCAACTAATTAGGGGTGGAGTCGGATTAGGATTTGGCCTTTTGGCCCAGGTTTTGACCAAGGTCAATTCCAACATCGTCGAAAGCGAGACGTCAGTGGTGACTTTGTCAATCTCAAAGATTTGTCGGCTCAGTCTTCGAATATGCTCATCGGAGTAGGGTTTGCGTAAACGTGCTCATAGGGGTGAGTGTGCGTGCGTCGTTAATGTTTGAGTTGTACTGTGTAATCGTTAAAAAAAATGTACCCATCTGCCGCATTATTTGGAGATATCCCTTGTCCTACTTGAGACCTATAGTCGCTAAGATATTCCTTAGCAGGAGTTTTACGAGCAATTTTATTTTCGGTCAGCGCGTTGCAGCTAAAATTACGCGCCAAACTGCTAGCAAGCCCATGGTTTTCCGTCTGCATGTACCACATCCGGGATAGCATGCCTCGGTACACAGTGTTCCAAGCTTCATTTAATTATGTTCTTTCAAGTTCCACAAAATGTTTTGTCGTATCAGACAATGTTTGAAGAGATGCCAACCGAGTTTAATCACATTTAATAAAATAATTCATATCTTTCAATGGGGTAACACTGTTTTAACATTAAAACCATGACCAAGAAGTTAGTAGTAAAGGGTTTTTGTTTGCGGTCAAGCTAGGCCACCGCAGAACCTTCTCTTTTTTTTTTTTGCATGAGCTAGGTAGGAAGCACACCAGCATGTTGCTTGTAAGCATAGCAGAAGTACGTAAATGAAACACATGAAGGTAGGGTAAAAGGAGGATCTGCGTCCACGGAGTGAAGAAAGGAAAAGAATTGAATGATCGAGGACCATAGTTTTGAGATCAAGCTGATTGAAATGATTGTGGACACTGTTAATGAAACTTACTGAATTTTCTATTTTTTTATAAAATTAAAATTTTCTGACAGAGTTTCAAGTTAGTTGTCTATATTCTACTTACAAAATATCATTTTCTGATTTATGTAATATAATATCTATAAAATTAAACTGTAGGGAAATGGTTAGAACCGCATTAATTTATTATATGCATGCTTGCCTATGGTTTCACTCAAGGAACTACTACTTCATATAACCAATTATTTGTACCAACAATGTTATTCGTTGCTCTGTAAGTTCAGGGTCTATCAAAACGTTGCCAGAAAAAGCTCAATGTATTGTTATTTGAGCAAGTCGTTAATCTGATTCTTGTGTTGCAGTTGGGCCACCATTGTTCTAGGGTTCAGTTGGAATCTGACCCTTCAGATCAAACAAATTTGGCCATTATAAGCTGCGCTTATTATTATAAACAACACAAAAGTTCTATAGACATTGATTTGTGGTTATGTGGTTCCGGTTTCCTATGACTGTCACCATGATAGGATGCGGGAACATACACACCAGAGTAATATAGACAGTAATGTTTCCATGCATAAAAGCAATAGATCTTTCATTTACAAAATGCTGTTATCACAAAAAGAATGTTAAACCGCTTATGATATCTATCGAGGGGTCACAATTGCTATACTGACAACTTGTGTTAGATCTCAACGGACTTTCCTTGTTAGGGCCGTTGTTTTGAAACAAACGGATAAATAACGAATTCGTGAGACATCTGTATTTTACCAGGAAAAAAACTGGCAACAGATAAACAATTACATATGTTATAAGATGACAATTAAATACAACTTGCCTAATCAGAAATATTTGTTGCAAGAATCCAGCATATTCCTTTTTTAAAAAAAAAAGAATCCAGCCTATTTGTTGCAATTGCTAGGAGTGCAAATTAAAAGGTTGTAGTGACGCAAAAATTTCTACCGCACCAATTTTCTAGATGCTTACATGGTTTCTGTAATAGTGAACTTTTAGGTTGTGCAACCGAAATGTATTTGTTGGGTTAATATTTCCGCTTCAAAATCAAAAGAATACAGACACAGTTGGAATAACTAAGCCAACGCTTGCTCATGCGCGTTGGAATAGCTACACATAGTGAATTTTATTTACAGTGTACACATACAATCTGCTGGTTATATGCATACATAATCAGACGTGTACGAGATAGCATCACAAATCGGCCGTACCATGGGGCATCAGTTAAGGTGATAAGCTATCTCCATCAGCATGATTTTTTTTATGCTAAAGTCAACTCTTGTACGGAAGACCAAGAAGGTTTTTCTATTCATCTTTTGTCAGTCTAGTCGCCGGTGACAGTATAATTTAAGCACGCAGTGTCGTGCCCGCATCTATATAGCAGATGTTACCCCCCACGGCACATGTTGGATGACAGAACCATGTGAAGGACCATGTGGCGTCCATGATCGATCCAAGCACAGCAATGATATTATAGGGCGTGTTCGTTTCGTTTAGGACTAAAGTTTAGTTTAAAGTTCTTGCTATTTAAAGATATTAAATAAAGTATAATTACAAAACTTTTTGCAGAAACTTAGGCTACTTTGCGAGACGAATCTAATGAGGGTAATTAAGCTGTGATTAGGCGATGGTTACTGTAGCATCACTGTAGTAAAACATAGCTTAATTAGGCTCGTTAGATTCGTCTCGTAAATTAGCACCCATCTATAAAAAGGTTTTATAATTAAACTTTATTTAATACTCTTAAATAATAAGATTCTCTGGACTAAAGTTTAGGACTAAAGGAAACGAACACGCTAGAAGTATCGTTTTTTTTTTCCGTATCTCTTTCGTTTTTTCTTGCGCAGTTGTATGTAACTATCTGAGGAGGATCCTGGCCCCCGGTTTGTTTGAATTCGAAGCTTATGTGTGTCGTTTTTACTATATCAGAACAATATGCATGCGAATTAATACATTTTGCTTGTAAGGACCTGCTCTATGTCAAAAGTAACACTTGGGAGTATCAATGAGAGAACGAAGCCGCATACCCCCCCCCCCCCCACCCAAAAAAAAGCTTCATTTCCAACAAAGAAATTAATGGTTCCGGTAGAAAGAAAATACAAAGAAGTAAATATGCATATGTGCTGGTCCAGCACTTTAGCAGCACGCATTTATTTTTTATATACGACACTAATTCCTTTTTCATATGAAAATACATACCTCTCCACTCTTAAACATTAATTATACTGTGCTTCGCCTTCTATGTATATAAACATGTGAGAACAGATGTTTATGCATGCTGGGTACCAACATATTAATTTTTGTTGTATGGTCATGCTGCAAATGCAATCGGCTATATGGTAAAATAAATTTACTATTGTCTATCATGTGGACAATGTCATTGATAGATAACATATTAGAAATCACTCTCATATCTTACGTACACTGAAACCTATCATCTAGCTTTGCACGCGTGTTGTATATATGCAGATGCAGGACCTAAACATCTATATCATGTAACATATGCATGGACCAGAGACTCATATCAAACCATAATTTATGATTTCCATTTTCTTTTTTCCTTATTGCATACGTGCATTTGATTTTGACATTAATACATGGCGCTATCATCATCCCATATCTACCGGTTCATAAAACATTTATTCTTAATTGCTTACAAACTATACTCCTCATTTTGTCTATAGTGATTTATATGAAGGCGAAGCAACTTCACTGCAGCTATACATTTTTATCCAGGCTCAAAAGGGGCAGCTTATCATTTAGGCATTTTTGCATATGCAAGATTGCAAATGAAACCGCTACGTATGCTCATTAAATAGGTGGGCAATATGGATGGCAAATAAGGATTTTAATCTGAGAAAAAAATTGAATGCTAGAATTACAAGTATTTTAGGTTTGTGGAATGAATCATGGATGATGTTCATAGCTATATTTTTAAAAAGATACTTTAGAAACATTACTACTAATTAACGTTTTAAAACTACGAGGAACCTAATATGAAGTATATTGTCATCAAGTGGGCAACATCCCATGTTTCTAGGCCTCGTGATGATCATCAGATCTTCCGTTTGTCTGTTACCAAATGGAAAACCATGTAAAAGTACATGCATCTGCCGTACATTAACGCCTAGTTGGATAAAATAAAAGGGTTAGTAGTTGGTCGTACAGTGAAGTACGGCAGCTAATGTAGTCAAGATAGCTTTAAAATATAAGTACATATGTTTTTAATTGTTAAGTTGTCAGCACGCTGAATTTTAGGCCCTGTTCGTTTCTTTTAGCGCTAAATTTTAGAGGCCTTTAAATAAAGAGAATCTAGTACTAAATAAAGTCTAATGACAAAACCTTTTTACAGATGGGTACATCTTTACGAGACGAATCTAACGAGCCTAAGTAAGCTATGTTTTGCTACAGTCATGCTACAGTAATGCTACAGTAGCCATCGTCTAACCATGGATTACTTACCCTCATTAGATTCGTCTCGCGAATTAGACCAGGGGTTCTGCAGTTAGTTTTGTAATTAAACTTTATTTAATACTCTTAAATGATAAGATTCTTTTTTTTAAACCCCTCTAAATTTTAGACCCCATAAAACGAACACCCCCTTAGTGTTATATGCTGTCATCCAGTTCAACATTAATTTAGAGCTGCAGCCTAATTGTCTGATCAATGGTCGTTGTTGGATATATCAGCGTCTCTTCAAGACATCAAAACATAGAGGTTGCACAGCTAGGTTGACGAGACCTCCAGACCTGACAAAGTTCTTTAACAAAATTTCCAGCTAAACTCCAATATGTCACCCTCGATGTTTGGTTGACTATTGCTTAATTTATGGGCGCCTCTAGGCAAGAAGAGAGCTTCGTAAACTGGTGTTCGTCAGACCTAGTTTTCTTTTCCCGCACTCCAAGTTGCTAAAGCAAAACAATTTCAAGTGTTGGATACTAATATAGTCACGATTATCGCCTATTGGATTTGTTCTGAGAATGCCTAAGGTATGGGTACTGCCGACCGTTATCTAATGCATTTCATAAGAATGAATTGGCATATTCCTGTGGACGTATGTGTTGCCACATATCGCTGAGTGGATGTTGTTCTTTTGAATGGGTTGTGTACTTTTTGAAAGAAAAAGAAAAAAACTTCGATATTAGCAAAAGTAATATATGCTTCCTTCGTCTGAACAGTCAAGTTGTGTTCGTCAACAAATATTCTGATGAAGCGCAGAGTAAGCTAATCTATCTTTCTCTATGTTTTTGTAGATGGGTCCCACGCACTTTCTACTGTAGTACTGTAGCAACGACTATTTTTGCGTTAGGCTCCGTCGCTCTAGCTCTCGCAGTCTCTGGAAGCGAACCGCTCCCACGTCCCCGCTTTCTATCGAAAAAAAGGACCGCTCCCCATCGGCCATCGACATCGCCGGCTTCGCCGTCTGCTCCACTCGAACCGCCGCCGTTGCGCGCCGATTCATCGGCTGCCACCAGTCCTCCCTCCTCCGTTGCCCGGCTTCTGCAGTCCCGCCCCTCGGCCCTCCACACCCTCCCCCGACCTGCAGTGACGATGCGCGCCTGCCGGCGCCGTGACTCCAACGAGCTGCAGTGCCAGCGGCTCCTTCCTCTGCGGCGCCCGCCCCCAACGAGCTGCATTGGCGGCGGCTCCGATTAGCTTTCCTGCTAGCAGTCTCCGCGACGAGCTGTAGTGGATTGGTGGTCAGTGATGGCCATTCAGCAAACAGTCATGTCCTTTTTTTTTCTAGGTTCAGCGAACAATCTCTCTGTCGCAAAAACATTCATGGAGATCCCCGCACAGGTCAGGTGATGTAGCTTTATATTGCTGATTCATCCATCGACTGTATCCAGTATGCACAAACACCTGTCTTTTGCAAGTAAATTTCCTGTTGCAATGAATGGGTTTCCAGTATCTCAGTGCATTGAACATTTTTCTTTCTTTGTTAATGCTATTGTGGCGCAAATTGCAAAAAGTTATCAGATTACACGGATATGTGAACTGCCGATAGTCTTATTTCTTCAGCCCTGTAGCACCTCTTTTCCATGTGCTTATAATTTGATTGTTGGTTCATACTCTGTGATTAGCTCTGTGATTAGCCCTGCTAATAGCAGTCTTTCAGGTTTCTGTTTAATGCATATAAATATGTTTTGAGCCTCTTTTTCCAATTCTGCCGCCCTGGATCTGTTTCCTTCAGAGAAGAACTGCACACGGAATGCATGAAAATTGAAGTCATGTACTCCCGTAGATTGTCTTCTCAGGATCGAGTCAAGGTATTGTTCCTCAGATCATATGCAACATTAGAACTCCATAGTCACACGTGTTTCCTGCATTCGAATTATGTCATTACTTAGGAATTATTTTTAGCAGGCTGTCCGGTACAGCACATCTATCTCACACAAAAGCAGACTGGGTTCGGGTAAGTTATGAAAAATATTGTGACTAAGGTCCTCACAGGGAGAAAATCCTTTGACAGGGGAAATGAGTTCACGCACTCGATCGGCTGAAGGACTAATCATAATCATCGAGGCAAAGATCCATTTCCCCCTTCATGTGATTCACACATTGACTGATGTATAATTACAGAATTTCTGGAGTTGGAACTTCCTATTGTCATGATGGCTGGAATTTCGTCAGAGTGACCTTGCTTTAAAAATGTATTCCATTTCACTAACTGATAAATGAAAGCCAGATCGTTTCCCTCTTTGGCTAACATGAGCTAGAGCCAGAGAAAAGCTTCTATACAGTTTGTTTGTTTTCTGGGAAGGCTTCTTATCACTTTCCAGTCACTAAAACATTATTTTTCAAATGGTTAGCATCCTAAAGATATTTTTTATTGGCATCATGCTTATATGAAATAAAAGAATATCTTAAAAGACCAATTAACTAAGCTAATTGGTCATTTCGTCATAGCATCCTTTTCTTTCCGGGTTGAGTATGACATTATGTGACTCTTTTTCAAAATGCAGATTCTTCTTTTTTTAATACAACTCTGCAACCATATATTTGATCGAGAGATCAAAGTAGGAACCAAAGAATTTGGTGTTTGTTAACATCTTAGCTGTAGGGAAACGGGGCAATATCTTGGTATGGACTTTAGGAACATGAACAACTATATGATGTTGAACCTTGGCGCAGCTTGGCAGAGTTATTATAATGCTCCTTTCTAAGTCAATTCTTATTCTTAAGTTTATCAACCCGGAGCAACGCCCGGGGTTCCAGCTAGTATGAAATATATAGACCTGGCGTTAATGCCATAATCTGGACGGCTGCTAGTGCCAGAAGCTTTTTCTTAGTTCGAAGCATCCAGGACCTTGCACTCCCGCGTCATATTCCTTATTTAATTTTCTGCGACACATCATCAAACCAATCCACTTCTCCCCCGGAAACATATACATCTCCACGTTTTATAACCTGCGAAGCCGCTGCATCTTATCCGTTGGGCCATACCCTTGGTTTGTTGCTAGCTGCATATTTAGGTTAATTTGTGTGACTATGTACGTGTTGATGTGACTGACCATACATTGATTGGTAGTACGCATGCATGAGTCATAGCTAGCAGGTTAGTTTTGCATGGAGCTTTGTGCTCAAGGAGTATTAACTACTGACACATGATTAAATAGTGCAAGTGGTCTTTCGTAAAAATTAAATAGTGCAAGTAGTCAAGGGCTAGACCTAGAAAGTCAACAAGTAGGGATGAAGGTTAGTTTTACCGCTTAAACCACTATTTAGACGAGATAAGTGACAGAAGGCGGAGAAAGCAGCAAACATATATAATGAACCTCAAGGGGGCCGGGGCGGCATTGACGAGCAGTGGAGAAGGATTGCAGGAAGGAGGATGCATGGGCTCGCAGGGTCGGCTAGCGGTCAGAATTTCTGAAGAAGAGACGCAGGCTGGCTGCTGGGCTGTGTGTTGGAAGGCTTAGGTGGGCTGAAGTAGCTAGTGAAGTACGGGCCACCATCCTGGAAACGGGATCCATCATGCTGTGTGCCTCGTGCGGGACCCTCCTCTCCTGCGCTCCTCCGTCTCTCCCCTTGCGCCTACCTCTCTTCTCCTGCTCCAGGATGCCACTTCCCCCTCTACACTGCTCCTGAGTCCTGAGTCGAGGTCATGCGCGCGGCTGCGGCGGGGCAATGTCTGCTTCCCCCAAGTGCGGGCACACGGCCGCCGAGGACTGCGGTGCGGTGTCGTTCCAACGGCGCGACGGGGCGCACGTGGACGGGACGAGCGAGGTGGCCGTGCCGGTCTGCGGACGTGGAGCGTGGGCACCGTGGATATCCGGCCACTACAAGGGCGCCGCGCGCGTCCACTGCGTCGGGGAGCTGTGCGTGGGGCGGTGCCGGGAGGCCGACGTGGCCCGCTGTGCCGATATATATGTGGTCGTGGTGCGGTGCCGCGCGCTAACCGGCCCTCGGACGTCGGTGTAGGTCCGTGGACGTCTCCTGCTGCGGTGGTGTACGTGCGCGTCGGGCGGTGTCGCGACGCGAGCATCTCGAGCTGCGGTGGCGTACGTGCGCGTCGACCGGTGTCACGACGCAAGCGTCTCCAGCTAGCTGCCGTACACTGGCCATGCGGCGCGGCAAGGTGAGCATGGTCGATGCACGCAAGGGTTGTCAGGACTCCGGAGCCGGTGATGATGTATCAGCAGGTGGGGATAAGAGCAAGCTCAATGCAAGACTAGCTTGTAGCCAGTTTTATGTCAGCCTCAGACCAGAGCTAAAGCGCATGAATTTTTTTGGGGCTTCAATACAGACGTGGGGTCCACATGGTAGTGGAGGAAAAAGTTGCAACAGGTCTTGGAGCCTGGCGCTTGCAGTTGCGCCAATCGGGCTTCTCTCTCATCCCTTTTTGCTGCAAAAGCTGACAACTGTGGGCTACAAGCCAAGGGTTGGGCTTGCTCTAAGAGCAAGCCCAATAAGGACTGTTCATTTGGCTTGTAGCCGAGACACATCAGCAGAATCCAACGTGGAGGAGAGAGGAACGATCTCTGACACCGGACTCGGCGCAACTGCCGGCGCCGAGCGCGTCACTGTTTCGCACAGGGATTGTGGGGTCCACGAGCCGATGAGCGTCTCTCTCTCCCGAAGAATCCTCCTCACCCTCGTGACCGCGGATCCCCGCCCGACGAGCCACGCCCCAGCCGCCATGGCTGTCTGAGCGCGGTCGGAGGTCAGGCCGCCACATCTGCTCCTTCCGCGAACGCGCGAAGACGACGGGAGGAAGAGGCGAGGCGGACGGTTCCTTGTCTCAACGGCGCGCACCCAAAACGCCATGGCTGGGCCTCGCCCTGCCGCGGCACGACGAGCTCGGAGCCCAGCCCGCCACACCTGCTCCTTCCGCGGACGCGCAAAAACAGGAGCCCACGGTGAGCACTGCATCATGGCCATGGCTGCCGACCTCGTGTCGACGTCGGCAAGCGAGCCTGTGGGTGGCCGCACGTGCGGTGGCCCTCGCCCATGGTGACCGGTGGCCGCGTGCCTATGCTGCCGCGCATGTACAGGCTCAAGCTGCTGCAATTTCTATCCTCGCGGTGTCTCCGGCAGAGCTTGTGCGGATGGTGCTCAAGGTAGAAGAAATGGATAAGATGGGGAAGGAAAGGTAAGGGCCCCACAGGAGATAAACTATTATTACTTTGGAGCTGTTGTGAAGACAATTGTTGTACAGCTCGGCTGTAGGCTTGCCTCTGGGTTGGCTACAAGCCGAGCTTATTGGGCTCGCTCTAATGAGCTCAAGGCAGAGCCTGTCCTCGCGGCGCCGGTGGGGATCGTCATGACCAACTGAAGTGAAGTTACAACACGCGTTATAGCTGGCCAGGTGGGCCGGGCTAAAAGGGCCGTTAACGGCCCGGTCCTTTTAGCTCGGTCCGAGCACGGCCCAGGCCCGGTGGTCAACGGGCCGTGTCGGCCCGCAGCCCGTTACGGGCCGTGCTTGGGCTTGGGCGTAGGCCCGCCGGGCTGGTCCGAGCACGGCCCGTTTAGCGGTGGCCCGTTAACCCGTTATTCGGGCCGTGCTAAATGGGTCGGCACGGTCCGTTTAGCCCGTTTATATTTTTAAAAAATAAAAAATAGTGTAAAAATATTTTTTTATCCAGAGGGTCGGCCCGGCACGGCCCGGTCCGTTTAGCCCGTGGCCCGTTTAACCCGTTTAAAACAGACCATGCCGTGCTTGGGCTTGAAGTGAAGGCCCATGTACCGGCCTGGCCCGGTCCGTTTATTATAAGGGCCGTGCCGTGCTATTTTCTCAACGGCCCGAGCCTGGCCAGGACTAACACGCGTGAGCATGAGCAAACGAACCAACGCCGTATACGTATGCATGGACGCCTATAAGAAAAGACACACCAAGTCGATGCAGGAACTCGGTGTGTCTGTGTGTGTGTTGTACACATGTTAGGACACAATGGACATCGTGACGTCGAGACTATATACACTGATACACATGCACCAAACATTTCATCTATGCGTTCTATAGTTTATACATCGTGACACACACACACACACACTCCATGCACGGCATGCATCCAGGCGTGTAAGAGTCTCATCGTACATATGCATGCCCTCTCTTATTTTCCTCCGTCCTAATTTACTTGTTATTCTGAGAGGGTTTTTTGTGTCTAGATTCGTAAAATGTTTCAGAAACCTGGACATACAGGTTGTCTAAGTTCAACATCTATCTATCCCTCGCAACTATCCCTCCAACAGATAGTAACATCTATCTATTCCTTGCTGCACCGGCTGTAGAAGCCCACTCGTATGTCTATATAAACCATACCCACCACCACTCTCGTTTCTCACTCCCGCCCAACATCTAGCAACAGTTATCAGCACCCCTCTCTCCTTCGTCGCCGAGGAGGCAACAACTCGAGAAGTCAGCCGATGGAGGGTGATCTTGGCCGGGACGACCACGGCGACGACCTCGACAGCAGCAAAAGAACGTGCTGCCCATTGCCGACAACGGCCCCGTCGCCTCGGCTGACATGTTCATCGCATCCACCGCAAAAGAACGTGCTGCCCATTGCCGACAACCCGTGGCAGGAGGTCATGGACCTGCAGGCACAGTCCGATCTTGCCAACACTAGCTTCAACGACTATATCCGATGCAACACCCATGTCTAGTCTTGGACTTGAACTTGGATAGGCTGGTTCCACCACAAGTTGGATGGGTTGTGCCATGGTTTGGTTGGGATAAATTAAGCTGCCTTGTGCTAGCCCCATATTCCCAGCCAATGTCTCCTCGAAATAATTTATAAAAATTATATAGGTACATAATTTTGTAATGTCTCTTTGTGCAAAACTATAAGTTCTAATGTGTTTTATGCATTGAGAGAAAAAATATCTCCATTTACAATTTACATAGTGTGTAGCACACAAAGACCACAATTGAAAAAGTGTGCTAGAGCTAAATTCAAGATTTGCAGCATGAGAAAGCTGGTTCCACATCCCAGCAATGTGTTACAAACAAATTCTCACCAGCAATGCATATGGGCTGGTGACCGGTGCCATTTGTCCTCGCAACATCAATATATCCATTGTCGCCTAAGCCGCAGCAGCCCACTCGTACGCCTATATAAACCATCCCCGCCACCACTCTCATCTCTCACTCCCACCACAGCTCCTCCAACATTTAGCAATAGTAACAGCTAGAAGCGCCCCTCTCTCCTCCATCGCCGAGGAGGCAAGAACTTGAGAGCTTGGCCGATGGAGGGTGATCTTAGCTGGCACCCTGGCGACGACGTCGACAACAACAACAACAAAATTTGCATAGTGTGTAGCACACAAAGACCACAATTGAAAAGTGTGCTGGAGCTAAATTCATGATTTACAGCATGAGAAAGCTGGTTCCACATCCCAGCAATGTGTTACAAACAAATTGTCACCAGCAATGCATATGGGCTGGTGACCGGTGCCATTTGTCCTCGCAACATCAATATATCCATTGCCGCCTAAGCCGCAGCAGCCCACTCGTACGCCTATATAAACCATCCCTGCCACCACTCTCATCTCTCACTCCCACCACAACTCCTCCAACATTTAGCAATAGTAACAACTAGACGCGCCGCTCTCTCCTCCATCGCCGAGGAGGCAAGAACTTGAGAGCTTGGCCGATGGAGGGTGATCTTAGCTGGCACCCTGGAGACGATGTCGACAACAACAACAACAACAACAACAAAATTTGCATAGTGTGTAGCACACAAAGACCACAATTGAAAAGTGTGCTGGAGCTAAATTCAAGATTTACAGCACGAGAAAGCTGGTTCCACATCACAGCAATGTGTCACAAACAAATTATCACCAGCAATGCATATGGGCTGGTGACCGGTGCCATTTGTCCTCGCAACATCAATATATCCATTGCCGCCTAAGCCGCAGCAGCCCACTCGTACGCCTATCTAAACCATTCCCGCCACCACTCTCATCTCTCACTCCCACCACAGCTCCTCCAACATTTAGCAATAGTAACAGTTAGAAGCGCCCCTCTCTCCTCCATCGCCGAGGAGGCAACTTGAGAACTTGGCCGATGGAGAGTGATCTTGGCTGGCACCCTGGCGACAACGTTGACAACAACAACAACAACAACAACAACAACAACAAAATTTGCATAGTGTGTAGCACACAAAGACCACAATTGAAAAGTGTGCTCGAGCTAAATTCAAGATTTACAGCATGAGAAAGCCGGTTCCACATCCCAGCAATGTGTTACAAACAAATTCTCACCAGCAATGCATATGGGCTGGTGACCGATGCCATTTGTCCTTGCAACATCAATATATCCATTGCCGCCCAAGCTGCAGCAGCCCACTCGTACGCCTATATAAACCATCCCCACCACCACTCTCATCTCTCACTCCCACCGCAGCTCCTCCAACATCTAGCAATAGTAACAGCTAGAAGCGCCCCTCTCTCCTCCATCGCCGAGGAGGCAAGAACTCGAGAGCTTGGCCGATGGAGGGTGATCTTGGCTGGCACCACGACAATGACGTCGACAACAACAACAAAATTTACATAGTGTGTAGCACACAAAGACCATAATTGAAAAGTGTGTTGGAGATAAATTCAAGATTTGCAGCATTAGAAAGCTGGTTCCACATCCTAGCAATGTGTTACAAACAAATTCTCACCAGCAATGCATATGGGCTGGTGACCATGCCATTTGTCCTCGCAACATTAATATATCCATTGCCGCCCCAGCCGCAGCAGCCCACTCGTACGCCTATATAAACCATCCCCGCCACCATTCTCATCTCACTCCCACCATAGCTCCTCCAACATCTAGCAATAGTAACAGCTAGAAGCGACCCTCTCTCCTCCATCGTCGAGGAGGCAAGAACTCGAGAGCTTGGCCGATGGAGGGTGATCTTGGCAGGCACCACAGCGACGATGTTGACGACAACAACAACAACAACAATTGGGACCTCAACGTCGTCGTGCGCTTGGGCGGCAATATGGCCCCATTGCCCCGGCTGACCCGTTCATCGCACCCACCTCAAAAGAACGTGCTGCCCGTTGCCGATGACCCGAGGCAGGAGGTCATGGACCTGCAGGCACCGGCCGATGTTGCCAACGCCAGCTTCAATGATGATTTCCAATGCAACACACATGTCTAGTCTTGGACTTGAACTTGGATGGGCTGGTTCCACCACAACACCCATTGTAGAATTTTGTTTTGCTTCCTACACCACTACTGGTTCCACCACAACTTGGCCGGGATAAATTTAGCGTGCCTCGTGCCAGGCTCATATTCCCGGCCAATTTCGCTGTCCCTAATCTTTTATGCAAACAATGAAATATTTTGTAAGACACATATAGTTAGATAATGTAGTAATGGATCTTTGTGCAAAACTGTAAGTCCTAATGTGTTTTGTGCATTGAGATAAGATGATATCTCTGTTTTCAATTTACATAGTGTGTAACGCACACAAGACATCAATTTAAGAGTGTTTTGAAGCTACAATCAAGATTTAGTGTGTGCAAGGTGATTCCACATCGAACAGTGTGTTACAAACAAATTCTCAAAAAAAAAAAAAAAAACGTGGCTCACGAGCCATGCATACACTGTCCAGCAGTACTGCCATTTGGCCTTGCAGCTATGGCTTGTGACTACGTGCTCTGTCAAGAAAAAAGGGTGCATATGGCCGGCATGTCAGGCCATGTGCTCGAGCTGAAGAGACGTCAACATGGCTCCTGACAAGAATGACGAAGCCATTCCTTATCAGATGACTAACAACGAGAACATGGCTCCTGAGGGCGTGTTCCTGTTCCCCAAGCCTCACTAGCAGTGGCATGGAGGCAACGGGCGCCAGGGGTCACTTTATGAGATGGCTTTTGTCTGCTACACATTATGAGAAGAGGAAAGTGTATCATCAATTTTCTTAGCTTGATACACAAAACCACAATAGGACTTCAAATTTTATGCAAAGATGAGATGCTACATTATCTATCCATATGTGTTTGTTTTATAAATTATTTTTATTCTTTCAATTGTTTGATCTCATTTTTTATAAAAAATACCACATGTTGGTGGTGTAATGCGGTCAGAATGACCGCACCAGTAGTGGTGTGAGAAGCAAAACAAAATTCTACTCCTGGCACTACTGACCGGACGTTTCAAGTTGACTCTACATGACCTTACTGCATCTTATGTCGTTTCTAAATGAAAATGAAATAAAATAAATGATGAGTTGGTGTTGGAGACGTTACTCCTGCTGAACCTGAAACCGATCCACTATAAGCTGCATGCGCTGCTTGGTTCAGTGGATGTTTCTGCCCGTCATCGTCGTGATAATAATTTTGAGCAAATTTGGTGGGTAGTTCTCGTGGCGTCGTGGCACACTGCTGTTATATGTTTCCTGCGCTACCCGTAGCGTGATGTACGCCCACCCTCTGTCGTATTCAACGGCCTCGTGACAGAGTTTGCCGGCGACAATCCAGGCGTGGCTAGAGAATTCCTTATGCGTAGGGAAAGTGTATCGTCAACTTTTTTAAATGATGGATTTTGTCTGCTACACATTATGAGAATTGAAAAGTGTGTGATCAACTTTTTTATTTGATACAAATAAAAATACATTAGGAGTTCAAAACCATTAGGACACAAAAACACTTTATGAGAAGAGAAAAGTCTGCTAACTCCTCAGGCCACGACGCCCCCGCCTGCCATGCCGCCCGCGGCCACGGCAGCGTCGTCGCCGCCTCGCCGCACCGCCACCCCCCCCCCCCCCCCCCCCCCCCCCCCCCCCCCCCCCGCGGAACCTTCTATGTATGGTGGAGGAGGAAGAGGATTCTCGGAGTACAAACCCACGCAGCTAAGGGATTCTACGGCAATGGAGTCAGCGGCTGCGCCGTGCGTGGCTCGTCGGGAATGAAGAGGCATGGGCTCACAGGGGGGGGGGGGGGGGGTTCATTTTGTCGTAGGCTTCAGTGATGCACGCCCCTGATGAGCCCCCTCCTTGGGAGTGGTTCTAGCTCCGCCACTGACAACAAATAGGACCTTACTGTCGTTGTTCGCTGACCGGGAGCAAAGTTGTTGATAAAGCTTCCATCGTACTCGACTTGATGGGTTTAGACGCTCCCTCTACCAAGCGCGCCAAATTCGAGGTTTTTGTGCCTTGATATTTTTTATATAGGGGCGAAGGAACCAAGAACATGATGGTGAACACAAGATGTCGAGTTATACAGGTATGGACCTCCCAAAAGATATTAACCCTACGTCAAATGTTGGTGTTTGTATTGCGTTGTATGTTGTCGATTTATTTCTGGTGGGATCCCGAGCCGCCTTATATAGTCAGGTGTATATGGTTATATGGAAAGTATCTTGTTAGGTTACAATATAAATCAACTAGACAAGAGTCTATTATAATAACTACCCAACTATCTTGGCCTTTTTCTGGAGTCAAAAGCCACTCGGCCTCTTTTGGACTGATCCGACAAGCCTTATGAGGTTTATCGGCCCTGCTGATCTTGTGGTACTGGAGGTGATAGAAAATGACACTCTTCTTTGCGCGCGTGCGTGTGCCTGTGTGTGTGTCGATGTGTTTTTCTTAGTTAATCTACACATCAACACATGCCATGTCATATTAGACATATCGTGACGTCGACACTATATCTAGACACATAACACTCCATCCATGCACCTGGCATACTTCCATGCCTAATGACCCTCATCGCTTACATATGCATGTCTGCATCATTGCAGCCCAAATGACCACGCGCCGCAGGACTCTGGCTTCGACCACGATTTTGGGGGTGTTCGGAGCCTTGGGGGTCTAAATTTTAGAGGTGCTTTTAACTTCTAAATAGCTATATTAAATAAAGTTTAATTATAAAAAACTAACTACAGAACCCTGGTCAATTCGCGCGACGAATCTACTGAGGGTTAATTAAGCAATGATTAGCAAAATATAGATTAATTAGGTTCATTAGATTCGTCTCGTAAAGATATACCCATCTATAAAAAGGTTTTGTCATTAAACTTTATTTAGTACTAGATTCTCTTTGTTTAGAGGGCTCTAAAATTTAGTGTTAGAAAAAATGAACAGGCCATTTATCTCTGAGATCTTGCTCGCTGAGAGCCCGAGTCTCAGCCGCCACACCGCCAACAAATGTACAGCCGCCCCACCAGGAACCAGCGAAGGAGCCTTCTTCAGGCGATGCTGGATCGAGCCAATCCATGGGAAAGTACTGTAAGAAATTCGATTATTTTTTGTATGTCCTTCACGAGATCTTCCGGAAAATAACGTCTCGATCCATGCGTTGCTGGATGCTTATGTTCTCGACCGTACGTGGCTGATTGGTAAGTGGCTAATCAAGAAGAACGTCACCAAAACCACGGACAGAAGCCGATCAAGGGGTCTCCATACCAGCGCAGCTACTACAAGTGCGGCTCCGACAAGCCTGCTAGTGCTCAGGATCACCTGCCGGCCCAGGCACGACCCAGCTAAAGGTGACTCGTGTCAGCCCATTTTCCCTGCCATTTGGCCAACCCTAATTGAAAAGTTATGGAAACAACAAAATAAGTTATAAAAATCATGTAGATAGATAATGCAGCAATATATTTTAATGCAAAACTTTAAGCCCTAATGTGTTTTATGCATTGAGATAAAAAAAGATGGTATCTCCTTTTCCAATTTACATACTGTACATGTAGCACACAAAGACCACAATTTAAGAGTGTGTCGGAGTTAAAATCAAGATGAAGAATAACTATTGTACATCTAAAGTGTAAAATAACTATATATGCATGGTATCTATATATCATATATGGGGCATTTGTATTTTTACCCTCACTTTGAACTCTAATTCTGATTTTACCCTCACTTTTTTGACTTTTTGATTTTACCCCTGGTTTTTCAACATGAAGCCAGATCTTATCCTCAGTAGGGGTAAAATCAGAATAATTCTATTGCGATTTTACCCCCAGTAGGGGTCAACTCTGGCTTCAGGTTGAAAAAACAGGGTAAAATCACAAAGTCAAAAAAGTGAGGGTAAAATCACAATTAGAGTTCAGAGTGAGGGTAAAAACATAATTGTCCCATCATATATAGCCATACAACCCACTAGCAATCATTAATAGCTATATATCTCAGCCTCAAGCGCAGCCGCATCAGTAAATCACCTCAATTGTCTTGATTAATTTTTATTTCCTTTTTTCACTAAAAATGATATTGTCTCTAAGTAGTTAATGCATGCAATTTTCAGGGTTGCTAAGGTATTGAACTACTGATATGTATGGCATATGTATATCATATACATACATTGATACAAACACACTGGGGCGTGGGAGGCTGCTGGGGCTGCGTCAGCGGCTGGTGACATCTGCATGCATTGTCATGCATGGGCTGCTGCTGACAATTTCTTTTTTTTTTTAGAATGGTCTGCTGCCGATAATCCTATTCCCATTTAAGCAATATATTCCCCTCAAAAAAAATTAAGCAATATATACTACCTCCGCTTCTAAATATATGATACCATTGATTTTTTTGTTACTTTGACCATTCGTCTTATTCATAAATATTTGTGCAAATAACTAAATGTAAGTTAATCTTAACTGTTTTTGATGATGGATCCAATAATATACATTTAACGTTAAGCAGCCTTTAATTTCATATATATTGTTGGTCAAAGTTCAACAAATAAATCAACGGTGTCATATAATTAAAAATGAAGGGAGTTCTTCCTCCAACAGATGGATATGGACATCCAACAACAAGGGTAGAGCCAGGTTAAGTTCAGGCCAACCTGGGCTCCCGCCCCCCTTGCCATGATAAAAATTCCCATGTCCGGTAGCATTTGAGCCCAGCTAATTGATTTTATGCAACACAATCTTTGCCAGGTGCTTGCCCATGTGCTTGTGCAAGCAAATTAACATTGTTCAACATCATCAGGCTCCCGATTTGCTAGTTCTAGCATGCTCGCTATGCCACTTCCGGCCACTGGGCTCCCTGCTGGTCACTCCCTCACGATTTTTACTGTTCAACCCCCCCCCCCCCCCCCCCCCCCCCCCCCCCCTCCTCCTCCCCAAATTCCTTAGCTGGCTCCGCCACTGTCCAACAGACTTCTCCTTATCTGCTAAGTACAACACTAAATTATTTTTAATCAGTGTTTTAAGTAGGAAATGTAGCATGCATGCTAAAATCATAGTCTTCTGAGAAAAAAAAAATCAATTCCAGGGTTGTAACGCCGCTGGCGACCTCCATTCAGTTTGAAAAAAAGTGGCGCATATTGTTTTAATCATAATTCCCACCTGTTTTTGGAATTTGAAAAGTGGGCCGACCTTTTCCTTTCCGCCAAAATGTTGTTACGAATGCCAACTAAATGGTGCAGCAACAGCTTAGTAGCAATGTAGGGACGCAAGCATAATATAGTAGGTTCTTTAATTGATTACGAAGAATACACTACAACACAACTCCACTCCATCAGCGGATCAGAAAAACACGTAGCGGCGGTTTTTAACTTCGTCCGCCGCTAAAAATGATGAAACACCACTGTTTTATGGCTCTGCCGCTATAGATAGTTTGTAGCGACGGACAGAAACCACAGCCGTAGCTAAAAACAATTTGTAGTGGCGGATCAAAACAACGTCCGCCACTGAAAACAATGACCATTTTTAGGGGCGGATCGTCTCATGCCCCGCCGCTGCTAAGTACGGCCCACCAAAGCAAACCACAGCCCATCAGCCCACCAAGCAAACGACCCTATAAGACGCAACCCACCAGCCCTCCAAAACCTAACCGCCGCCTCTCCTCCCTCTTCCACACCCGCCGCCACTCTCTCTCATGGCCCCTCTCTCTCCTCTCTCATCGACCACAACAACCGTGCTGCCCCTCCTCTCCCTCCCTCTCCTCTTCTCTCCTAGCTCTCCTCTCCTCCACCACGTCCAGACGGCGCGGCTAGGCGGTGGAGGCATGGCGCGGCGCGGCGGGAGGCCTTCTCCTCCACCCCTTTCCCCAACAACCTCTTCACCGAGATTCAACCGACACCATGTCAGCTGCCGCGGTGCCCCGGCGTCGACTTTCATGGTGGTGGATCTGAAGCCGGCATTGCCCCCATCTGCGGCTCGACGCCGTCCCCGTCTGCAGCTCGGAGACCCTGTCCTGCTCCTCTACTCCGACACGATGGATGCCAAGATCCGGCGGTGGCTCCTACCTCGACGCCGGCGATTGGATCCTGCAGCCACACAAAGGCCGGCTTCGTCCAGGTACATGGATCTGCGTTTGGGACATCCTCACCCAGCACGGTGGCGCGTAGATCTTCATGTATGTCAGCATGTAGTGACGTACGCTTTCCATACTCAGCCACTCAGCATTTGGCAACATGCAAGTTAACTATTATGTTATTGCCTAGATGCGTGCGTTAACTGACGCCATCCGATACAATGACTCGGATGCAGGCATACGTACCGACGTGTGGTTTTCCGTTACGTTACAACATGAAGACTGACATTGCTTGGAATCTATGCTCAGCCAAAGACTCCAATGCAATCAAGCCACGTGGGCACTCGCAGCACGACATATGTATGTCGAGTTATTCATACTATATTTTAAATTTGTTGAATTACTCATCGATCATTAACTACAAACTTTAGCTATTCGAAAAATTACCCCATGCGCTTTTCATTGAGCAGAAGATTTTACCGGTGTTTTTTTCAAAGAAGGTAAAGCCATTTTTTATTTAAGAAAACAATGTTACTGCGTATCTAATTCTGCAAAAAAAAGTTTGTTGGATTGCACAAAATTTATTATCCATCGTATTAATGCATTAGAATCCTATACGTGAAATGCAGCATCCGGCCATCCCATGCCTCCTTTCTTTAATCGAAAATATACATTGCCGCCTCAGCCGCAGCAGCCCCTCGCATCAGCCGCAGCAGCCCACCTGTAGCCTATATAAACCCCACGACCGCCACTCTCATCTCTCACTCCCACCGCAGCTTCTTCCAACCATTATCAAGCTAAAGTAAATCGAGAGCTCTGCGGATGGAGGGCGATCTTGCTGGCTGAAACCACGGCGGCGACGTCGACGGCAACAACTGGGACCTCGACGACGTTGTGCGCTTGGGCGGCGGCGGCCCCGTCGTCCCGGCCGACCCCTTCATCGCCGTGCCGCCCGCTGTTGCCGTGAACCCGTGGCAGGAGGTGATGGACATGCAGGCGCCGCTCGACCTCGCCAGCGCCGGCTTGGACGACAACTTCCTCCCCGATATCCTGCTCGGCGCGCCTTACGTCCCCGAGCCCGAGGCTCAGCTGCTGCCGCCACCGCCCCCGCAGGAAGCAGCGCCAGCTGCAACGAAGCCGCTCCAGCGCAAGCCTTCTTCAGGCGGTGCCGGACCGAGCCGCTCCAAGGGAAGGTACGCACGTACGTAGCAATCGATTGTTCTGTGTTTCATCGTGAGATCTACGTACGCATAGTGCAGTACTCCCTCCGTTTTTAAATTGTTGTCGCCATTGACTTTTTTATTTACGTTTGATTGTTCGTCTTATTCAAAATAGTTGTTCGAATATACAAAATTATAAGTTAAGTTCAAACTTACTTTGAAGATAAAACAAATGATATTTTTAAAATTTTTTTTGAATAAGACGAATGGTCAAAGATAGCAAAAAAGTCAATGGCGACAACAATTTAAAAACGGAGGGAGTATGTCTTTGTGTGCTGTGTTGCTGGCTGCTTATGTACATACGTTCACGTACGATCGTGCATGTGGCTGATTCGCATGCAGGTGGCTGCTCAGGAAGGACGTCACCACAACCAAGTTGTCGAAGGCGCACCTGGAGGCGTCGGACACGTGGGCCTGGCGCCAGTACGGGCTGAAGCTGATCAAGGACTCCCCGTACGAGCGCAAGTACTACAAGTGCACCGACGAGGCGTGCAACGTGCGGAGGATGGTGGAGCGCTGCGTCAACGACCCCATCGCGCTCCTGACCGTCGCCTACAGCAACGGCGGCGACCACTGCCACGACGCGCCGCCCGTCCGAAATACCCTCGCCGGCAGCACGCGCCGCGGCCGGGCGGCGGAGGGGACGTCGCGGGCCGCGGCGCCATTGTCCGCGCCGGCTGCGGTGTTCGACGACGAGGCCATGAACGTCAACGTCACGACTGACAGCGCCATCATGAATCCTGAAGGCGCGTTCCATGTTCCCCGAGCCTCACGGCGAGCCCGACTCGGAGTGGGAGGCGGCTGGGGCTGCGTGGTACTGATGGACGGCAACGTGGCGCTGATTGTCGTGCATGCATGGGCTGCTGCTGATGGCTTCATGGTGGCATGTTAATTTCATCCGTTAGATGTTTATTTCATCCGTTAGATGTTTATTTCAATACTTTGTTTGTTTCATCCGTTGTATCGATGCTTTCATCCGAAGTGATGCAAACAATCATGGTCCATTTACAAGCACCAAAGCTCTAGTGATGGACAAATGGGCTGTGTTTAGCTAACAAACGGGCACGAACCACAACCATTTTGAGCTTGATTAGGCACGGCACAGCCCACCTAATTTCTTGTCATGCTTAATCTCCGGGTACAACAACTGTGCTGTCCGGGGAGAGAAACGAGGCCGAGACGTGTCTCCCACAGTAGCGCCTGGTCGGCTTGGACTTCGACAAGGATCCAACGGGCGCGCTCCTCCGTCTCCGGTATTGTCCATGAACAACAAGGCGGCGAACAATCTCCTTCCCTGCTCAGCTCAGGGTGGCGAAGCGGAGTGGCGCGGCGCGCGGGTGGCCAGTGGCGGGGAGGTGAGCCGGGGGCGCGCAGCAAGGTGCGGGGCCGCAACGGCCCAGCGACGCGCTGGGGGCGGAGCGGGGCCGTGGCGGATGGTGGCGCACAAGTCCGCACAGGTTGTCCTCACGCCGAGAGCTCGATGAGGTCCAAGCAATGTCTCCCATAGTGTGGTTTGCTGCGAGGCGTTCGGAGTTCCATCGCTCAGACTCACAGCATCAGCGGAGATCGTCCTCCCATGCATCTCGCTGACCTGCCGCCCAGCTGGGCACATCACATCGCGCTGGCCTCGACGCCAGCGACACGCCGTTCGGCATCCCCAGGCGCGCCGCTTCAGTTGCCGGGCTGGGTTTGCTGCAAGGCTCCCCGTCGCGTGTCCCTGCTCCTACGTGGCAACGAAGTCGGCAACCGAGGCACGGCTTGACGCGGCTGTGCGTGGTGCGGCGGGGTGCGGCTGGGCTGCCGCAGAGGAGCTTTCGACAGCACGCGGTAATTAACTGTTGTGCGTGCGCTGTGTCAAAAGGACCCGGCACTTGGGTGCTACCAGCACCTGGAGCCCTCATCTTTGAGATTCGTGTTAAAAGAAATTCAATGGTGCTTCGTCTTCTTCTTGCTTTCTCAACCACCACCCGTCCCTCCTCTTCCGGCACCAGCGCGCAGCGAGCAGTGATCAGTCAGAGGCAGAAGCTGTCGCTTGACGGACGAAGCCGAACCGATACCATAGGCGGGCTTCCGCGCCCTTCCTGCCTGCAGAAATTTATGTGAATGATCGTGTCTTCCACATCAATTTCACATTTTTAAGTCTTGTTCTCATTTTAAAAAAAAAATCCTAGGGAACTTGAATGCGGACTGCACGTACCCACATTTGTTCCATCACGTTACAATGCAGACACTATAGCTCACGTTGCTTGGAATCTATACTCATTCAAAGACTCCAATGCAATCAAGCCACGTGGGCACTCGCTGCATGTAATGTACGTATGTCGAGCTATGAACACTATATTTGCTGAATTACTCGTTCAACAACTATAAACTGTAGCACGTACGCTTTTTCACAGAGCGGAAGATTTTTACCGGTGTTTTGTTCAAAGAAGGTATTTGTTTTTATTTAACAATGTAAACATGCATATCTAAGTTTTGCAAAAAACTTTGTTGCATTACATGCATGGTATTAATGCCTAATAATCCTATAGGCGAAAAGCAGCCACCTATTTTTGGAATTTGAGTTTTGGATCCTTGGTATTAATGCCTAATAATCCTATAGGCAAAAAGCAGCCACCTATTTTTGGATCCATCGTATTAATGCCTAAAATTAATTTTGTGCATTTGAAAAGTGGGCTAACCTTTTCTTGGCGCTAAAATGTTTTTATGAATGCCAACTAAATGGCGGGTTTTGTCGTCATGTAGTGACGCAACCATAATATTGTAGATGCTTTGATTGATTACGACTTCCGTACCCGTAGTATTGGCATTATGCAAATTAACTGTTACGTTATCGCCTAGATGCGTTAATTGATGCCATCCGAATCAATGACTCAGATGCTGACAAGGTACCCACGCGCGTGCCGTTATGTTACAATGTGGACACTTTAACTGACGTTGCTTGGAATTGAGCCACGCGGGCACTCGCTGCACGTAACGTACGTATGTCGAGCTATGGATACTATATTTGTTGAATTACTTGTCGTCCAATAACTATAAACTACAGCAGTTCAAAAAGTGCCCCGCTTTTAACAGAGTGAAAGATTTTTACTCTTGTTCAAAAAAGGTTATTAGTCATTTTTTTTATTTATGAAATCCATGTTACATATGTATCTACTTTCTGCAAAAAAAAAAAACATTGTTGGATTACATAAAATTTATTACATACATATCTGTAAAATCTATTGTAAAATTTATTACATACGTATCCGTTGCCATTCCATCTCCATATCCACTGCCGCCGTCGTCCAATAGATATCGCAACATCTATCCCTTGCCGCCCCAGCCGCAGCAGCCCACTCCTAAGTCCTAACGCTATATAAACCATCCCCACCTCGCTCTCGTCTCTCACTCCCACCACAGCGGACCCCTCTCTTCTCCATCGCCGACGAGGCAAGAAAACTCGAGAGCTCGGTCGAGATGGAGGGTGATCTTGGCTTGCACCACGGCGGCGACGTCGACGGCAACAACTGGGACCTCGACGCCGTGGTGCGCTTGGGCGGCGGCGGCCCCGTCGTCCCGGCCGACCCGTTCATCGCCGTGCCGCCCCCACCGCAGCAGGACGTGCTGCCTGTTGCCGTGAACCAGTGGCAGGAGGTCATGGACATGCAGGCGCCACTCGACCTCGCCATCGCGGCCGGCTTCGACGACGACTTCCTCCCCGAGATCCTGCTCGGCGCCGGCGCGCCTTACGTCCCCGAGCCTGAGGCCCAGCTGCTGCCGCCGATCCGCGAGAAACAAGCTCCAGCTGTAACGAAGCCGCTCCAGCGCAAGCCTACTTCAGGCGTTGCCGGACCGAGCCGATCCAAGGGAAGGTACGTACGCACGTAGCAAAATCAGTCCATTTTTTCTGTATTTTAATTTCACCGTGAGATCTCTACGTACGTCTCTGTGCTGTGTTGCTGATGTACGTACGTTCACGAACGTGCATGACTGATTCCCATGCAGGTGGCAGGTCAGGAAGAACGTCACCAAAACCACAATGTCCGAGGCGCAACTGGCAGCATCGGACCAGTGGGCGTGGCGCAAGTACGGGCATAAGCTGATCAGGGGCTCCCCGTACAAGCGCAGCTACTACAAGTGCACCGACAAGGCGTGCAACGTGCGGAGGATGGTGGAGCGCTGCGTCCACGACCCCGGCCTCCTGACCGTCTACTACTGCGGCAACCACTGCCATGACGCGCCGCCCGTCCGCAACGCTGAGGAGGGGACGTCGCGTCCGCGGCTTTGGGCGCCGCGCGCCAACGTGGCAGGAGGGGCGTCGCGGGCGACGGCGCCAGTGTCTGCGGTGTTCGACGACGAGGCCATGAACGTCAACGACGTCACGATCGACGGCGCCATCATGGATCCTGAAGGCGCGTTCATGTTCCCTGAGCCTCACGGCGCGCCCGCGCCGGTCACCGCCGGCGGCGTGAAAATTATAGCAACGGGCGGCGGCGACGGCGGCCGTGGAACGGAGGGTGGGGCTGGCAGCAGTCGCGCCCCGACGGTGAACGATACCGTCTCTGTCGACTCGGTGTGGGAGGCGGCTGGGGCTGCGTGGGCGGCAACCTGGCGTTGATTACACATATCCATATGCATTGTCAATTTGTCATGCATGCATGGACTGCTGCTGATGGCTTTATGGTGGCATGGTTAATTTCGTCATCCGTTGGATGTATCATTACATTTTTTTTTCATCCGTTCCATGTATTGTCTTTTCTTTCCCATTTAATCAATATATTTCCCCATTTTTCTTAGCGTCAAAAAGTTGTTAGAAATGCCAACCGTAACATAACGGTTTTGTCATCTATGTCTTATTTGATAACGACTAGTACGTGTACATTTTTCGTACTCTGCCAGTCAGCATTGGCAACATGCAAACTATTCTGTTCCATTACAATGTGGGCACTTTAACTGATGTACTTGAAAAATATATAGATGCTGAGCCAAAGACTCCAATACAATCACGCCGCGTGTGTGCACTTTGTTTACATTTGTGGGGTGATGCAAAGAATCGTGGTCCATTTACAAGCACCAAAGCTCTAGTGATGGACAAATGGGCCATGTCTAGCTAACAAACGGTGATGACCGAGCGAGATCCCTTTCAACAAATGGCAGCAAAGCCTAGGATGCGGTGATGAGTCGGCGAGTGGGAGGCGATCGAGGAGCTCTTTCATGCGAGCGCCACCGAGTCCGGCCGAGCTGCGACCGGGGCGAGGTCGTGCGGGCTGCAGCGGGCACGATCGTGCTGGGGGCTGCTGCTGGGGGCTGCTGCGGGCACGATCGTGCTGGGGGCTGCTGCGGGCGCCCGCCCGGAGAGAGAAACGAGGCCCGCGCGGGGCCGTGGCGGATGTGGTGCGCAAGTACGCGCCAGTTGTTATGCATCACGCCGGCCGAGATCGATGAGGTCCCTCTGCCGCTCCAAGCAAGCCGGCGAAGACAGAGACGAGTCGGCACAGCACGCCAGCACCCTGACGTAGGGTGATCCGTACGCCGCGGCAGTGGGTGGCGCCACCGTGACGACAGAGACGTGGGGCTCGGGATCCTAGCGGCGGCGTAAATCGGGCCTGTCTCCATCGCGCGTCCGTCTGGATGTGTCGGAGCTCGGGTGCAGCGGCCGATGGGACACAAGCCTCTACCGCCGGCTTGGCGTGGCCCTGCCAACACGCGGAGCAGGCCCCGGCGCCGCCAAAGTTCGAGCTCACCGGCACGTCCTGGCGTCGCCACCGCCGTGTAAGGAATTAGGCGTCGTCCGCCTCAAACCGAGCGCACCCAACCTGACGCGAGAAGTAGTCCTAGTGTTGGGCTGCCGGGCCTAGTAGACCGGCACAGCACAGTTATCTTCAGGCATGTGACATGGCGCGTACCAATAAACATCTGTTGCATTTGTTCTGACCTGACAATGGGTTGTATTGGGTTGGGCCGTGTGGCCCGTTCGGTCATGAATAACTATAAAGACAACCAAGACATATAGCCCAACTACTGCTCATACATCCACAGAAAGGAAGAAGTCCACTTTGCCTCCCTGAATTCTTCCTTGAGTCCGGATTTCCTCCCTAAGCTACAAAATCGGGTAAAATGGCTCCCTCAACTCGTTAAACCGGATGTTTTTCCTCCCTCGGCTGTTTTCTTAGGCGGTTTTGTCCACATGGCAGTAGGACCCACACGTCAGATGCCACATCACCGTCTTCCCCCTCTCCTCTTCCCCTAGCCATTTTGTCGAACGCGTGATTAGGTGAGCTGCGGCGGCGAGCAGGGCCTCGAGCGTGCGCTCGAGGGCGTCGACGACCTCCGTCATGGAGGGCCGCTCGCACCCGACAGGCCCCATGCTGCCGCTGCCCTTCACCCTGTTCGTGCCGTGCGCGCTGATGGCGTAGGTGGGCACGCTCTTCGTCAAGCAGGGCGCCACGCTGGACCGCCGCGTCGTCGGGGGCTCGTCGTCATCGTTCCGAGTTCCACCCGCGAGCCTCGGCGCGTTCATGACGCTGACGATGCTCGTATGCGTGGCGGTCTACAACTGCGTCGTCGTGCCCGCGGTGCGGAGGCGCACCGAGAACCCGCGCGGGATCACGCTGCTGCAGCGCATCGGCGCCGGGCTGCTGCTACAGGTCAAGACCATGGCGACCACGGTGGCAGTCGAGAACCGGAGGCTCAGCTTCGCGAGGAGCCACCACCTGGCTGCTGCAACGGGCCAGGAGGCGCTGCCGCTGACCATCTTCATCCTGCTGCCGCAGTTCGTGCTCATGGGGAGATGGATTTGTGACACCCTGTGTGACACCCCGTGTCACTGAATTCACATAAAGTTCCCATTGCACTGAACAAAAGACAAACAGAAACCAAAGTTCCAAATTCGAAATTCAAATAAAGGCCAAACACATGCTTGTGAAGCAACTCAAATATTTGCATAACAACTTAAGCCAACAAAAATACCAGTAGATAGCCCGGCTCAAGGGATAATTTTAGAGAATTTTTGATGATTTTTGAAATTCATTTAGCTGCTCAATAAAATCCTCAAAGCTTAAAAAGTACTCTACTTTGACCAGCTGCCATTTGAAAACCCTTTGGAGTTCAGATGTGCATGTTAGCCAGATGGTAGAAATTCTTAGGAGCTTTCCAGGGGTACCAAATTTGTGAATTTTGGAGCTCATTTGCTACTTCAATTTATGTGCCAAAGTTTGGGGAATTTCACAGTTTGAATAAATCGGTAAATGGAAAAGATGCCCGAGGGCCCGCCTGTCAGTGTCGCTCCTCTCACTGAAGCTCGTGCGCCACGTCGCCGACGGCGTACGGCGCCTCTCCGCGGCGCCCTGGCCCGCTCTCGGCCGCGGACGGCGTCAAGAGGTGACCCCGCTCCTCTTCCGCTCGCTCTCCCTCTCATTTTCCCCTTTTCCTTGGCCTCCGAACCCTAGCCACCGCCCGCCATTACCAACCCCGCTCGAGCTTGCCGCCGTCGAGCCTTCCGGCCGTCGCTGCTGCGCTCGAACCGCCCCCACCGCTTCTCCGTCAAGTGTAGAGCACCTCCATGTCCACCATTACTCTGTCTCCTGGCTGAGGAGCGCCAATCGGACCCTTCTTCCTCGAGACCGGCGAACGGAGCTCCCTCACCTCGACGTCGATTCCGCCGTCTCCGGTGAGTTCGAGCCCGTTTTCCCATGTCTGGAGCTGCGTGAACTCGTTGAGCACCTGTGTGAGCTCACCCTTTTCCCTTTTTCCCACAGTGTAGCCGCCGGAGGCCAATTTTTCCCCGCCGCCGGTCCATCTCACCTCGCCGTGGTACCCCTCCGGTGAACTCCACCCTTCCGTCATCCTCGTCGTCAACTGTGCCCGTGCCAAGATCCATCGAGTCGTCGTGAAGCTCTCCGACCAAGCCAAGCTCGTCCCCGACATTCCCTCCGCCCCCACGACATTGCCGAAGCTCCGCCGTCCGCCATCTCTCGCCGTCGGCCCTGCTCCGGCCTGCCCCGCACGCTTTTGCTCGTCGAGGTGAGCCCTCCTCTCTCCACGCTCCTTCCACGCGCCCTCGGCCAGCCTAGAGAGCCACTGGAGCTTACTCCGGCGAGCTCCGCCGCCGCCGGGCCTTCCGGCGACGGTCTGGGCCAGCGCACCATGGGCTGCAGGGTTGAGATCCCCTGCGTCCACGCGGGATCGGGTGTGCCGAACCGTGTGGCCTCTCGTGTGCCCTCGACTCTGAGTGGACGGATCATTTGTGGCCAGGCCCAGATCTAGTGCGGCCAGGACCTTGTGATCCTCTGTGTTGCTTGGATCTGACTGGTCCGCCAGGATTTAAATCTTTTTCCGAATTTGTTTAATTCTCCAAAAATTGACTGAAACTTGTAAAATACATAGTAAATCAAATACACATCAGAAAAATATAAAAACAATTTGTTTTCTGTATAAATACAACTGTCCAGGAAAAATGTCAAATCACTTAATACACTTCATTTATTTTCTGTATAAATACAACTGTCCAGATCTTGTTAAATCCTTAATAAATTATCTATTGCTCCATAAATCAAAAAATCTTGCCTACTTGTTAAGCTACTGATAACACACATACAGAACATTTTTCCACTGTCATATGATGCATAATTATTTTCTTATGAATTAAATCATTCTCTGTATTGTATAAATTATTATAATTAATTTGTAAAGCAACAAATCATCAAACTTCACCATAAATTATTTTCAGTGGTTCACTTCACAAGAAAAATGCCACTGAACATATATTAATTTTCGAATTTAATTAAGTTAAATAACTCACTTAAGCTAGTTAAGTAATTAACTTGAACAGTAATTGATTAAGGAAATACTCCAGACGAAAGTAATTAAATAAATTAATCATTTGCACTTACAATGTAAATGACTGTCCTATAAATAAATACATTTTAATTGCATCATGTTATTGCATCTAACTTGCATTTCCTTGTCATGGCATATAGCTCTCGAGGTGATTCAGGATCAGGTGGAGGACCAGGATGCTGAGCCGCTCAGGAGGAGCCACTGACTGATCGTTGCTGACTGTGCTAGAGATAACGTCGTTCTTGAGCCAGGCAAGCCCCGGTGCATGCCTCCCTATTTAGGATTTTATTTTCGCACTTGATTGGGGCTAGTAATTGATTGTGCATTAGGTTTATTAGGAGTTGATATGAAAACTTAGAACTGCATTAGGACTACCCTTCCATATTATACCTTGTGTCTTATTTTTTTTGTAGATGTGGTCTAGGTTACGTTAGAACTTGCTAGGCTTAGTGGCTAGCGGACGGTAGAAGTCGAGTGGTAGGTCCCACTCGCATGATAGGGACTCCTGGATTGTACTAGCTGGATTTAGGATTTGTTGAGACCGGACGGGGAATTGTTTGTGTAGGATGGTGCGAGAAGGCTGGGCCTTGACGGTGGTAGCCCCGTCTGTGTCGATTAAGGACCGTCCGTTGTTGGCCCTGTTGAGCAAGTTTGAACGTACTGACTCACATGCTAGTGTTTTTATGGGCCTAGTAAACCTAGTAGCCTGCGTCACCCTGGATGTCTGGTAGATACTTTACTCTTTTTATCATGGTATTTGGGAGAGGTAGGGTGACGTCCCGCGCAGTCAGCCGTCCGGGACGGGGGCTGCGGTGGGAGAGCCCTTCCTCGGGAGGAGTAGAATCTGGTACAGCTCTGGTGGTACATAGCGTAAACGGTTGCCGTATGTGGCCTTTGCCGCGTATGGCGTGTGGTCAGGTTTTCTCCTGCAGGATGTACATCGATGCCGCCGCTCTCGGTCAAGAGCAACCTTGCTCACTGAGTCACCTCGTAGTGTGATATGATTGATGAGATGATGATGCTAGTCTATTACATTACTGTTATATACATTGCTATATATATACTGTCACCGTTGATGTATTGTTACTTATACCTGTTCTAGATTTATGAACACTGCTTTATTGGTTAAGTACTTAATTGGAATTAAAACTTGAAAGTAAGGACCAAGTAATTAGTGCGCTTTTATGCAAGTGAGTCAGCCTAACCCCTTGTAGCCTTTGCATTCTAGGAGTCGGCTGTAGTTAGCCATGTTGATGGGTAAGTCTTGCTGAGTAACTAGTACTCAGGGTTTGGCTCTTTATGTTTTTGTGCAGGTATAGATTTCGCTTCCGCTGTTGCTTGGTGGAGTTCCTCAGCAGGTCCACATCGCAGGGCTTCGATGTGCGGCCACTTATCGTCGAGGGTGGTAGTATTGTTGTACTTTGTAGCCTTCCGCTGTGTTCTTACGTGTTTTAAATCATTTGACTCATGTAATAACTTAAAGATGTAAAAATTTGAGCTTTTTATGTGATGTACTGTTGCGTCTGTTCATCAGCGCTTTACCGACTCGATCCTGTGAAAAGCGGAGACGCTTCACGACGTACGGCGCCGGCAGCTTCCTCAGCAGCGCCATCCTCTCGCTCGTCGAGCGCGCCACAGCCGGGTCGTCGTCGTCGACGCCCTAGGTGGCCAACGACCTCAACGTGTCACGCGTTCCTCGCCGCGCTCGACGGCCGGGCCAGGTCATCGGCGCGCTTGATGGCGACCTCGGGCCCGGGGGGGAGCGTGCCGCGGTACACGGAGCCGAAGCTCCCCGAGTCACGCGCCCAAGGTGTTCGATGAAATGGCTAGGGGAAGAGGAGGGAGGGAAGACGGTGACGTGGCATCTGACATGTGGATCCTACTGCCACGTGGACAAAACCGCCTAGGAAAACAGCCGAGGGAGGAAAAACATCCGGTTTGACGAGTTGAGGGAGCCATTTTACCCCGTTTTGTAGCTTAGGGAGGAAATCCGGACTCAGGGAAGAGTTCAGAGAGGCAAAGTGGACTTCTTCCCCACAGGAAAACAGAAACAAAATCTCACAGATTTGGGCCCGATATTGTTCATGGCTCTCTCTATGAGCCAAGGCTAGCTCCGTCAGTGGGTACACTTGCTGTTGTGCCTCCAATTTTTAAGCAGTTCAAAAAGGTCTCCCATGTGCCTTTTCATGAGCGAAAGATTTTAACAGTACCTTGTTCAAACTAGTTGAAGTCATTTTTATTGACAAAACAATTTTACGGTTTTCTTAGTAACAGAGTATAGAGAGATGTAGATATTCACAAACACACACGAGTATTCACTCATGTGAACACACACACTATGAGGACCTCCGAAAGACTAAGCCATCTTGATATATATGTTGAGATTCATGAAGTAATCATGGGTGCCTCGTTGTCGACGGAAACGTCGCCTCCCACTAAAATAATAATTAACCGTAAATACAACACTTATATGTAAGTGTGGGACTTAACCTTGGTGTGTTCCACCACCACGAATCTAACCCAGCTACACTATGTTCACCGCAAAACAGATTTACTTACTCATCTTATTTTTGCCAATCTATGTTGAAATACACAAATAAATTACAAATCACGGGATTGATGCATATATATATAATCCCTTGAAACAGGCATATGCATGAGAAAGGGAGGACCTTGCATTTGACTGTTGTTTTTGGGTTTTTCATGCACTGCATGAGAACAAATTACAAAGTATGCATGTTGTCCTATCACTCTCTCCTCCAATGCCGAGGAGTCAAACACTCGAGAGGTGAGGCCGATGGAGGGTAGGGGTGGCAATGGGTTGGGTTCGGGGCAGGTGGAGAGAAAACCCACCCACAGTGAAATCCATAACTCCTATGTAAACCCACACCCACAAGGTCACAAAAGGTGACGGGTGAAAATCTGCACCCAGACCCGCCCCACCGGGCACCCATTGGGTTTGATGTGTCACACATAAAAATACACATGTTCAGTTTATCAATCAATATCACATCCCATGATCAACAGACAAGTTCATGTAATAAAACAGGTTCCGTTCAGCACATCTCACCTTAAATAGTCATCTTCTCATAGATAACAGCCCCACATCCCCACAACCTAATAATCCTATAGGCGAAAAGGAGCCTGCAATTGCATCACCGTATCCGTTGCCTCCTTCCAACAGATAGTAACATCTAGCTATATCCCTTGACGCCCCATCCGCAGCAGCCCACTCGTACGCCTATATAAACCATTCCCACCACAACCCGTCTACCACTCTTGAGGGTGTGCTCATATTCCTCAAGCCTGACCGGCAGCAGCATGGAGGCAATGGGCGCCAAGAGTGGCGGCGGCAAACACACTTTTCAATGATGGCTTTTGTCTGCTACACACATTTTGAGAAAATGAAAGTGTATCATCAACTTTTTTTTTATTTTGTCACACAATAACACATTAGAAGTTCAAATTTTAGGCCAAGAGGATGCTACATTATCTATCCATGTCTTATCATTCTGTGTTTTGTGCATTGAGGGAAAAAAACACGGTACCTCCTTTCCAATTTACATAGTGTGTAGCACACAAAAACCACAATTTAAAAGTGTGTTCGAGCTAAAATCAGATTTGCAGCATGAGCAAGCTGGTTCCACATCACAGTAATGTGTTAAAAACAAATTCTCACGAGCAATGCGTATGCTGGCCGCCGTTGCATGCATTTGTCCTCGCAACTATCTGTCCAATAGATAGTAACACTATCTATTCCTTGCCGCCCCGGCGGCAGCAGCCCGCTCGTACGCCCATATAAACCATCCCCATCACCAGTCTCGTCTTTCACTCCCATTGCAGCTGTTTCCAACATCTAGCCATAGTAACAGCTAGAATTCAGCGCCCCTGTCTTTTCTCCATCGCCGAGGAGGCAAGAACTCGTGAGGTTGGGCCAATGGAGGGTGATCTGGGCTGGCACCATGTATGGAGGCGTTGATAGCAACAACAACATCTGGGACCTTAACGCTGTTGTGCGATAATTGGGTGGCAACGGCCCTGTCGCCCCCACCGCAACAGAACGTAACAGGATGTCATGGACCTGCAGGCGCCGCTCGACCTTGCCAACGCTGGCTTCAATGACGATTTCCAATGCAATACCAATGTCAAGTATAGTTTCAAAATAATTTTACTTACTTTTTTATCTAATTTATGGAAATCTATGTTGGAAGACATTAAACCAATAACAAATCTATGTGCCACTTTCAAATGATGGTTTTTGTCTGCTACGCATTATGAGAGGAAAGTGTATGTTCAACTTTTTTATTTTGATACACAAAAACACATTAGGACATCAATTTTTAGGTGAAGATGAGATGCTACATAATCTATCTATATGTATTTTTTTCAACTTTTTTTTATTAGTTGAACAGTTTGATCTCAATTTTAAAAAAAAAGACCATGTGTTGTTGTTGTGATGCGTTCAAAATGATAGCATCAGTAGCGGTGTGAGAAACAAACAAAATTCCACTACTGGCAGGCACTACTGACCGGCCGTTTGAAGTTGACTCTGCATGACCTTACTGCGAGTTTTTTTTTTTTGTGATTACACAGCACAATTTAGACACTCACAACGCACGCACACTCACCCCTATGAACGCACATACGCAAACCATACTTCTATGAGCATCATCGAAGACTAAGCCGGCAAATCTTCTAGATTGACGAAGTCACCACTGACGCCTCGCTGTCGACGGCCACGTCGCCTACCGCTGAAAGCACAAATGCCGTTAAATCCTAGAAAATTCGCTCCCGCCGGGAGTCGAACCCAAGACCTCAAAGGTGCTACTCGGATATCTTAACTATTAGGCCAAGACCCCTTTCACATGACCTTACTGCGACTTGTGTCGGTTCTAAATGATGAGTTTGTGTTGGAGACGTTGCTCCTGCTGAACGTGAAATCGATGCGCGATTCGCTTCATGCGTCGCGTGGTTCAGTGGCTGCTTCCGGTCGTCGTCGTCGCGAGAATAATTTTCAGCGAACTTGGTGGGTAGTTCTCGCGGCGGCGTCAAATTTTGTTCAGCTCGGCAGCGTTTATGCCTTGGGTATGCAGTGCAACCGACTTGGATCGGCTCGGTCCGGCACCGCCTGAAGAAGGCTTGAGCTGGAGCTGGTTCCTCGTCAGGCGGCGGCATCAGCTGAGCCTCAGGCTCAGGGACGTAAGGCGCGCCGAGCAGGATATCGGGGAGGAACTCGTCGTCGAAGCCGGCCGCGATGGCGAGGTCGAGCGGCGTCTGCATGTCCATCACCTCCTGCCACAGGTTCACGGCAACAGGCAGCACGTCCTGCTGCGGTAGGGGCGGCACGGCGATGAACGGGCTGGCCGGCACGACGGGTCCGCCGCTACCCAAGCGTACCACGGCGTTGAGGTCCCAGTTGTTGCCGTCGACGTGGCCGCCGTGGTGCAAGCCAAGATCACCCTCCACCTCGACCGAGCTCTCGAGTTTTCTTGCCTCGTCGGCGATGGAGAAGAGAGGGGTCTGCTGGAAAGGTGCTGCGCTGGGAGTGAGAGACGAGAGTGAAGTGAGGATGGTTTATATAGCCGTGGAAGTTGGCTGCTGCGGCTGGGGCGGCAAGGGATAGACGTTGCTATCTATTGGACGACGACGGCAATGGATACGGAGATGGAATGGCAGGCTCCTTCTCGCATAAAAGATTACTTGGCTCATTCGCAGGTGTCTGATCAATTAGAACGTCACCAAAACCACAGTGCCGATGGCGCACCTGTCGGCGTCGGGTGGTCGTGGCACAAAGTACCGGAACCACGCGCGACGGCCAGGCGGCGGACGGGCCACCGCGTACGCGGTGTAGGGTGCGCCCCAATGTGGGAGGACTGCCACACACTTTTAATTATGGCTTGTGTCTGCTACACACTAAGAGAAGAGGAAAGTGTGTATCATCAACCATTTTATCTCAATACACAAAAACACATTAGAACTTTCTATTTTGTTCTTTGTGTGCTACACACTGTGTATTTAATTTGGTGCAGAAACTATAAGTCCTAATGTGTTTTGAGCATTGAGATAAAAAAATGATATATGTCTTTCTAAATTTACATAGTGTGTAGCACACAAAAAACATAATTTAAGAGTGTGTCGGAGCTAAAATCAAGATTTACAGTGCTTAAAATCAAGAGCGCCTCAGCTGCCGCCACCCCACCAGGAACCAGCTAGCTCCATCTGCAATGAAGCCGCTCGAGCTCAAGCCTTCTTCAGGCCGTGCCGGACCGAGCCGATCCAAGGGAAGGTACGCACGTAGCAAAATTAATCGATTGTTTCTGTGTTTCATAGTGAGATCTACGTACGTACAGTATGTCTCTGTGCTGTACGTTCACGAACGGTCGTGCATGGCTGATTCGCATGCAGGTGGCTTCAACGACGATTTCCAATACAACACCCATATCTAGTCTGGGACTTGAATTTGGATAGATTGGTTCCACCACAACTTAATGGCTTGTGCTGTGGTTTGGTCGGGACAAATTTAGCATGCCTCGTGCCAGTTCCATATTCCCGGCCAAATTGGCTGCCCCTAATCTGTTATGCAAACAATAAAATATTTTGTAAAACACATATAGTTACATAATGTAGCAATGTATCTTTGTGCAAAATAGTAAGTCCTAATGTGTTTTGTACACTGAGATAAGAAGATGATATCTCCCTTTTTAATTTACATAGTATGTAGCACACAAGACATCAATTTAAGAGTGGGTTGGAGCTAAAATCAAGAATTAGTGTGTGCAAGATCATTCCACATCCGAAGTGTGTTACAAACAAATTTTAAAAAAAACGTGGCTCACGAGCCATGCATGCACTGGCCAGCAGTACTGCCATTTGGCCTAACAGGAAAGTGTATCATCAATTTTTTTAGCAAGATACACAAAAACACATTAGGACTTCAAATTTTACGCAAAGATGAGATGCTACATTACCTATCCATATGTGGGTAGTTCTCGTGGCGTCGTGGGACTCTGTTGTTATATGTCGCCCGTGCTACCTGTAGTGTGGTGCTCGCGCACCCGCTGTCGTATTCAACCTCGCGATGGAGTTTGCCGGCGACAATCTAGGTGTGGCTAGAGAATCCCTTAGTGCACAGGGAAAGTGTATCATCAACATTTTTGAATGGCTTTTGTCTGCTACACATTATGAGAAGAGAAAAGTGTGTCATCAACTTTTTTATTTTGATACACAAAAATGCATGTTTATTAATTTAATACTCGTTTATTTCATCCGTTGGATCGATGCATTGCCTTTGCTTTCCCTGATCAATATATTTCCTGATATTTTCTTCGCGTCTAAAAGTTGTTTCAAATGCCAACCTTAAGATAATGGTTTTGTCGCCATGTAACAGCGCAAGCATAATTGTATGTTTTAATTGATAACGACTAGTGTACACTTTCCGTACTCTGCCAGTCAACATTGGCGCCATCTGAATCAATTACTCGGATGCGGCCTACGTACCCACGTGTGTTCAGACACGTTACAATATATTGTGATAACGTTACAATATATATGCTGAGCCAAAGACTCCAATGCAATTAAGCCATGTGGGGGTGCACTCTATTTACAGTTGTGAAGCAATGCAATCAATCATGGTCCATTCACAAGTACTAAAGCTAGTAATGGCCAAATGGGCCGCCATGGCTAACGGATGGCCCACGAAGCACATTCATTTGGAGATGGTCCAGGCATGGCACGGCCCACCTAATTTCATGTCGGGCCAACACAGGCCGCACTATCGCGACGTGCTTGGGCTGGAAGCGCAGCCTAGTGGGCAGCACAACGCAATTAATATTATGTTAAATAAATTATATGTTGTATATAGTAAAAAAATAAAGATGCATTGGTCTAATGGTGAGGCTTTTAGCTTCTAAACATTAGGTTGCCAGTTCAAACACTTATCTCCACACTTTTTTTGTTTAATTTGCAACATTTTCAATTGTAGTGGGCTATAAACTAGTGATGGGCTGCCTTGCTCATGGGCTTACTGGGGTGGCATGGCACGGTTAGCTTCATGCGTGCCCATGGCACGGCCCACACTGCCTGTTTGGCCATTGCTAACTAATAAAGCCAACCAACAGATATAACCCAACTCCTCCACACAGAACAACAACAAAGTCTCACAGATTGGGCCAACTACTATTCATGGCTCTCCCTATGAGCCATGAGTGGCTCTGCCAGTGGGTACGCGACTTGCTGCACATAACGTATGTATGTATCTTAAACTTTATGTATGTCGAGCTATGTCTAATATTTTGAGCAGTTCAAAAAACGTCCTCCCCTGTGCCTTTTTAAGACTAGAAGATTTTAACAACACCTTGTTCAAATAAGCTAATGTCATTTATATTTGACAAAACAATTTTATCTTTTTTGAAGTAACTGGATACATACGTAGACACTCACAAACACACACAAGTACTCACCTATATGAACACACGTACGGACACTCTACCCATAAAGATTGGAGCGGCTTGATATTGAGAATTTGAGATTCACGAAGTTAACATGGGTGCCTCATTGTCGATGAAAAAGTCACTTCCCACACTCTACCCATATGAAGGCCTCTGAAAGATTGAAGCGGCTTGATATTGAGAATTTGAGATTCACAAAGTTAACATGGGTGCCTCGTTGTCGATAGAAAAGTCTCTTCCAACAGAAAGAATAATTAGCCTTAATTGCAACATCCATGTCAAGTCTGGGACTTGAACCTGCTAGGTGCATTCCACCACCATAAACTTAACAAGCTCATGTATGCTTAGTTTGCAAAACAATTTTACTTACTTCTCTAATTCTACAAATCTTTGTTAGAATACACAAAACAAATTACAAATCATGGAATTGATGCATAATCCCTTGAAACAGGCATATGTTAAGAATGGGAGGACCATGCATTTGACTATTGTTTCCTGTTGCCCATGCACAACTATAGGCGAAAAGCATGTCATCACAGTAACTCCCTAGCCTCCTCGACCGTACCCTCACTTTTACGGCTATATAACCCATCCTCACCACAACTTTCACTCCCACTCTTTTATCAATACCTTGTTCAAACAAGGTAAAGTCATTTCATATTATATGAAAACAATATTACCTACTTATCTAATTTCTGAAAAAACTTTGTTGGATTGCATAAAATTATTTACAATCTATGGTACTAACGCCTAATCCTATAGGCGAAAAGTAGCATGTTATTGCATCATTGTATCCCTTGCCTCCTTAGCTAGTAACATCTAGCTATCCCTTGCCGCCAAAGCCGCAACAGCCCACTCGCACGCCTATATAACTCATCCCCACACCACTCTCATCTCTCACTCCCATCGCAGCTCCTTCCAACATCTAAATAGTAAAAACAATTCGGCTCCCCTCTCTCCTCCATCACTGAGGAGGCAAGAACTCGATAGGTTGGACTGATGGTGGGTGATTTGGGCTGGCACCACGGCTACATCGACCAAAAAAAAGGCCTTATTTTGTCATGCGCTTGGGCGGTAGCAGCCCCGTCTTCCTGACGGATCCGTTCTTTGCACTGCCGCCCCCGCTGCAGAAGGACGTGATGTGCTGCATGTTGCCGACAACCCGTGGCAGGAGGTCATGGACCTGCAGGCGCCGGTCGAACTTGCCAATGCTAACTTCGATGACAATTTCCAATGCAACTTGGATGGGTTGTGCTGTGGTTTGGTCGGGCCAAATTTTGCGAGCCCTTCCAAGGAGTAATAGCTAGAATTCAGCACCCCACTCTTCTCCATCACCGAGGAGGAAATAACTTGAGAGGTCGGGCCGATAGAGGGTGATCTGGGCCGGCACCACGGCAGCGACCTGATCGCAACAACAACAACTGGGACCTCAACGGCGCCATGTGCACTTGGGCGGTGACGACCCCATCACCCCAGTTGACCCGTTTGCCGATTGCCGTGAACCCTTGGTAGGAGGTCATGGACCGGTAGGCGCCGCTCAACCTCGCCAACGCCGGCTTCGATTGCGACTTCCTCACCCAGATCCTACTTGGCGTGCCTTACGTCCCTATGCTCGAGGCTCAGCTGCCGCCACCCCACGAGGAACCAGCTCCAGCTGCAACGAAACTTCTCGAGCGCAAGACTTCTTCAAGCGGTGCCGGACCGAGCCGATTCAAGGGAAGGTACGTCAGCAGCAACAACATCAAAAGGAAACTTAATGTCGTCATGCGCTTGGGCGGCAGCAGCCCCATCGCCTTAGCACACCTGTTCTTTGCACTGCCGCCCCCACGGCAGAAGGACTTGCTGCCTGTTACCGAGAACCTGGCAGGAGGTTATGGACCTGCAGGCGTCGGCCGATCTTGCCAATGCTAACTTCGATGACAATTTACAATGCAACACACATGTCTAGTCAAGGACTTGAACTTGGATGGGTTGGTTCCACCGCAACTTGGATGGGTTGGTTCCACCACAACTTGGATGGGTTGTGCTGTGGTTTGGTCGGACCAAATTTAGCGTGCCTCATGCCAAAGCCCCATTTTCCTGACCAATTTTGTCATATCTAATATGTTATGCAAACAATAAAATATTTTATAAAACACATATAAGTAGATAATGTAGCAATGTATATTTGTGCAAAACTGAGTCCTGATGTGTTTTGTGCATTGAGATAAAAAAAGTATCTCCCTTTTCAATTTACATAGTGTGTAGCACACAAGGCATCAATTTAAGATTGTTGAGCTAAAAGTAAGAATTATAGTGTGTGCAAGGTGATTCCACATCCGATTAGTATGTTACAAACAAATTCTCAAAAAAAGAAAAAAACAATGTGGCTCACGACCCATGCATACGCTGCCCACCAGTGCCATTTGGCCTCACAGCTATGGCTTGTGACTACATGCTCTGTCAAGAAGGAACGTGCATATGAGGCCATGTCTTTGAGCCGAAGAGACATCAGCGTGGCTCCTAATTTAGAAGAATGACGAAGCCGTTCTTTGTCAACGTGATGATTAACAAAAAAAAAAACGTGACTCAAGGGCATGTTACTGTTCCCCAAGCCTCATTGGTGGTGGCACGGAGGCAACGGGCGCCAGAGGTGCGGCGGCAACATAGATAGAAATGATGGCTTTTGTCTGCCACACAGTATGAGAAGTGGAAAAAAATGTGTGGTTCCGAACTTCTACTTCTCACTCAAAAGACAGATTCGGAGAAACACAACCGCGATGCTTTTATGTCCATGTGTCGGTGCAGCAAGTAGCGGCGGCCTGGTACAAGGTATTATTACCGAGTGTTTTCGACACTAGACAACTTCACACTTTAGTTGGATTGTTTTAGGACTTGATGGCGGAACCGAATCCTCAACCTTTAGGGGCAAAGGCACTGGATGAACAGTAACCTGAGTCTACGTGAACAGTATAAAATACTGACGGTGCCTTTTACTGTTTATGAAAATTGTAGTGATTTCACTGTGTTGATTTTTCTATAGCAATTTCACTGTACACCGAGTATTGTGGCCATCCATCTCTCAATCCCTTGGGGCATGTGAGGAAGGAGAGCAATGCGCCAATTGCCTTTTCTCTGATTTGAGGAAGATGCAGGGGAATTGTTGAGCCTTGAGATTTGATCCTTAGATCGTCTCCAAAAGTAAAGTCAGTGCTGACTCTTCACTTCATCTAAAAGTCAGTCTAAGAGTTCACATTGTCTCTAAATTAATGGCTAATCTCACCTGTCAGCACCTTAGTAAATGCTAAAGACTGTCTCTTGAAAGAGCTAGCTCCTCTCTCTTTTCTCTTCTTCTCTCCTTCAAGTAAGATAAAATCCTATGTGGACTGACTCTTAGCTCTCCTTTGAGAACGGTCTTATGTCGTGATGAAGTTAATTTTCTTCCAATGACATTAGCGTTAACTCTCGTATGTGGCGTAATCTTTGTTGGGGAAAGCCAAGGTCCACTAAAGACCTTCTTACTAGATAGGTGGAAAATTAAAAGACCAAGCCGAGTATCCAGGGACAATACCCCAATCTCATGGATTGGATAGTTTAGGAGTAGATGTAAAAGCTCCGGTCTCTCTATAATTATGGTCCTACTAGCATTTTAACATTTTTTTATTATACATGTCAACATATTTCTTCAAAAAAAAACATCACATTTTAATGTACTTTAGAAGTGAATTACCATCCCTACCCTTCATTGATGCAATTACATCTCTCATCAAACTTTATCCACTCTCCCTGTCACCTTGTATTAGCGTGGGTAACAACATAATTATGACCATGATGACTAAATTGAAAGAAGTTTCTACCACAGCTTTTCACAATCTGTAGCTCGAAACAAGTTCAAGAGGTGTCAGTTTCTATCTAGTTTCAATCTCTAAAATGTGATGACTCAAAATAACAAAGAAAACATTTTAATGTATTGAATTCCTTTTCTTTTTTCTCCAACTTTCTTAGAACATAGTTTCTCTGCCTTATTTGAAAGCAATATAGTCCACTAGGATACTAGCTTACAAACGAGTTCTATAAATTAAAGATTTAATTGATATCTTACATCGTATGCAACTTATATTATTTTCATGATTAGTATTTAACTTCTAATTGACTACACAACTCGCCCACAAGCGGATGCATTGTAACATTTTACGGGACATAACTTGTCCATAGTACTACGAAATTCTTGGTACATCTCTCAAGTTGTCCATGGCCACCTTGATCTCCCAGATGAGCTCTCCTATCTGTTCATCTGGTTTAATCACAAAATATAAAAAAATATCTGTTCATCTGGTTTGGATAATACCCTCCATTTCTGACAGGTATTCTTCTTCTGTGCGATAAATGTTACCGTCTTTTTTTTTAAAAAAAATGTTACCGTCTTCATTATCGTATCGCCCCTTCTTCCCTATTCTGGTGCTCTTCTTTGCTGCTCGGATCTTTTGACTTTTTCCTCCAGATTTCCAGTTTTCCCCCAAGCTGGCCAGTGGCCACTCCCCCATCGCTCGTCTCACCGCCAAAAACCCCAGCACTCCACTCCTCCAATCGCCGCTGCCGCCGCCGCCGCGATGGTGAAAGAGCTGGTTCCCATCGACGACGAGCAGCAGCGCCGGCGGTGCTTCAGAAGGCGCATCGACACCCTCTTCTCCATGGCCCAGGGACTCTCTAAGGATTCCGGCGCCCACGTCGCTATCGTCGCGTTCTCCCCCACCGACGAGCCCCACACGTTCGGGGCGGACACTGCCGACTCCGTCCTCCGGGCCTACCTCCCCGACGCGTCCCCGCCTCCAGCTGCCCCTTCCCCGGGCGCCGGCGCCCAGACAGCGGGGGAGGACGCGGCCCGCGTGGACGGGATCAGGCGGGAGTTGGAGGAAACCAAGGGGCTGGTTGCGGCGGAGTGGGAGCGGGTGGCGGCCGCCACGGGGAAGATCAGGGCGGCGCAGACCAGTGCGGGGAAGCGGAACTGGTGGGAGGTGGATGTGGAGGCCCTCGGGGAGGAGGAGCTGCCGGTGTTCGTCAAGGCGCTCGAGATGCTCAGGGACGAGGTCCAAAGCCGCGTCGACGGGATGGCATCAGCGCGGCTGCCGCTGCCGTGGAAGGAGAAGCAGCAGCAGTAGTTATTATTATCGATTCAGGTTTGTTTTGCTACCAATTGGTTCTACTACCTGCTAATTTGAGCAGAACCTAGATGCATATAAGATCAAGAGCATGGTGTCGTGTTTGGTTGGTTAATTGGTTACGCCGAGTAGGTTCCAAATTGCAATTGCAGGGTAGATTTTGCCTGATGGTGAATTTTGCTACTGCACGGACTTGTTTGGGTGATCCTTTCTGGTAACTAGTAGAAGAGGAATCGTTGCTATAGTCTTACTGGAAGAGCTTATATGTTGCTATATGCTTAACACAGTAATTGTCAACATTATCTAATTGTGTCATTTGCATCTGCTAGGTAATGTTCCTAGAGTATAAACCTCGCCAGAAAGAAAATATGTTATTCAGTTATGACATAGACACCATATATAAATCTAATAAACATGAAGCTGTACTACTGAATGATATAAATTCCTGCCCAGCATAAATGGTTGGGTTCAGGTTGGACAGTGTCATTGATGTTTGTTTCTCTAGTTCTAGATTCTGGATTGTGCTTGGCAGTGATGGCTGATGCTCTCATGGGATAGGGATGTGTACTGCTGAATGCATAACTCTTTTCACGAGTGATAACACAAAACGGCACAATATAGGGATGCTTGAAAATGCAAACGTGATATACTTCAGAGTACAACACATTCAAGTGTTTCAACAGCACATGATCCTTCATCTCTCTGCATCTTTCATGCAAATTACATGTCTAGAAATGACTCTTACTCTCTTAGTATGCTGATTTGTCTTGAATCTCTGAACTTTTTTTTCCTGTGTTATGGTGGTACAAGAAGAATCTTGAAAAGCGTTTCTTCTTCTCCGTGACACTGTTTTATCAACTCATATTCTAGGAGTAATCAGATATTATTCTAGCTACCTAAAGGGTAATTGCACTGTACTTGTCCTTTGGCACATCGAGGAAAAATGAATAAATTATTGTTTTGATTCATGAGTGTCACTGCCTCTGTTCTTTGGTGGAGCCTGAGGATTCCTGATGGTTTTGCAGGATTTCAAGGTTTAACACCAACAACACTTCATCAGCTGCTGCTGTGGAATGAGATGCTCCAGACAGTAGTGATAGTACTCAGGTAGTACATACTAATCAGGTTAATGTTTATTCTGATTAGTTCTACTGGCTACTAATTTGAACCGTGCGTAGTAAGATCAAGAACATGGTGCAGTTTAGTTGGTTAATAGTTGCCCCTAGCGCCACCTAAATTTCATTTACAAGGTCGATGATGTTGAACTATTATGCTACATTATTTACTGGCTGTGCGGCCTTGCTTCGGTGATCCCTGTGGATACACGGGTTGCATCTGAATATCATATGGCTATGAGCAGGAATGGTTGTGGTGAGTTGATGTTATGACTGCATTAGTTAAGAATATCCATTCTTTGGGTGAAAGTCAGGAGTCTGTATTTCCATTTCTTTTGATCCAAAGTAGTCAGAAAGCAATTGATATTTTTTTTTATCGACACAGTATTTCTGATATTTGACAGCATTTCATTTCTCCGCTGACATGTGTGGTGCTATGTTCAGTACAAATCCCACTAGAACGACATGTGCACTTTTAGTTATGAGAAAAATGAATCAAACCATATATAATTGTCGTTAACACGAGACGTAAGTAGTGACAACTTCATAATCAGCATGGCCTGGCTGTGACAGAAGCTTCATAGTATTTGGTTCAGGTTGGTTAGTTTATTGATATTTGTACGACCATATTAGTTCTGGAACCTGGATCAGATGTTGGCAATGTTGGGTTGCTGTGTGACTGGTCCTTCGGGGTGGATGCTAACTCCACCAGTGTGGTCAAAAATGATGTTACTTGGACTGGGTTGGGATCATAGGTTCAGATTGGAATGTGTACTAATGAAATACTTACATGCTCGTATAATACCAATGATGACACACATTTGCATAAATAGGAATATTCAAAAATACATAATGAATGTACACCAGAACACATTACATTGTCTTCAGCAGCTAGCACAAACAGGATCTTTAGTGTCTCTGCATCCGTGGAAATTGCAGGTCTATTGAAATGATTTCCAGTGGTGCTTGTCGATAGTTTTTTGAGTGTCCTTCCTTTCACACAATAATCATGCTAAACCTTTCTACAATTTTCTATATTTGAAGAATCGCTCTGGAGATTTGCATGCATATGTGATCTCTGTTGAATTGCCACTTTAATCAGGGGCAGATGCTTCATTTCAATAAAACCTTTTTTTTCTTAATTTTTCTAGGCATCCTTATATTTATGAATAGAGGAAATACTATTGTTTTGTGCTGCTAAGCCTTAGTCTTTTTCTATATTTGAGTAATCTTTCTGTTTGTTCACTTGTTCGTCCAATCATTGTAATAGTTTGTTTTTTTTTTCTTTTTCTTTTCTAACCTCTCATGTGCACAATAACCATGGTGATGGGCCCGGCCATCTTCGTGATCCAGTAACCCATTATCACATATTCCCATTGAACAACTTGAACTCAGTACTGTAATAAATTATTTTCTGGTTTCATTAAGTGGTTCCAGTATCAAGCACTTCATCATCAGAACTTAACCTTCATCCTGAACTTTCCTGACGCTAAAGGTGAATATGATTTCCGTAAGGGTTATTAGCTTCTTTCTACCCAATGAACTGTACAATTGAGACTTCTTGGACCAAGCTTGGGCTGTTCCAAGGCCATCAGATTTACCTCCACTAAATGATTACAAGGCATATATAATTCAAGGATATTTAGATAGGGCATTAAAGATACAGAATCATGGAACATGCGGACAAGACCTTCAACCTTCATCGAAAACATAATACTTTGTTTGCGAATGAATGATTAACGTAATGGTGATTCCTCTGGAGAAAATGCTTATGCATCATATGCGTCCAATCTTGCATATTACAATGAACATTGAGACGAAACTACTGTTTTCATCTACTCTTCATCAGAATAATTGTCTCGCCTCCACCGCTCCTTGGCTCAGCTGAATAATTTCAGCTAGTGAAGTCAGTCATGTGTCAAGTGAATCGGCTTTCTAGCATCATCAGAGGTGTCCATTGAGAACAACGACATCAATGACGAACTGGAGCAGGTTGTGCTGGAGAGGCGAGAGCAGGGGTGATGACATCGATGAGGAATCCAGGGGAGGTGCCCGCGCCGGATCTAGAGCCTGATCAGGACGATGACATGGACAGTTGATGATGATTATTGAGGAACCCCTTGTGCCTATGCCCCAGAAATTGATGGGGACGATGACATGGACACTAATAAGGATCCCAGTGATGAAGACAATGAAAATGAGGAGCTGAGGAGGAAAACGAAGATGAGAAGCCTTGTAAGAAAGAAGAAACGATGACGGCTGCATTGTGGACAGCGATGCACCTAATTCACAGGAGGACTTGAACAGCTACAGCGATGAGAGCAGCTGCAATGGCCGGTGGTCTTGTAATGACGACGACATCGTTGGTACCCCTTCCATTTAACCATCCGATGTATGATTTTGTCAGTGTTGTCGTAGGAGGTACGAATTAAAGATAATTCTTGCTAACAAACAAGAATTGATCGCTTTTGCATTCTCTACCATATGCGCCTGCTATTGCTTGTGGCTGGTAGCGCGAGGGCTGCGTCACTCCACCAAATCCCCTAGCAAGGACAATTAGGACTCCACGCAGCATCCCGGGACACGCAATCAACTTTTCAAATCTGATTAATAGTTGGTGTAGTTAACCCTTCAAATAAAGTTTCCAATATCTTTCTTTAACCCTACGTGACCACGAAACGGGATAAAGTCCATCCTGACCCCATGTCTACAAATTAAATAGGTGCCCGGTGTAACTAAACGTCCAAATTAAACGGGAGTGGGTGTGCGAGTACTAACAATTTTAAGTTTATTTCTCTTGCAGTTTTGTGATTTTGTCAGTGTGCCAAGTGTGGGGCCTTTTTAATTTTGATACTACTTCGAAAAGTGGGTAGTGGTTACCATCTAGAGCTCACTTGACTGCGTTGCATTCATCACATTTTATTTCTGTTATATGGTGCAAGCACTATTCTTATGGGTGCTTATGGCATATATCCTCCAGTCCTCTCTACTCAATAAAATGAATTAGCTTTTCAAAAGGCGAGCTTGTTTAGAAACAACCTACAGAAAAGTTCGTTAGCTATGGACAATTGATAGCGCAAACCCAGGGCGCGTTCGGCGTTTTAGAGGCTAAAATTTAGAGGGGTCTAAACAAAAAAAATCTTGTCTTAAATAAACTTTAATTACAAAACTAACTGCAGAACCCCCCTCTAAATCGCGAGACGAATTTAACGAGCGTAGGTAAGACGTGATTAGACGATATTTACTGTAGCATTACTGTAGCAAACCATAGATTAATTATGCTCATTAGATTCGTCTCGTAAAGATGTACCCATCTGTAAAAAGGTTTTGTCATTAGACTTTATTTAATACTACTAAATAATAAGATTCTCTTTAGAGCTAAACTTTAGAGGCTCTAAACTTGTGACACCGAACGCGCCCCGATTGTACTATTATTGTATATTTAAGTCCGGTTGTAAGTGGAAATGGTTGCAGTATTTTCCATAATTTAAGGCCGTCGGTTAGACATAGGGGACTCACGCTAGCTAATAGTGATTTCTTCCATGAGATTTTTGCTTTCACGGCAATACTCGCTGACTTCTACTGTCTGCAGTCTGCTTCCTGCTATCTGTGCTGACCTTAGAAAGTATTATGTAGTCCCCCGCAAAAAAAAAAGGTATTCTGTAGTAGTAATGTGAATTTCGTGTACCACATGCATAATTAACTTTCATCATAAATTTCTTAGTATTATCTTCCTATGTTTCATTTTGAACATATTAAATCTTTAAATTAATGAAAAGTCTATTTTACTCTTCTAAACAATCCACTTTGTCCGTTTCACACCATAATCAAAATAATGACTCACTTTACTCCCCAAACAACTCCATTCGGTGCAATATACACGTTATTGAGGTTTGTCTTTTTTTGTTTTTCATCCTACATATGGAATTTGAAGCTCAAGTTTTGCATGATTTAAAATAATTTTATATTATTTTTTAATATCATTTGTAGGCATATATCGGTAATTGCAATTAAAATATGTAAATAGTATAAAAACATGACACAATTTTTTTAACAATGTTGGTAAATGGTGGCACAGTTTATATATCTCTTTAGCAATTAGCCAATTAGCATACGCTCAACATGCAATGGACAAGGTTGGCAATTTCGTTTTGACCGGAAAAACCGGACCGGACCGAGATGCCCGGTTACCGCGAAAACCGGAAAAACCGGTCGAAAACCGGATCAAAATACAAATAACGAAATTTGAACAAAAAAGTGTCAAAATTTTTGGTAAACCGGTCTGGTTCACCGGTAAACCGGACATTATAGAAGTTGTAGTATCATAAGTACAGACAGGTTTCCGTTTATCTCTAAGTTCCAATGTTTATGCTAGGGAGGACTCACTGTTTAACAGTCTTGCGGCTTAAGAAGTTTGTGGCTGCTGTCATGTTGGTTACTGAGATGCTTTTGAAGGTAGGTATTTTGAAGGTAGGTATAGCAATATTTTTGAACGCTATTGTTGCTGTAAAGCTAAGCGAAATGGATCTTCCTCTCACTCGACGGATAAAGCTTGGGCTGGCTTCTGTTTCGGTGAATGCGACCCATGACTGGTTCCACAGTTGGTATTCGTCGTATGTTTTATAACAAGTGGTTTACCTGTTTATTTGATGTTTTCCTACATAGATTCGTGTCCTTAATTACACACTGAGTTTGTGCTGGAACTGGGAGCTGTCGTAGCTAGCTGCCAGCAATGGCTCTTGGAACATGGTTGGGAGATTGTCCACTGCAGCCTGAAGTAGGTGAAAGCCCAAGGTCGCTCAATCGACGAGGCATAATCGTACCACGTACTACATGATATCGATCCTGCACAGTGGTGACAAGGGACCAGCAGTGACTGTAGTCAGGAAAACCAGCGGATCCTGAAGCTACATCTCTTTTCGTTGCATCCTAAAGGAACGTCCTTTGTCATTGCTGACCGGATGACCTGATGGCGATGCCTCCTACAACTGGGCACATGATTAAGTTTCAATGTGAATTTCGTTCAAGCTTCACCGGACTCAAAATGCGACAGCAACAAGGCATCTAAAACATGCAGCAGAGCGCCGTTTGTAGGCAGAAACCGCGACCATCTTATTCCAAGTTTCAGACGGTGGGCCGCAATAAGCAATCGGCGGCGTGAGCTTTTTCAAATGGCCATGGGATGGGAGTTTGTTGAGGTGGCGGATCATAGGACGTCATAACAAACTGTAGGCGGCTGCAAAATTATAGACTTTTGCCAAACTGATGGTGCAAATCCAACAATGCCCTGCACCGAACCAAACGGCCCCACCCACACGACACACGAGCCTCTCCTCTTCTTGGTCCCCGCAGCTCCTCTATCTGCATGCCCGCCCTGCCTCCCTCTCTCTCTCTCTGTGATTGTGCCATACTGGTTTGGTTTCCTCTGCCTAAACACACCTGGCAGCCATGTTTGCCCACTTCCTGAAAACGTACCAGCTCCAGCAGGACGACAAGTTCTTGCTTCCAAAGAAGCAGCTCGTCACCTACGCCCTCTACGCGCTCATTGCCGTCGGCCTCCTCTGCCTCTTCATCGACTCCGCGCCGGCGCCGACAAGGCCGGCTGTGGCCGCGCCCTTGGTACTGGAGCCGCTGCCACCGCCGTCGTCGTCTCCACCTCCTTTTTACCAAGGAGATGAAGTAGTAGTAACATCGACGACTGCAACATCACCATCACAAGGTGAAACTCCGACGTCGGCGGCGGCGGCGGCGGCGCCGTGCGACTACTCCGACGGCGAGTGGGTGCCGGACAACAGCCCTCCGCTGTACAACGGCACGACGTGCGAGGCGATCAAGGAAGGCCGGAGCTGCACGGGGAACGGGCAGACGGAGACCGGGTACGTCCACTGGCGGTGGCAGCCGCGGCGGTGCGACCTGCCGGCGTTCTCGCCGGACGCGTTCCTCCGCTGGCTTCAGCAACCGGCACATGGCCTTCGTGGGCGACTCGCTGGCGCGCAACCAGGCGAGTCGCTCGTGTGCCTGCTCTCGTCGCGGTCCCCGGCCGAGCCCGTCCCCGGCGCCGGCGGCGGCGACACCCGGTTCCGGCGCTGGGCGTTCCCCGAGCACAACGCCACCGTCTCCATCTTCTGGTCGCCGTTCCTGGTGCGCGGCGTCGAGAAGTCGGAGCGCGACGGCGTGCGGCACAACGAGCTGTTCCTGGACGCGTTCGACGAGCGGTGGATGTCGGAGCTCGGCGGCATCGACGCGCTCGTGCTGTCCGCGGGCCACTGGTTCAAGATCCCCAGCGTGTACCACGAGCGCGGCGGCGTCGTGGGGTGCCACGGCTGCGCGGCGGCGGAGCTCAACGGCACCGAGACCAGCTTCCTCGCCGTGTTCCGGGACGCCGTCCGCCGGACGCTCGCCGAGGTCGCCCGGCGCCACGAGCAGCAGCACGGCGGCGACAAGGAGAAGGTGGTGGCGATGGCCACGTTCTCGCCGTCGCACTTCGAGGGGGACTGGGACAAGGGCGCGCCGTGCCCCAAGAAGCAGCCGTACAAGTAGCGGCGAGAAGGAGCTCGGGTACACCGAGACGGAGCTGAGGAAGATCGTCGTGGAGGCGGTGGCCGACGCCAGGGCGGCCGCGTCGTCGTCGTCGTCCAGCCTGCGGTTCGCAGCACTGGACGTGACGACGCTGGCCAACCTGCGGCCGGACGGGCACCCGGGGCCGTACATGCGCAAGAACCCGTTCGCCGCAGCCGGGAACGGGCGGCCGGTGCAGAACGACTGCTTGCACTGGTGCATGCCGGGGCCGGTGGACACGTTCAACCAGATACTGCTCCAGACCGTCCTCCGCTGACGGTGACGAGGCATCGATCCATCGCACGTATTTGCTCCTGTAATGTTCATAACTGCGATCTGCATGGAAAATCGATGTGGGTTGTATTGTACACGAGCGGTGCGAGTTTGTGAAACTTTATGCTTTTGTAAATGTGGGCAAGTTTTGTTCTCAAGTTGAAATACAAATGTATACTACTATGTAAATTCTGGAAACACATCTCCGTCGACTGACAAAAATTGCGTTGGTGGATTGTATAGAATGATAGTGTCAAAAATAAAAGGCACTTATCAGGATTTACGTATAGCAAGGTCAAAGATACGCACAACAATTCATCAACGGATATTCAACTACATCTCGATCCATTTCTCGTAATGCTTACCTAAAGATCATCGCGGTTCTTGTACATGCAACAAGTGAGAGAGAGCTTCATAAAAAAAACTCATAATTAACAAAAAGAAATAATTATGTGAGGTGCCATGATTAAACTGGATCTTGACATGGCCTCGTTGCTGAGAAACTTGACATATATTCCTGAAATAAACTAATGTGGGAATAGCTAGAAGACGCCGTTATTGATGAAAATAAGAAGAATTATTTAGATTATCATGAAAACCAGTCTTGAGATAACAAGCAGAAAGCAATCCTGAGATCTATGACTCATGCTTTAGCCATCGAGATGATTTTGGTGATGGAACATGTTAGCATAGATTCAATCGACAACAAAGTAACAAAATATGATTTCAACATGTCCATCTAGGAAGTACACAGATTCCATCAATAACAAAGTAGGAGTAACAAATAACGATTTGAATAACTCCATTGGGGAAGAACATACATTCCCTCAATGACATAGTGCACAGAAAACATCTACCCACAAATAAATCAAATGCTTCAATCAGCCAGTTTCGGTTCTCCAAAATAATCACTTTGGATCTTTATCACCAGGGATGATTTTGCAGCTGAGCGAAGCAGATTGATCAGCTCTTGGAGCATCGGGTCAGGTGTGAGGCAGAGGATTGTGACATTGTTGAGGCAGGGTGCTCGGAACAATGTTTCCTGGGCGAAAACTGTTGGTTCATACTCCATTCGGTACCAGGGCCTGACCTGAGGTCACAATAATGGCAAGCATCAATGCACTATTTCTTGATAGAAAGAAATGAAATCATTATATTTCGGATGGAACAATATCTTCTAGAATTTTCAGTACTCTCTTTTTGGGAAAAAAAATTCAGTACTCTTGACTGCTTACATGTCTTAAACTGACGTGCAGGTTCTCTAGCAGGGGCGCTTGTTGGAGGAACCATGCTATAGGGTACAAGTCAGCCATGCACCATTCACCAAGGATTAGGCTGGTCAAGTTACTGAACAGTTGTCCCCTCTGTAATTCATTCTCAAATGCCCGAATCTGCAATCACTCGTAAAAAAGAAAAGGGAAACCATTACAGAGTGGAATGTATTATATAGTTTCCAATTGCACTGAAAATTTATAGAATCCATTGCTCATTTCTGTCCGTATAATCCAATTCTGTTGTTCAAAATATACTCCAAATTTCATTTGGCAAAAGATAATTTTATTGAAGCTTCATTAACATTATCAAAGGAATGTTTATTTTAAGAGTGAATTGCATTGGTAGTACCACAACTTGTGAGGTGGGTGCGATTTAGTCACAAAACTTGAAAAGTGCTCAATTGGATCACACAATTTGTTATGATGATGCAAATGAAGTCATAAAACATACCACAACAGCATATCTTGATGATATAAGAGCAAAAAATAAGTATAACGTAGACAAAAAGATGTCACATTGACATATATGGTATGACTTATGAGCTAATTGTAGTGGTAATGAAAATTTTGACTTTGTTTGAGTAGTTGCACTGATAAAAATGAATTCAACAAAATTTACAAGTGTAGGAAGAAAACAAAGTGATTTTTGCATATTGTGAAAACATATCATTGAATTCATATTGAATCTTGATTTTATTTTGCTCCATACGAACTTATCCTATACTATATCTTTATTTTATGACTTTAATTGCACCCTTCTAACAAGTTGTGTGATCCAATTGAGCAATTTTCAAGTTCTGTGACTAAAACGTACCCACCTCACAAGTTGTTGTACCACCAGCGCAATTTACTCTTATTTTAATGACCAACGCATGCATGCATACCCACAACATATAGTAAATATCTGACAAAAAAGAATTGAATATACGCCACAAGCTAGCCCAGGCGGTATTGAAGCATCCATACCTCTCTTATTATAGGGACATTAAGCTCTATGCTCTTAGCATGAGAAAGGCCTTGAAGTATGCTGTATTGATAATTCTCAATTATTTCCCAATTTGTTTCGTCTGGAGAGTCAATGTTGAAATACAGAACAACCGATGCTACTGCCAATGATGGCAGTTTCTCCAGTGCGACAACTTCGTTCCCAGAATTTATAATGCTCAAAGATGTTAACTCCGGAGCACATATCAACATATCTCCAGGACAAGTACAGTCTTCAATGCACAAACTCGTCAAAGACCTTGATGAAATCTCAAAAGTTTCGAGGTGGCTGTCTTCGTCCAGCTTCAGAATTTGGAGCTTTGGGCAGTGATCTTTGAGCTGGCTGAAGTGTATTGCAGCTAATGTAACCTTTGTAAGAACTAATATTTTCAGGTGGCTTGAACTGAAGTTCACAATTCCTGTATCTAGTACGAAAGGAGGTTCCTCATAGATTTGATCCCAAAACTCATCAGAAAACTGAAGTAACTCAACGTTGTGATCTATTGCATAACGGATCCAAGAGTTTGCTTCTTCAGATCGCGGAGAGTGAAAGCTGAACACTTTGAGTGGAGCTTTGTCAGCTCGGCTCTCCAACAGGTTAGAGACAAAGTTAACAAACTTGTCACCATCCTCATCAAATTCATCCGTAGTTTGGGCATGGAGGCACGGCACGGATTTCCAAACATCACGCCATTGAGGGGAAAGAATGCTTGTGCGGACAACCTCCGGTGCTGGCAAGAAGGATAATATATCCTGGAGTAGACCGTCAGGAAGGTCACTGATTCTATAAGTGGTGGGAGACTTCATAGAATTAGAAGAACCTTGACCAGAAAAATGTTGCTGGCCTGCAATACACATTAGACATACTTCACGTGTTCATTCAGAGAAAAGAATGAACATGCCAAATAATAGACATGTAAAAATCAGTGTCACCAAAACAATATTTAGAAGAATCTTTCTCAAAAGTTAAATAGTGTTATGCTATGTACAATAGGTATTTTATTACCAGATGATGCCTCCTCGTGAGTAGATTGGCTCTGAACAAGCTTTTCGTTTTCTGAAGCAGGCATCATGTTCTTCTTCCTCAGATAGTCCTCCTGCTCAGTAATTTGTAAAAAAAAATAAGAACCTCCTTATAATTTTCCATATTCTATTTGCATTCTCATGGAAGAAGAATTTAAATAGGTTCAACATGGGCCAATACATAAATAATTTTTGCATACCCAAGACCTAAATTCTTGAACAGAAAATGACAGAATACAAAATGAAATGAATATAGTTTAACTAATGGGTTGTGTGTTATAAAGTCTCATAAGTACATACAGAGCATGTATTACATCATTGTGATATGTTTTCGTTGAATATAACAAACAAGAAGTATCAGAATACTTTGAAGCATTGATATATTTTCTATGCACTCTATTAAAGCACAAAGGGGCTATGAAAGATAGAAAAACAAACTGTTGGCCTATGAAATAATCTATCGAGCAATGAAAATGATATAGAGAACAACAACAAAAATCCACTCGCCCATCTGTGGAACGATATGGATGCTTCATCGTTCGCCCTCCTTTCTGATAACATGAATAGACCATGTCGCTGCATCACGTGCAGTGAAGTGCCACATGGTAGCCGTGGTTTAGTTGATCACCGCCCCACAACATCATCACCCTACTACCATTATCCCGTATGCGCTCTTCACTAGCATATCCAATGACACCATTCACTATAGCTGCACAAACCAATCTTCCCTTTCCTCATTTTCCTTCCCTTCCTTACACTCACGCCATCGCCACAACCTCCCTCTTCCTAATCCCCTCACTCTGCTCACTCCTTGCCTTCCTCTTTGCAAGAGTGCTATCCCTCTCCTCTAGATCTATGCCCATCATATCCTGCTCGCTCCTGCCGTGGGCCAGCATATCATTCCTTACCAAGCCGTTCAAACCATCCATCATATCACAAACAATCTATACGTACTACAATCCCTACAACAGCGACCGGCACCACCATGTGTTGGCCCTTGTTGTCGCCATCGATATGCGCACTCTCACCATCATCCATAACTAGTTCCACAGCCCAATCTCGATTGTGCGCGCCGCCGAGGAAAATAATCTATCTCGGGGGGTGGGGGATGCCACAGCCTCAATAGATCTAAAATATAAATCCAAGAAACCCTAAAAACCAAAATCCAAAAGTATATGGCACTAACCTCGCAAGCATCAAGCCGTGTGTCTAGTATGAATTATCAGTGCAAATCATCGCTACGTACGGAAGGATTCATCAAAAGATTCGCAGCTATTGGAATTTTGGAGAAGGGAATGCTTCAAATGGAAGGGGATAGAGAGAAGGGGAATGGAAGAGAAAATAGATGTGATACATTTAATATTTGTGGATCTGATATGGTCTATGGGGGTTGGGGTGGGGTTGTGGGGGGGGGGGGGGGGGGGGGGGGAGCAGCCACATTCCACGTGTTCTCTGCGTTGCACAAAATTGAGGTGTAAAGGGAAAAAAAGGTGTTTGACAATACCGGTTGACCAGTAGATTTACTTGCATCTACGGCAAGACATGATAATTGCCATACGCCTATGCCTAAGAACTCTTCAAAGAGTTTGGTGCCCACACCTTTGTCTTCACCTTAAAGTGAGGTTAATACATGAGCCTTTATCAAAACTAACAGGAGAGGGCTTCCTTAACACTGTTTTCACTTGAAAAAGCAGTTCTCAAAATTAGGAAAAAAATATGAAACTCCAAATGGAAAATTATTGTAGTGAAGAGGCTGATGACTTCCCCTTCCTTCTTTTGGATTTTTTTTTGTGATTACACAGTACAACTGAGACACTCACAACGCACACAACTCACCCCTATGAACGCACATACGCAATCCCTACCCCTATGAGCATCTTCGAAGACCGAGCCGGCAAATCCTCGAGATTGACAAAGTCACCACTGACACCTTGCTGTCGACAGCCGCGCCGCCTACCGCTGAAAGCACAAGCGTCGTTAAATCCTAGAAAATTTGCTCACACGGCGAGTCGAACCCAGGACCTGAGGTGCTACTGAGTCTCTTGTAACCACTAGGCTATACAAGCCCTTTTGCTTTTTTTTTTTTGGTTCTAAACCAGAGCATTTAGCGCCAGAGTTGTATCATTGTTACGGACCTTGTGACTGACAGCATTTCCTCGTGACGAGAGATCCGATGATAATTACTTTTCATATGTACGACATATGAAAAACATTTTGGTCCTGTTTTTCTGAATTGTTCAATGAGGCCATTCTTTTTCAATTTGTCTATCCTTTTCCACCTGTAATTGTTTCACATGTACTCTTTTTTGTTCAAAATTGTTAGCATGATTTCTATTAGAAATAATGTTCAAGCATGCTGAACTACAAAAAAAGTTGGGAACCAAATTTACACAAGAAAAATATCACCAGCATTTTCACCAAAATCAATAGAAGGGACTTGACGGTTCATCACAAGCTGAAGTAGTGATCCTAGTTTTTTTTTTTTTTTTGAGCACAAGTAGTGATCCTAGTTATGTAGGGCGCGTTTGGTAAAAGAGGATGCCCACTTGGTCCAGGACCCGACGATGAAGGATGGCCACGTTTGGTATGGTGGGCTGAAAGTAATTGCGAAGGTGTTTGTTGGGCTGTATGAGTGGTGTGCCACAAGTAACTGCCAAAGTGGGAAGGAAAATTGACATAATAAAGGAACTTGTGGTTGCTTAGACCAAAGCAGAACCCATTGAACACCATTGACATATATAATAGAGGAAACAAGAAGACCATTGAAACCAAAAATCGAACATCGCAGAAGAAAATTTTGCACAAACAACCACGGAATAAAGAGCAAACATATATGAGAATAGACGCGTATAGATCGAGCAAGCAAGAGGAAGAGCCTCCATGGTATGTATTTGGAGTCTAGAGGATGTTTTATCATTTAGTTTTACATAAGAAAAACATTGACTAGAGTAAAGAGATGCTCTGTTCTGTGTTTTCCCTGCTAGAAAATTTGTGTAGAGAGTGAAAACCGTGTAATCGAAACAGCAGCGTGTAACCTGGAGTTCTCTTGATTCATCCTTTTTTTCCCTCCCCTTTTGGAGCAAAGGAAACAACCGTACAGTGTTAAGATGCACCATTATTTGAAATTGAGTGGAAGATGACTTACTAGCTTTACCAAACGAGAACAAAGGAAAACAAATGGAAAAAAGTAATTCACTGGATCAAGACCTCTTCTTAAAAAAAATGAATTATCAAGGACAAGGACGGAAGAAAAAACTGATTCTTCCAAAATTTTCAACAAAACAATGTCCTCCAATTGCTTTGCTTGCATATTGAGAAGAACAGGGTTACATGCCACTGCCTAATTCTTGTGATCGGAGCACACTAACACATCCTTGGCGAACTAGTACCAACACCGATCGCAAGAACCTATTTTCCCTCCCCTTTTGAGAGGCCAATAACACTGACCTAATAAGTAAGCAAGTAGTATATTGCTATAAGTAAAAATGAACGCCGGTGGAGTTGGCACGACTACTGAAGGAGCAGCGGCGTTGGAGGAGCACCGGAGCGCAGCTTGTTGGCGCGGCGCTGCACGTTGTCCCTGAACCTGTGAAGCGCCTTGGTGAACTCGGGCAGCTCCGCCTCCCCGAGCTGCTCGACGTCGGCCTCCCACCATAAATTCTTGCCCGGCGGCACGGCCCGCAGCACCTTCTCCCCGACGACGACCAGCCGCGCCTTCTCCGCCTCCACGAGCGCCTTGGTCTCCTCCGTCTGCGGCAGCGTCGCCTCCACGGCGGCCAGTTCAAAGGCGTCGTCGTCCGGGTACGGCGCGGCCTCCTCGCCGGGAGGGAGCGGGGCGACGCCGCGGAGGACGGCGTCGACGGAGGGGCTGCCGAAAGGGAACACCTTTCCGCGGTTCGAGAAGATGATGACCGCGACGTGGGCGCCGCAGAGCAGGGCGAGCTCGCTGGCCTTCTTGTGCAGCCCGCCCTTGCGCTTGGAGCAGGTGACATCCCTGGCGGCCTTGTCGGCGATGGGCTTGATCTCGATGCGCTGCCGCCCCTTGCTCGGCGGCCTCACCATCGTCGTCGTTGCTCGCGCGGTGCTCTGCTTCTTGGTTTCCTGCTGCTCTGCTTCTTCTTCGCCCTGAGAGGCTCTCCCTGATTCTCAGCAAGAAGATGCGGTCGGGGAAGGCTGCCGCAGACGCGAGTATAAGTAGCGATTCGCTGCGGTTGCGCCGCGCGGCGGGGAGAGGCGGCGGAGCGGAGGCTCACTCCGCATCGGAGACGGAAAAGATCGTGTTTTCATTGCGGGGAATCAACAGGCTGCCGCTTGGCTCCGTAATCAATGGAGGAAGGAGCTGGGAAGGGGTGGTGAGCTGGAAACAGGGATCACAAATTATTTTCCCTGTTTTCGAATTTGTCCTTCCAAATATGGATACGTATTTCTCTTTTCTTTTTCATTTCTTTACCCTTTCAAAACGCAGCCGAGGAGGAGGCCCCGTGCTGGTCGATCTCCTCTTCCTGGTCTGATCTGATCTGCTAATCTTTTCTATTTTTGCATGATTCCACCTGTAACTGGTCTTCCAAATAGAATATAGGTCCCCGCGGAAAAAAAAAAGAATATAGGTGGCTCCATCGACTTTTAGAAGGGTGTTTTGCAAGAGAAGCATTTGTAAAGTAGCTTTCATGAGACAGGTGAGCACGAGGCTTGAAGAGACTTGTTTAGAGGCAACGTATCCTATGAGAATGTAATAACTATGAGAATTTTAATCTGAGTCACATGATCTTGATCTAATTGGACGTATGAATTCAGATGGGAGGGGGGATTTGCAAAATCACTGCCCATTTAATCATACTTTTGCAAATTTCACTGCTCATTTAATCATACTTTTGCAAATTCCCCCTCCCACCTCTCCCTATGCGCTCTCCTTGGATCAAGATCATATGGCTCAGATTAAAGTTCTTATAGTTCTCACACAAAACTGATTCTCATAAGATATGTTGCCTTGTTTAGAATGTATGAAGCCAGTAAGAAAACGTCCATGGTATGCCCCATTTCCAATCTTGTACTATCAGTTCACAAGGCAAAAATTCCCTATCAGACAAGTTCTCTTTACATCATAGTATACACACAACTCTGAGGACCAAGTTCGTAAATGGTAAAGGGGCACATAAGACTGTCTCCAACGGAGACCCTATTTTCAACATAAAGCAGAAAATGGGTCCTCAAACCAGGAAATCATATCTCCAACGGGCTACCCAAGCACCACCCCGATTTTAGCAACCGCGCCCCTCCTGCTGTAAAACTGAGGCAGTTCGCTTAGCCACCCCATCTTCTATCCACTCGAACCGTTTTCTTCTTCATCTCTTCCCGAACAAAAGACGGCGCGTGCAAGCGGCTGCGGCGGCGCGGGACGGCGCGGGCGAGGTCGTTGCGGCGACGCGGGACGGCTGCGGCGGCGCGGGAGGCGGCCGGGACGGCGCGGGACGACACGGGCGAGCCGCGGCGGCCGCGGCGACGCGGGACGGCGCCGCTGCGGCGCAGGACGGCGCGGGCGAGCTCGCCGCGGCGACGCGGGACGACGCTGCGGCGGCGCGGGCGACCTCGCCGCGGCGGCGCGGGACGGCGGCGGCAGCCGCAGCGGCGCGGGCGACCTCACCGCGTCAAGTTTCGATTTGATTCGATTGAAGATTCTATTGGAGATTCGATTCGATTTGATTTTTGGGTCTACCGTTGGAGACGGGCAAGTTTCACAGGTACCCTTTCAGCCGCACAGCTACCGATTCAGCTATTTTCGTCTCCGATTTACGGTCTGCTCGTTGGAGATAGTCTAAGTACATCAGAACTTAAGCACCCGGATGCTAAATGCGGAGCGACTGCTTGCTGCCTTAGTCTCATAATTACAACCTAAAACTATCCTTTGCACGCGCGCGCGTCATTTTGTGAACGCACGTGCACACATATGAATCCTTAACCAAATGTACAAATCTTCAGAACTAAGTTGATGATTAAGTAATGGAAGCTTCTGCTGTTTCCCACCATGCAAACTGCGCAAAAGCAAAGAAAACCATCAAAAGCATGCAGATAGGGAAGGAGAAATTTAATATGTCTACTGAGGTAACATGTTTAAACTTGGAAAGAAGTTGAAACTGAACCTTAAGATGGTAGGAAAAAAAGTCCAAAGTATATCATGAATTCATGATATCATGCTAATCACAGCCATTCAAGAAGCATACTGCATTACTGCACTTGGGAACCCAATGGTGTGACAGAATAGCCCTATCCTGAGCATTCCATGTAAACAATAATCCTGTAGCATTAAAGCTGTACTTTATTCAGTTTTTAGTTACAGTAGCTAGTACAAAAGGAATCCCCCTAATGCACTGTTTCGTCAACAAGAAAACGCTTTGACAATCAAGAAAAGAGCAGGGTTCTTACATGCATGAATACAGTGCAACATGACATTTCTGGTCGAACTCTTCAGCCATTAGGATCATAAATTAGTCACGGCGTCCAGCTGTCTTTCAAGACTTCAAAGCAACTCCATAGACAACCATGGAACAATGATAAGCCAGAATCACAATTGAAATGTACCCAGCTCCTGGCCATGCCTTGTAAGTTTAATAGTCTTTCCACCAACCCAATGTAGGCGGTATGAAAGGTCAAGATTATGAAGCAATAGCTTCAAATTATCAGCCTCGTCTAGTTCCTTTGTCTTTTTCTGTAGAATCCAAGAAGGCAAGGAATAAAAAAATCATATATGGGAGAGTAATTCGAATTTTAGGAAGGTGAACTTAAATGTCAGCAATTCAGGGTCATCCTAATTAATTATAAACCTAACAAATCTAGCAAAGAGCTGGCTAAAAATACACTATCAGGTTACTCAACCTTTTTTCTAATAATATTCATTGAAATTCAAAACAATAGAATAAAAAGCAGTATGAGCTAATAAGTGATGCGAATAAACCAGATTAAGATCCGGTGAGCAAAAAGTAGGCTAGAACCAAAGCTGGCCAACTCTGCCAAGCATGCCTCATCAAAGCCGTAGGATTTCATGGCCACTCCTTTGCATCCCAGAGGTTTTGGGACCACGCGCCTCACACCATGCCCTCTCAAGGAACCGGCAACTTGGTTACCCTCAACTTGTTCTAGTAAATTTTATTGAGATAACAGCATATCATTTCTAATAAGTGGTGCGAAAAAGAGATAAAAAGACACTCATCCTTTCAGCTTCTTCTTCCTCCCTTTCTAATTTACCTACCTACTGGTAGCGTAATTGCACTTATAATTATATATAATGAATACTAGTGAAGAAAATGATCGTATTCATACCTCAGGATTCCCTTGTTTATCATGTAAAATGCTAGAAATAATACTTAGACGAGCAGAGTTTGGTGAAAATCCTTCCCATGGTGGCACATAGATAAGCTTTGTGCATTGTATAGGAGTAAGGCTTCTGCCGAGCCTCTCCCACCAGGCAGTACCTAATGACCACCATCTTATCATCAAACCATTTTCAGAGAAGGCGACCAGACCCTAGCAAAATGATAAGCAAACAAAAAACTGTCAAATCATAAGCTTCTAGTCAGATATACCATTTGAAGTTATGTTTTTGTGACCGTAGTTATTGCGTGAAGTTAAACCTTATTAACTTTGACCATAGATATTATCAGCAGTACGTAGTACATATGTATGTATGACAATGCTATCAGTATCAAAAACTATCAGCGTCACACCATCCTATCATTTTGTGCATGTGTGAGTAAATTTAGTGATCAAAATGGCATCCTATCAACTTAGAAAGTCCAAAAAATTCACTGCCTCCTGCAAAGATCTTGACAATCAGCCAATGTTGCACCATAAACAACATCCTACAGTTGTCATGTGCGGGGCAGCGAAATCCTACAGTTTATCCCAACAACAACATCCTGCGGAAGCAAACTGCTGCCCCAACCAACTACATATGCCACCATTGACTACCATGATACCTTCAGTACATGCAAGGCATTCTTGTCGTCACCACAGTCCGTTGGAGCTTTGTGGATCCTATTCCATGTGACGTAGTATAGGTTTCACGCTCTCTTGTTGATATGGACATATGGGCACCAAGATAACTGATGCCACCGCCACAGCTCGAGGACGAGCTATCTCACATCAAGGAGTTCAGTGTTATGGTAAATAGTTACTGTGGTGCATGCAGCAGCAGTGCTTGTGCAGATATAGTTGGGCTCTAATGACACGGATATTTATCGGTTAGTTGCATATCGCTCGGGTAGTTGATTAGCTCATTAGTTGCAACTAAATCATCCCTCGGCTTATCTTGAAAGTATTAAAACATACGTAAAGTCATAAAGATAACTGCATCTTAATAGGTAACCACAAGCAAGAATCAGAAATGAAGTAACCCAACGAACTATGTGAGCACTACTACTGCTTGCTCAACATAGCAGGTTTTAAATTTGCGGGATCTCAAACACAATTTTGCCACTAACAGTAATAACATGTTAAAAGATAATACAAGAGCATGGAGAATCAATGTACATAAACAGTTCTGATGCCACAAATGCAGACGAATACTTGAACATCTATTGGTGGCCAAAGTTTAAGAAAGCTAACTATACAAAAACAACAGCAACGTGGAGTTAGTTGGGAGGCATGCAATGGCATTTGGATCTTTGAACTGTAAGTGCACATAAAAAGGTTATGAAATGAAAGTACTCTACCAAGAGTATATGAACTGGACAATTTAGAAGAATAACTTAACCTTAAATAGCACAAGTTAAAATCGTTACATGGTTTTTGTTGAAAGCATTCCACAGTTCATTAGTTAGAATTTCAAACCTCTCCATCTGGTGAGAAACTCAAAGCTGATATCAGTATGGTTGCTGTTGTATTTGATGATCCTGCTAGTAAGCTTGGAAGCCCTGGTGGTCCACTTGCATCAAGAATTCTTATCTTTGTAACACTGGAAAGTAAATAAAACAAAAGAATAAAGTAAAAATCAACCTCTCACGGTTAAGATTATGAAACATACCAGTACTAGTACGACAAGAATAACATTAGTGCCATACAGCATAAGAAAACATCAGTTTCACATTACAAAATTCTTCAGGCACAAATATTTCAATTTTGTTTTCTTGGCATTCATCAACAAAGAATCAAACGATTCATTCTCCTAAAATCCTCAAGAAAAGAATGAATTAAAGGAACATTATATAATACGTATAATTCTCCCTATGGAACAAAAAAATGACTAAATCATATGGTATGGCAGGTCCGAAACATTATAAATGCCGTCATCAATTCGTAGAATTTTGGAGGTGCATGTGCATTCTAGTAGAACAGATAAAATGAATGTAAAAGGCATGTCACCAGGTCTAAACTATAGAGTAGCAAGTCAATTCAACAACAAAAAGATAAAAGGTCACAAGTACTACCAAAAAATTACCAGAACACAGACTGTCAACCAAAAATCTTAAACGCCTTTGGTGGCACCCCTCTTAAAAAAGATTGGCATTTGGCGCTAGCTCCATTAGGTCTAAATGCCACTAAAAACCCAAAACATTTCAGAATTTGCTATAATGGCCATTTAACCCTCACTCTCAATGTCACACGATATTTTAACAGGTCAAATCCGTCCCTCTTTCTTGCGAAGTCAGCACGAGACAAAAAGGCAATACAAAATTCCAACAACCCGTTTGACAGCAAACTGACGGGATAGAGACGTATATAAGATATTTTTCAGGGAACTATCAGGATCAGGTAATCATTCAGTAGCAATGAGGCATTTTCAAGATAGAAAATATGCATATGGAAAATAACTTTCAGCATCTTGGAAGCCATATACCTTTCTATGTCATATACACGAATTGTGGCATTATGAATCTCTCCAATAGCATCACCAACAGCTAATCTTGTCATTGAATCATTAAGAGCAACCATCGGAAATACACGTGCCATTTCTCTTAGAGCCATCATTGAACTAATAATACAAGCTTTACGCATAATTAAATTGCTTGGATCCATAGTGTGTAGGATGTAGCTGATTGCCTGCACATATATCCAATTTTAAGAACTACATCAAACAGTGTATTTAGAAAATGAACTCTGTTAAAGAAAACAACGAGAAAGGGTTACAGGACCAGAGGACATAACTATTGATGTAAGGAATAACAAATGTATTTAGGAAGCCTCCAAACTTCAAGAAACCACGATTCTCCCCCCAAAAAAAAAAAACCTTCAAGAAACCACATTATTTCGAATTCGTTCATCCAAACAGCTAGGAATCAAGTCGAGAACCCTCAGAATATATTCTAGTTTTTATCACAGCAGGTCCTAACTGTTTTCCAAAACTAGGTTTTCAAACTTCATGTTGCATCTAAAATGATATAGATCTATCGAAACAGCCTATTAAGCATACCGCAAAAGGAACACCCACAATGATAATATATGTAGTTAGGACTTGGATTCAAAGTCCTCAAAGTTTCCGACATACTCAAATCAATTAGCATCAGTATGGAGTATGGTAATAACATATTTAACAATAAATACCAATGAAAAGCTGAATTATACATTCTGCACAATAAGTTAAAGATGGCACCTGCAAGATAACAATTACCAAAAAAAAAACTTCAAATCAACAGAAGCAGCGCATTTCCATTTTTGTATATACAAGGTAACACACATATTTCGTTGTTGTGAGTATCCAGATTTTGCATTTTGCAGACAAGCTTTCAGGTGCAAGTTTTCAAGGTTTATGACTTCAGAGAGACTAAAAGTCTTGTACTTAAATCTTAAAGGTTCTGTGGCACACTGAACAGTGACAACAATAATCCTCTCAAATAATGACTGAAAGGTAGAAACACTGCTAACCTTGTCGAGGTAAGGGGCCAAGGCCTTTGGGGCACCTCGAACCACACGGATAAGAGTTTTGAGTGACGCTACATGAACAGGTGAATCAGAAGAAGTAGCCCAAATTTGGCTTTCTATTACACCAAAAAATCCTGTCACGTCCGCCATAGCCAAGCTTGGTAAAAGAGTGCCAACCAACGCCTCCCGCATTGTTACAGCAACAGCAGTTTTATGGATGGCACTACTAGAAGTGGCAGTGCTTAGGCACTCAACTTGGAAAAGGACATCACTCATAAAATGAGTGATATCAGTGCCTAAGCATGCTTTCCAAGTGCTTTCCATTCCCTCTGCTAGAAGTTCAGCTGCAGTTGAACTGTACCGATCATTCATTGACATAACCAACTTAATTAATTGACTAACAACTAAACTTGCAAGCTCAGCTTTCACAATGCTTGGATACCAAACAACCAAAGCAGCCGCAACAATGATATTAGATGCCACCGCATCCTGGCTAGTACCACCTATCCAAGATAACCATTCCTGATTTTCAAACGATTCCAACCAAGAGTTAATACTAGCAGTGTCACAATCTTCTTTGTCAATATTTTCACCATCTGCCTTCAGCGGTCCATATCTAGATACAGAAGTATTCTGTGAACCTGAGACAAGACAACTCATATCACCCGATGAAGGCGACAGGGCATCAGGTGCTTTCTTTTTGTGTATACGTAGTGGATGTGGAATAGAACGAGGAGCCGCGCAGTGAAACAAGGAACGTGCCGCCATTCGTACATGTTCAGATGGGTGTTGCCAAAAGCTCACCAGAAGCTGCAAGACATTTCCAGTTAGTTGGCTTACAATATTTTTGCAAATAAATAAATAAAGACACATAAATAAGACATAAAAACAAGTCAGACAAGTTAATTTCTATAATAATAAAAGAATAATTCATAAATGTGACAACTGATTGCAATTAGAGCGCGGCAACTCTTACGATTTCAAAGGCTTTCATCAACACTTAGCAGACAAAAGCTAATCCAGTTAGGGTGCTATAATTGAACAAGGTTGTAAATTAAGGCAAAGTCGACTAAGCAAACATCATTGTGAATTATCATATTTGGAGTACCAGCTAAGCCAAATCTTATATATAGGGTGTGTTTCAGACACCACCATCAGTCCGTCAAATATTAGTGATCCCAGCAGGATTAGGCAGGTGTTTCGTTAGGTGCCAGCGATTTTGGCTAGCCCAGGCATAGCCTAGTGCTAGATCATTTTGACGCCTATGCGTCGACAATGACAGCAAAATTGTTCACCAAAGCATTGGCACACGATGTGTTGGCATGGCAACACTGGGTATGAACCAAACAAACGTGAACATGCACATTATTACTTCAGTTAATAAAAGTGAACACAAATACAGGATGATTGCTCTATTTCCATTTTCTTTCATATTACGACAAAGATCAATAACAATGTTGTGAAATCATACAAAATATTTACAAGATTGCAACAAAATAGAGAAATATAATTGAACCTGAAGGGATGGAGGCTTTATATCTGGAACCTTCTCAGCAAAATGCCTTGTATAAAATGCTGCCAATGCACTGTTCAGCAAGACAAAGTCAATGTAAGCATAATACAGGGCATGAATTCATGTTACAGCTGATAAGAGTTCAAGAAACATAGTGTCATAGTTGTGAAAACAACTACTCCCTCCATTCAAATTTGAGCTAATGGACATCATCAAATAAAGAACGGAGGAACTATGTAGTAGAATGAAGTCAGATAAGAAAGGCAAGAGGGAACGATGATGCAACACAACTAAAATATTGGTTATCATACTTACGAGCTTCACAAATTTAAGGAGAAAAAAAAGTTCACTCCTGTAATATATTTCGTCGGTCCATTTAATCCTGATGAATTTTCACCTTACTTTACACATTGGACTAATAAAACATGCTCAATTTAATCTCTAGTTACACTTGAGCAATTCATATTTTCACAACAACAACAACACAGTCTCTCAGTCCCAAGCAAGTAGGGGTAGGCTAGAGATTCATTCAAACCCAAAGGATCTCGATAACCTACCCGTGCAATTCATATTTCAAGTCAAAATTTTGTGAAATGACAAAGGACATCACAGCAACATTTCATAATTACTATATGCATGCATTTGCATATGTCAAACTGACGCAGGATGTCTCAACCTATGCAAATAGTCTTGAACAGTTCTTAAAATAGGATACAATCAGAGTAATGTATATCTATGTTCATAGTAAAAAAAATGTGTATTTGGGCTACTTTTAAAGGGTGAAAAGAGAAAAGCCGTGTCCATCTACGCTACAAACAAAGTCAAAAGATTGGCACATCTAAAGGTTATGCTAAAATTTGTTCCGCACCCTAAAAGAATGTGTTATATTAACAAGAATGGTTTAATAAATGATATTCTTAATTCAATAAGAAAATCACAATTGTTCCATGTGTGGGCTGGCTAGTCAAAGCAAAAATTGCAGCTTGACTCATTTACTCAAAATCACTTAATGGGGATCAGTCTGGTGATGACTTCAATACAGTAATGCATATTTGGATAAGTGAAACATAAGCTTGTACAACAATGAGATGCACTCTCCTCAAAATGAAGTTAGAAATTATGAAAGTTTGTTGTAAACAGGTAGAACAGGTCTTACTGTAAACAGAAACAACTTAAGAATTCCAGACTAAACTATAATGTATTGTGTGTGTTTCTGCAATGCTCCATCACACCAAATAAAAGCGTAATTCAAGCAATGCTACAAGACATGAAGCTGAATGGAAATAAAAGAACAATCATACAATACCTGCTAGCATTTGTACATGAACGAGATAATGTAATCATGCGTTGAGCAAGGGAAACTATAGACAGTGACCTCATGGCACAAAATTCAGCTGAAGACTTCCAAAGCTGGACGAGACAAAATCCACATGATCAGACTTCAGGTGTGTATTTACATGCAAATGGGATATGTTCACAATAATTTACCTCAAGAGTTGCTTCTTTGCCAGGGAACGTCAATGTAAATGAGCCTCTATCCCCTACCACCCCTGTTCCTATGTGGCAGCCTTCAGGCTTGCAAACTTGCATCTCATCTACAATTAATTTGTCTAGCTCGCAGTCAATATCCCATAAATGCAGAAAACAGAGGCTAAATCGAAGTAAACGCCCTTCCAATGACTCTCTAGATGGGCTATCCATTTCATGAACCCCATAGGTAGTATCTACATTTCCAGGCTGTACAGCTTCTTTAGCATTGTCACTAAAGGGATGATCTCTCGACGGCCGATCACTGTTGCTGTTTGTCATGCCTTGCGTGGACATGATTGCTGTGAGGTCAAACCTCAGACTTGCAATGCCAGGATAGGGGCAAGAGCACTTTATCGGGCACTTTCTTCTTTTGTGGATGCTGTGGGAAGAGACAGCCTTTCCTGAACTATATACAGAATTATCTCCATGGACTGCATGTTCTTCACCTGGAGCTTGCGCCTTCCCCTTAAAATCATATGTTGTAGGGGCACTTACAGCCACAGAGACTGTACTTTCATTTTGATGGTTAGATGATACAGACGAAATGCCATGACCTTTTTTATTTGCATGAGGTTTATGGTGGTTTGTGTCTTTAAAAATTGGAACAAGTAAGGAAGATGCTGAAGTTGTTCCTCCCAAGATGCTACCAGTAACTGCATTTTTTGATATGCCCCTGCAGAAGTGTTCAAATGCTGACTGAGAAGCGGTGCCTTTGATAATTCGTTCTCGAGCACCTGTTTTCAGATCCCAAATATACAATATGGTACCTGAATCGTTACAAGAGTGGAGATTCCGGCATAAACAAGCTATGTACCCTTTTACTCCCTCCCAAGCTACCATTGATGCATAACCAGGATGGCCAGGAAACATCCTCTCAACCCGCATGGTTTCAAGTGAAATAAGCGCCACAAGGCCATCTTCTCCAACAGAAAGGAAGCAGTCATCCCAAGGATGGTGAGTCAACGCAGGTGGCAGTATGATTTGCTTTACTGGGGCCACATGATGATGCATCACAGAAAGAAGGGTGCCAGCATCTAGATCCCAGACACGAGTAGTACAATCCAAACTCCCTGATATGAGGGCCCGGTGAAAGTTTCTTGAGTCAGAGTGGGCATGCATGTAATGTGCTGCTAAACACAGAATAGCTCCCTTGTGCCCCAAAAAGAACCTCTCGGAAATATGTGGGTAAATACCCCCACCACCAAATTTTGCAGCAGCAGGCGACGCGTTAAGAAATCGAATAACTTCTATGTCACCATTATGGAAACCATAAACTACAGAATATGGTGCGTAAGAATCCTCAGAAAGTACCATTGAGGAGGACACGGTCCTTCCGTATATTTCCAGCCCATTTGTGTCTTCTAAGAACTTCTGTGAACTCGCTCCCACTCCATTGTCTAGACTGCATTTAGAAAGAGAGGACTCTAACCTAAATTCTTCTCCCTGAAGACCACCTTCTCCAAGCAATGTACTCAAAGGCGGACTCTCAGTACTCTTCGCTGCATTCAGTTCCAGTTGATCCATAGACCATATGGAGACTAAAGGTTTCCACAACAAAGATCCAGCAACCTTATGGGGACAAGACTCCACCCTAACAAGACGCCGATCAGATGGCAAAATTTAACTGCTGATCCCTGTTCTTGCATAGAAATGCTGCCAGGAATTCACATACTGCCTCTGACTCAAACGATGAGCAACCCACTGCAACTCTGTACACCACAGCAGCACCATTGTTACTCCATAACACCAAGCTCCTGACCACAACACCATCCTCTGAAACATGGGCATCCCACTCCCTGTTGTTGAGGAAAAAACATCCAGCAATACATCCCTTCTCCCCTGCCTCATCGTCCCTGCAAAGCGAAGTGTCCACCAGAGAAACCTCGCCCAGCAGAGTCCCCTCAGCAACGCATTTCAACAAACACCTCGCCTTCAGCGCCAATGCCACCACCTTGCCGTCAGGAGACAGCGCCACGGCCTCCATCTTCCCGTCCGCCGCCTCCACTGACGCGACGCTGGACATGGAGCTCGCGCTGAGCCGCCTGGGTGAGTCCAGCTCGACAGCTGCGCCCTCCGCCACGGGCACCACCTGCACCCGCCCCTGCGCATCGGCTAGCACGATGCTGACAGCATCGTCCCCGCAGAGCGCGATCGCCTTCGGTGGCGCGACCGAGAGTGGGCCGTGGAAGGCGGTGTGCAGGACGGCAAGGGTGCGGGCGTCGACGACCAAGAGGGCGGACACGTGCCGGTGGCTGCCGTCGTCGGACGCGTGGCAGAGGATAGCAACGCGGGGGCTGGACGAGGAGGAGGAAGGTAGCGGCGCGAAGAGTGAGGGGACGCCGGCCCATGGCGGTAGGGAGCGGCGGCGGAGGCAGCGGAGGGGCGCGGAGGCGGAGAAGAGGGAGAGCACGCCCGCGGCGCAGGAGGCAAGGAGCGAGGCCGGGGAGGGGAGCGGGCAGAGGGCGGTGATGGCGGCGGCGTGGGCGCAGAGGAGCGACGACGGGCGCGGGGACGCGGGGTCGGTGTCGAGCGGCCAGTGGAGAACGGTGCCGTCAGCGGCGCCGGTGAAGAGCGCGGTCGGGGTGGCGGCAGCGGCCGTGACGTGGTGCGACGGCGGCGACGGCGACCAGAGCGCGGCCACCGAGTGGCACTTCATCGCACGCGGCGCGGCGGTCAGGCGCGGCGAGGCCTGCTACACCCGACGAGGGGGAAGAGATCTCATCTGGGTCGGGACGACGGAGGCAGCTCGAGGAGTCCACCGCACGGAGATCGTTTGCCGGAATTCATCTGGAGTGATCTGGACCGTTGGATCATCACACAGCCGGCGGTAAAGTCAACTGCTTCCTTTCCTGGACGGTCTGGCGTGCCGCGCAAATGTACCGCCGTAGAGAAATCCCGTCAGAAAATTACCTACAGGTGCGAAAATATTTTTCTCGTATTAATAATCGGGCGGGCCCTTTTACTTTGGTTCGGATTCTAAGGCGTTTTTCGTTTCTTTTAGCGCTAAATTTTAGAGGCCTCTAAATAAAAAGAATCTAATACTAAATAAAGTTTAATGACAAACTTTTTTTTACAGATGGGTACATCTTTACGAGACGAATCTAACAAGACTAAGTAAGCTATGTTTTGCTACAGTAATGCTACAGTAACCGTCGTCTAACCACGAATTGCTTACTCTTATTAGATTCGTCTCGCAAATTAGACCAGAGATTCTGCAGTTAGTTTTGTAATTAAATTTTATTTAATACTCTTAAATAATAATAAAAAAATTTAAACTCCTCTAAATTTTAAACGCCGTAAAACCAACGTCCCCTAATTCGCTGGCGGCCGCGTAGACGAACCCACCAGCCCCCAAGCAAAGCACATCCCGTTTCTTCTCCGATCCCCAATCCCATCTCCGAATCCCTAGCCCTAATCCCCATCGCCGCCGCCGCGATGCTCCGCTCGCCGGGCCACTCCCCGCGCCAGCTCTCGCCTTCGCCGTCCCCCGCCCCCGCCACTCCTCGCCCCGCCTCCCCGACCCCTTCCACCGCCTCCGCGTCCACCCTCTCCACCACCGCCACCACCTCCTCCAAGCGCCGGCGCCCCGAGGTGCTCGATGAGGACACCTACGTCGCCGCCATCGAGCGCATCATCGAGCGCGACTTCTTCCCCGACCTCCCCCGCCTCCGCGACCGCCTCGATTGGCTGCAGGCCGTGCGCTCCCGCGACCCGCTCGTCCTCCGCGACGCCCAGCTCAAGATCCTCGAGCGCCGCCGCCGGGTCCGGCTCCAGGGGACCGTCGCGACCCCGACTCCGGCTACCTCCACCGCTCTCCGCTCCCCGTCCTTCCTCGCCACTCCCTCGGTTGCCGGCGACGGCGTCCCAGAGGATGAGGAGGACGAGGACGTTGCGGCCGCGCTCTCCCTCGACGGCTTCTTCAACCGATTCACCAGCGAGGACAACGAGTCCTTCTCGCGCATCCTCGAGAAGGTGAACCACCGCCGCCGGGAGCGCTATGCCCACCTCCTGGAACCTGCCGAGGGGAAGAGCACGCCGTTGTTGGAGGACGCCAAGCGTGACAGGATAACTGATGGGTATGGCACATCAGGGCAGCCGCCAAGCACGCTGGAGCTCCCCAAGTTCACGGCGAAGAACCTGCTCATGTATTACCCGGCTGACCGTGGGGAAGCGCCGCTCACCGAGGAGGAGCGAGCTGAGCGACTCAAGGGGATGACCAAGGAGATTGACAAGTCAAACACCAGGCTCCATGGGAAGGCAACAGCTGATGATGCAAGGCCCAAGGAGGAAGAGGCTGCCATATTGTACTCGCTTGTTGCAGGCTCCACCCCTGGAGGAATGATGTACCATGATCCCGACAAGGCGAAGAAGTACGATTTGGAGGATCTGAGGAAGACACCCAACCCGTTCTATCTTGAGTCGGACAAGAAGGCGGACAATGGGTATAGTTTTGTGAGGACGCCATCGCCGGCACCTGGTGTTGATGAGTCGCCCTTCATGACATGGGGTGAGATTGAGGGCACACCGTTGAGGCTGGATGATGATACACCGGGTGGTTCTGGGGGCAGTGAGACGGCTCATTTCAAGATCCCGCCTCCACCTGCTCGTGATGTGAAGGCGCACCTTCTTTCAAGAGATGCTGCAAGGAAGATAAAGGAGCGGACCAAGATTTTCAGCAAGCCACCACTACCATCTCCTGTGAGGGGAGGAAGTGCAAGCCCTAGAACCCTCTCGCCTGCATGCTCAGAAGTTCATGAGGAATGCCATCTCAAAGTCGGGAAAGTCCTCAAATAACATTGATGAGTCGCTTCGTGCAAGCTACAGAGGGTCAACCCCATCAGCAAGCACTCCCAAGACAAGATTTTCAAGAGATCCAGCCATTGCATCACGGTCTCCTTCAACAAGGCAGGGTTCTACTCCTCCCTGGTGATTTCGGTAGACTTTAATGTCATTTCAATAGACAACTGGTCTTGCCTTGTATTGTAACAAATTGTATAACAGAAGGAATGGAAGTGTCTCTTATTTACCTTGTAACTTTTACATTACCGGCTGATGGTCTTGGTATTGTATATCCTGGTGCTATGTTAGTTGAGGTACTGTCACTCATTCATTACTGAAATATTGAAAATAATAGATAGTACTGGATGAATTTTTGTGGCAACCCTGGAGAAATCCAAAATCCCAATAACTTATTCCATATGTACTCTATGGATAATCACCTCATGTTTATTCTATATCAGATGTACAAGAGGGTTATCACCTTGGATGGTTTGATTTTTGTGATGCTTGCTTGACAAGTGTTGTATAATAATTAGGTCAGGCCATGTTAGAACTATGTCAATGATTTCCAAACACCGTCATAAGGTGAGTGTGAGTCAATGCTGCTGCTTCTTTTTCCTTTTTTTTTTTTTTTTGGTGGCTTCACTTACTCTCTCCGTTCAACAATACATGCCATTCTAGCCTTACCCACTTTTCTCAAATTACATGTCATTCTCACTTCCCAATGCACTTTTCTCTCTTCCTAATACAATATTCTCTCTTTCCATTACACCTCTATCTCTATCTCTCTTTCCTCCTCGTTTTCAGTGCACCCACCTTTTTCACTTCTTATTTCTCGTGCCCAACTCGAAAACGACATCTAATAATGAACGGAGGGAGTACATCATTGCACTGTTGTAATAATTCATGTTAAGTCATATGCCTGTGTCTAGTTCAAATGGCTTGGTGTCAGGAATGAACAGGTGAGACGTGAAGAACTCTTCTTCTGACTACTGATAATGCTTCTGATATAGATGCCCAGTTTGTTTCCGCAATGTATATTACACTTGGAAGAAGTGAATCTTAAGGTGGCTGCAATTCGTTGGCACTGGTGGGATGAGAAGGTTTCTATACCTGAGATGTAATTTTTTGTTGTTTGATTCTCCCAGTTCTTTGCAAAATACACTGAGCTTGCCTGGTGGTTGCAATTTTGTGGCACTGGTGGGATGAGAAGACGGTTTCTATACCTGAGATGTAATTTTTTGTTGTTTGATTCTCCCAGTTCTTTGCAATGCCGAATAAATACACTGAGCTTGCCTTCTCCTGCATGAAATGGAATCTGCCACCTGCTAAGATCCTGAAAATAATTGTTGATTACATCATATTCTGGTGGAACAGGTGCCATCCTGAGTATTTCAGATTCGTGACATGCTGAAGCTTGGCACTGGTTAAAGTGACGAGGCATGCATTTTCAAATGGATATGAAAGATTTGTATTTGGAACCAAGGCACTTTATTTTCTGAAATGAGCAATGAGTCATCCTATATATTTGTAACATGCTGAAGCTTGTCATTGATTGATGTATAAGGCGCATTTTCTATTGATGTCAACGAAATTGTATTTTCGTTTATATTTGGAACCGATGCCCTTCACCCTGAAATGAGCAATGAACCATCCTGAATATTTCAGATTAATGATATGCTGAAGCTTGGCACGGGCTCATGTATGAGGCATGCATTTTCTATTGTATATGAACAGAGTTATATTTGTATGCCCTTTCCCCTGAAATGAGCAATGCGTCATCCTGAATGTTTCAGATTCGTGCCACGCTGAAGCTTGGCACTGCTTCATGTACGAGGCATGAGTTTTCAATTTGGAGTCGATGCCCTTTATCCTGAAATGAGCAATGATTCTCTTTTCGGAGCGGCGAGATTCCTAAAGTCATGGCATACTCTCATATGCCTTTGCTCGTATGGTAGAGTTTCAGCACCGATGATATTATCTATATGCTGAATTCGAAGATAACTAAAGCTGAACATTAGCAACGATTAGATAGAGATACAGACGCTGGTGTATAGAGAGAGACATGTTGATGCTTGTTGCCAGCAATATAAGATTGAAAAAATAGAAAAAATGCTTGGTACTTATTGGTTTATAGCCAAATCCCACTTTTGGGCCGTCAAAGGTTTGGATCCAACGAAGGCCACTGAGAAGCGATGCGGTGCGCCGCCACATAGGTGCCCTTCTTTCGCTTGGGTTTTACGGAGGCTCTCCGAAGAGGAAAAAGCTCCGTTCCCGTGTCGTGATCGACCAGGAACACGGCCGTTGTAACTTTGTTTCGGATTCTTGGATCGCCATCTCCGACCCGGAGTAAGTCTCGTATTCCCGGCGGCTCCTCGGACTCGTGGAGCCGGGCCTCCGATGCCTTTATATATGCACACCAAACTCATCACCATAGTCACTAGTCAGAAGGTAGCTACTCCTACAGCGGATCTCGCTCACGTTTACTCACACAGCAGCATCAACTCGTTAAGCATCAGACAGGCCATCATGCTGCTGTGCCTCGTCGTCGACGACATGTCCTCACAACCGGCGGCCGCTCCGGCGGCGAGGGCCGCGACCCCTTCTCCACCGATAACGCTGCCGCTGCCGGCAGCATTGCACGAGGAGGGCGAGTTCGTGGACGTCGAGCTGGGACAAGAGCAGCGTCCCTTCACCGTGCGGGTGATGATGGCCCAGCGCACTGGTCGCGACTTCCGGCGAGTGATCGCCGTGGCGGCGCTCGTCTGCGTCGTGGCCTTCTTCGGACTGATCGTCTTAGTAGTGCAAGGAGCTTCTCCGGTTGTACGAGCGCAAGACAGATTGGCTTCTTGAAGGGAATCGAAAGAGAGAGGCCGCATGAGGTGGTGGATCAGAACAGGAAAACGTTACCTTACTCTGTCTGAGGTGCTCTGCTGCTGATTATGTCCTGATAGTGTACACAATCTACTGCTGAAAATTCCAAGATCGATCTAATGCGTCGAAATTCGATGTATCAGCGAGATATTTTTTTTTATTTTCCCTCTTTGCATATCCTGTTTAGTTCAGGTACAGAGTAATGAATGATACTCCTATGTAAAAGATGTTTCAGGCCTTGTAATGGAATTAGATATGCTCTAATTAAGATGTTGCGAAAGATGTTTCAGGCCTAGCTAAGCTATACACTCTACTGTATGGTTGTATTGTATCACCAGGAGCATCAGGAGTCTGCTCTCCATGCCTGAGGTTCGTGCGTCAGGTTGGACCCTGTGAGGAACTCTTGATACCACCTGGCAGATAATCTCGGGGTCCTCGCCTGTGTGTCGAAGTCGACATGGTACAGTCCGTATCTTAGGCTGAAACCAAACGTCCACTCGAAATTGTCCATGATGGTCCACACGAAGTAGCCCCGTACATTGGCACCGTTCCTGAAACAAGTTGGACGCTCTTGTGTCAGAAACAAAAACTTCCTGGGTGTACCGTATCTCATTCAGGGGCTTTGAGTTCTCGGTGTGCATCCATTGTAAAATACTGAATTCATCATAGGTAGCTTCGAGTCACCTGATTGCTTTAGATAGATATGTAACATAGCCTTGGTGGTAGTTGACTCTTTCGATGTCATTGATCAACTCCTCCCTGCTGGCATTACTCCACTGTGAGTAACCTGAAAATAGGAGCCACCGTACATGATAATTGAGCATAGCAAAAATACAGAGATGAACTTCTAGGTCCAACAAGAGGGTTGCAGCTCACCGTTCTCAGTAATGTAAACCGGCGTGCCCTTGTATCTCTGGTTGACATACAAGATAGCTGACTCCATGGCTTCTGGAACAACACAGAATCCCGGTAATGCAGTCTACGAGGTTCATAAATCAGACAAGTTCTATTATATATCACAGATCACACAACCAAGCAGATGTATAAGTACAATTGCAAGTAGAGTTCTTACATCTCTACCAATTTTCACTCCATCTCGTTCATCGACTGCCAAGACAAGTGCGTTCCCTTCATATGTTTGAAGGTTGCACGGCGAATAAATGCAATCCTTGGCATAAATTGCTGTATAATGATTTAACCCGATAAAATCCGCCTTGTATCGCAGCAAGTTCTTTTCTTCCGAGGTGAATGTTGGTAAGTTTGATTGTAAAATCTTTTGCATTTGTCTAGGGTATTCACCAAAGAATATCGGATCCAAAAACCTGACAAAGATGTAGCAATAAGCTAATGTTTTTCTTTTTGGGCTATTTCAATACATAAAACCTGCTGGAGATGCTCTAACATGCTGAAACATGCAAGGTTTTTCCCGAAAAAAATAATATGCAAGGTTTAATTCTTTTTCATTCTTCTCTCGATGCTTGAATGAATTTGATCCGAATAATGTTTAGAATTATGTATCATGTCAACAACTCCTATATGCTACATGTTGATAGTGGAATTTGGCATTATGCTAGTTTTGTATGATCAAGTTTAAATGGTTCAAATGGCAATTTTTTGGATTTAAAGCACTATTACACCTCCGTAATAGTGTTTTAATCTAGAATCGAGTTAATTCCTAGTACCTTTTTTTCTGAAATATCAAGTTAACTCCTAGAGGTACAGTATTAATTCTGATACTGTTACACATGCTGCATTGAGGGGGGGGGGGGGGGGGGGGGGGGGGGGCATACCACTCTAACTCGAACGCTTGTGCACGTCGTGCCGCCAGAATATCTGTCGTCGAGTTGGTAAGCGGCTCATACCATTTCATCGCGATTACAATCCCAATCGAGCCACCTTGCTTCGCCTTGAGAACACAAGAACACTCAGAATTGCTATAATCCAATAGTACCTTCCCATTTTATTTACTGAAACAGCTGTTGCATTGCCATAAAGCAGAATGGGCCACTCGTTCAGACTTGAGAACAGAGCAAGCTGTTGGGTCTTCACCTGATAGTTCTCCTTGTAGTTGCGGACAGCGGCGGCATGGGACAGTATGATGTTGTGCGCCGCGACGTAGGGCTCCGTGAGGGAGTTGCCGCTGTTGCAGTTGCCGAAGGGCGGGGAGCAGCGGCTGGGAGGGTGAAGGCCCGCCAAGTACTGGGTCTTGCTGGCCAGGTTGGGTTCGTTGAACGTCGTCCAGAACCTGACCCGGTCGCCGAACGCCCTGAAGCAGACGTCGGTGTAGTACGCGTACTCCTCCCTGAACGATGATGAGATGAGGTTCAGTTAAAATGCAACTGAGCATCAATACTGTTCTGCTTGTCTCTCTCTCTCTCTCTCTGAATAGCAGCACATGATCGTGCAAAACCAGAGGAAGAGCTGTACCGGATTCCAGCGCCGAGCCAGCCGAAGAAACGGGTTTCCAGTTCGTGCGGCATGTCGAAATGATTCAGCGTGACGAAAGGCTCTATTCCTGACGATATATTTTTTTTTAAAAAAAAACTTGTAAGCTTGCTTTTTGTTGAAGATGTGAGCAAAGAAGTCAGTTTGAGAGCTGAAATGTCAGTGAGCTGAGGGAGGAAGACGACTGGCTACCTTTCTGCAGGAGTGCATCAATCAGGCGATTGTAGAACGCTATCCCATCTGAATTGACGCCACCAAGCTGCCCCCCTAGTAGAACAATGATTTGACAATCAAGTTAACCAACGGAACAGTCGTCAAAGACATGAACAGTGCGATCTGAGCGTACTTGGTAAAATCCTTGCCCAAGAAATCGAGAATCTGTAGGAGTTGACGCCCAGGGATTGCAGGATCTCCACATCTTCCTGCACATGAGATTGCAATCATTTCGCGTGCGATGCCTATAATGCAACTGAAGTGAAGCTATTCTGTACCATATAGCGATGATAGTGGTCATCAGCAACGTCCCCATTCCGTCCGTCCATAATTCCTCCAGCTGTAACGAATGAAAACACGTTGAGACGAAAGCCGGGGCACTTGACAGATCATTACACATGCATTTGATCATGTGAACCGCAGCAGCACTAGTTTCCTTGCTTCGTTTTGTTTTGAAATATCGACATTATCAACAATGGTGGGACATTGGTATTTAAAAGTTTGAAGTTGGTCATCTTGTACAAAGGCTTAAAAGTCATGTTGCTTTTCTTTTACGCAAAGTGGGACGATGCTTGATTCTCTTGAAGCAAAATCCAAACGATAAGAAATGCATGGTTTGGCAGCTTTCTGAATGTTGATGACATGGAAAGTTGGAAACGGTCAAAAAATGTATGCAGGCCGGCTTACAAAGTGTCACTTCTCTTCTCTACTGCAAGAGGAGTAATAATAATAATAATAAAACAATATCCGTCGTGCCCTGTCCTGCACAAGGTCCGCCTCTCACCAATTAGTTTATCATCCAAAAGGTTTGGAATACAGGGAGGGAATCTATCCTCTGTTTTTTTTCTTGTTGAGAGAGAGAGAGAGAAGATTTGTTACTGCTTTAATTTAGAGGAGTTTTACGGTACCCTATATCACTAGTATAATATCAGTGGTATTTTAAAGGGTACCGTCGTCATTTTAAATAGGCAGACTTGTGTATTGCTCAGTAATTTCATACTTTGCTCTTCCGAAATATTCTGATTGCGAGGTATCTACTGCCCAACTACGCTAATTTGCGACATTGCATTACGAGGACTTGTAAAAATTAATCACTTGGATTGAACACGTAATGAATGCATTGATGCAGCAATCAACAATCAACGCCCTTGTGCCGCCACTGCTAGCAGCGAGTTGTTGCCCAGCTTCGGAGCAGGAACAGCGGGATCCTGCCGCCGCCGCCGCCGTAGTGCTTGGCAAGAGGATCGTAATTAGGGATGTTTCTTCCGCCGGCGGCCAGAGGATCGTGATTAGCTAGGGATGTTTCTTCCGCCGCCGCCGGGGCGCTTGGCCGGGGGATCGTGATTAGGGATTACTAATGTTTTGGACTTGTCGTTCCAAATAATTATTTCCTAAAATGCCTCAGTATTATTAATACCAGTAAAAATACTAGTGGTACTAGGGTGAGAGATGAACCAATCTAGACCGTCGGATTGTAAATACCACTAGTATATACTAATGGTATAGGGCAAAACTCCTCTTAATTTATTGAAAGCATATAAAGGTTTTGATTACAGACCACCGGGGATAGGGAGGGGATCTATGTTGCCACTAGCAACTTCATTCCTGAATGAAAGTTCTTCTAAACGATTTTCCAAACGAACGAAACAAGCAATGTTTGATACTTTGAGGGAGGAGTGGACTCACGGTGCGTGTGGGTGAAGACGTCCCAGTTGCAGAGGCCCTTGCCGTTCTCCAGGTACGCGCCCTCGATCTGGCGAAGAAGAAGAAGAAGAAGAAACCAGTCAGTCGCCATTGACGGCAAGCGCGATCAAGAGCAGGGAGCGAGGGAAAGAGATACAAGCTCGGCCGCTCACGAACGCACGCACCTGGTAAGCCGACGTCGCGGCGCCGAAGAGGAACCCGGGCGGAAACTCGGCCCGGTGCACCGCCCGCGCGGCCGGCGCGAGCGCCGCCGCTGCCACGGCCACGGCCATCGCCACCGCGGCCATCATATCTCGAGCGCGCGCGTCCTTCTGTCGTTCTCAAGAGTCAAGACACACACTTATAGGTGAGCGTGTCCTCCGCTCACAGCAGCGCCCGGATTTAAGTGCTCGCCCCCTGTCAACTCTCTCCACCCGTGGCGAACGTGAGAAAAGCACGGGGGTGAAGTGAATCCGCTGTCTTGTACCGACACGGAACGTAGTACGGCCAAATGTATACTGTAGGTCGAGGCCACCAACCACCGTAACCAACGACGGTGACGCGATCTGACGTGGAAATGATCCCTGCTCCCAACAGACGCTGGTTCTCCGCGGCACGGCTTAACAAAGCAACGTTCTCTCTCGCCATTGTAGCAAGATACACCGCACCGGCGCACTGGCATCAGAACTTTTGGTGCTACTCACATTCAGTCAACTGTGGTCGAGGAATTCATAGTGAGGAGGTCAGATTGAATCAGGGAGATTCGTTTCAATTTCCTCTTTGGAAGGAAAACAGAGCAGAAGAGAGCTTTGTCATTATCAACAACACCGATGAATGATCTTACTAAAACAACAAAACATTGTCACTATCAATAACACTGCTGGAAAAAGAATTCCTAAACTCATACTAGCGAAACTAATGGGCGGCACCTGGACAGCACCAGGTGAGCTTTTACATGGCACATTACACCTCTTGAACTGGGTGAACTCTTTGTACAAGAAAGACTTGCTCGGAACGTAGGAATTTCACCGCGATTTCCCTGCAGGAACCTCGCCGGAGACAAAATGCATTTGGCGCAGAAATCCTTCGGATATCCCGCGTCCAACCACGGCTGAAAGTTGGGTACGTTTTCGTCCAATCTATCAACCACACTAACTAAAAGCTAAAGCCTTGTGTTCATAGGCAACCAAGTGCATCACCAACACCTTCGGGAGTTCAGGATCAACGGTGCAAACAAACAAACTAATCATGGACCCTTCACCGCTTCACGTGACCTGCAGTCCATTCAGGAGGCCTCTGTACCTGCTAACATCTCCACGGAACACGTTGAATTCGAGTGCAGCGAACGCCTGCAGCGCGAGCGCGGCGCCGGCGCCGGCGAGCCGTGGGCTCCACAGAGGCGGCGCGAGGCCGAGCGCGCTGGCCACGCGCTCCAGTCCCACGGGCAAGCTCGGGCAGTCGACGACCAGCCGCGCGACGTCGTAGACGTCCTCGCCTAGGAACCTCCTCACGGCGTCGAGGAAGCCGGGCACGTCGCCGGCGAGCGGCTGCCCGCCGGTGACGATCTTGAGCAGGTAGGCGACGTGGTAGGCGCCGGCGTAGGTGACCCACGTGGGCCCCCCGTGGCGCCACCGGAGCAGGCCGCAGCGGCGGAGCGCGTCGGCGACCCGGGGCGGCGGGACGCCGCGGGCGCGGTGCGCGTCGAGGTCCATGCCGCGGCCGGCGAGGTAGTCGACGGAGCCCTGCGCGTGCAGGTCGGCGGCGCGGTCGAAGCCGGCGAGATTGAACTCCCACGCGACGCACCGGCCGTCGTGGGTGCCCACGGCGAGGCCGAGCTGCAGCGGCTTGAGCGCGTCCACGTTGGCCTTCACGGCCGCGTACCGCTCCTCTGCGGTGAGCGCGCAGGGGTCGGCGCCGGCGCCGTGGAAGACGACGCCCGGGTACTGGACGTTCACGGCCACGTAGCGCGCGTTCGCGGCGAGGGCGCGGACGGCGAGCGTCTCGGCGTCGAGGTTGTAAGCCCACACCTGGCGCACCGGGATCCCGAAGAACGGCGGCGGCGGCGGCATCGGCAACGGCGCACCGGCCATGGAGGCGTGGTGCACTGGCGGCGGCGCGGGAGCGGCGTCTGGGTGCTGGAAAGGCGGCGGCCCCGGGCTGAACATGGTGATCTCGCGGCTTGCGATCGCGAAAGCTAAGCTGTTGATCGATTTGCGTTGCAGCAATGAAGCGGAGGGGAGAATTGATTGATTCCCCTCCCGCTTATATGGTACGGATCGGTGTGCTCGAGACCGTGTCGGAAATTGTGATCCAGTTTGGATTCGGAAAAGCAGTCCGGTCGGGGTGAGGGATGCAGGTTGCAGCAGTCGCTTTGCCGCGTCCTCCGGAGACGCGGAAGTGGCATGGAATCTCCGATCGAGCCACGGAGACGGGCGCTCCACGATCCTACTCACATTCAGTTAACTGATGGATGAATTCATAGTGAGGAGGACGTCAGATTGAATCATGGAGATTCGAGGCCAACATGGAACATTAGAGGTTTCTTTTTCCCTTAGGAAGAAAAACAGAGCAGAACAGAGCATTGTCAGATCTCAGATAGAACTTCTGTCTGGACAGTGTCATTATCAGTAACACTGGTGAATGATCTTAGTAAAATGACAAACATTATCACTATCAACAACACTGCTCGAAAAAAGAATTCCTAAATTAATACAGTGAAACTAATGGGTGTCACCGGACAGCACCAGTTCAGCTTTTACATGGCACATTACATCTCTTCAACTGAGTAAGCTCGCTCTTGTACAAGAAAAACTTGTTCGGAACGTAGAAGTTTCACCGAGATTTCCCTGCAGGGAACCTCGCAGGAGACAAATGCATTTGGCGCAGAAATCCTTCGGATAATCCTGCGTCGAATCACGGCAGAAAGTTGCGTAGATTTTCACTGAATCTACCAAACTAACAAAAAGCTAAAGCCTTGTGTTCATAGACAGAGCCAAGTGCATCACCAAGACCTTCAGATCAATGGTTGAAAAAAACTAATCATGGACCCTTGGTCGCTTCACGTGACCTGCAGTCCATTCAGGAGTCCTCTGTATCTGCTGACGTCTCCACGGAAGACGTTGAACTCGAGCGCGGCGAACGCCTGCAGCGCGAGTGCGGCGCCGGCGCCGGCGAGCCGTGGGCTCCACAGAGGCGGCGCGAGGCCGAGCGCGTTGGCCACGCGCTCGAGCCCCACGGGTAGGGTCGGGCAGTCGACGACCAGCCGCGCCACGTCGTAGACCTCCTCTCCGAGGAACCCCCGCACGGCGTCGAGGAAGCCGGCGACGTCGCCGGGGAGCGGCTGGCCGCCGGTGACGATCTTGAGCAGGTAGGCGACGTGGTAGACACCGGCGTAGGTGACCCACGCGAAGCCACGGCCGCGGAGCAGGCCGCAGCGGTGGAGCGCCGCGGCGAGCCGGGCCGCCGGGACGCCGCGGGCGCGGTGCGCGTCGAGGTCCATGCCCCGGCCAGCGAGGTAGGCGACGGAGCCCGGCGCGTGCTGGTCGGCGGCGCGGTCGAAGCCGCTGAGATTGAACTCCCACGCGACGCAGCGCCCGTCGTGCGTGCCCACGGCGATGCCGAGCTGCAGCGGCTTGAGCGCGTCCACGTTGGCCTTGACGGCCGCGTAACGCTCCTCCGCGGTGACCGCGCACGGGTCAGCGTTGCCGGCGGCGTTGAAGACGACGCCGGGGTACTGGACGTTCACGGCCACGTAGCGCGCGTTCGCGGCGAGGGCGCGGACGGCGCGCACCTCGGCGTCGAGGTTGTTGGCCCACACCTGGCGCACCGGGATCCCGAAGAACGGCGGCGGCGGCGGCGCGCCGCCAGCGGTGTGGCGGAAAGGCGGCGGCACCGGGCTGAACATGGCGGCGTCGCGGTTTGTGATCGCGAAAGCTAAGCTGTTGATCGATTGCGTTGCAGCAATGGAGCGGAGAATTGATTGATTCCCCTCCCGCTTATATGGTACGGATCGGAGCCTACGAGACCGAATCGGAAATTGTCTTCCAGTTTCGATTCGGAAAAGCAGTCCGACCGCGGCGAGGGTGGCGAGCAAGCAATCGCTTCAAGCCGCGTCGTTCAGACGCGGAAGTGGCATGGAACCTTCTTCGATCGGGCTTCGGGCCACGGAGACGGGCGTCCGACGATCCTAGGGAAATTTCCGTGTCCGACGCCGCGCCCGCTTCGCCGACTCGATCGATGTCCGCAGGGGAACGCGTCGTAACGGACATCCATCATCCGTGACGCTGATGACCACAGGGTGTCTTCGGCTTGTCCGCGTGACTGCAAAGGCCATAGTACGAGTCAATCCACATATCACCAACTTCTGACTCTTGGCCTGATGGTCTCGGTCGTCGCAGTCCTAGTTTAGTTACTTGGAGTATTTTCTTATGTTGTTGCTACATGATCATCAACTCAAATTTGTAATGCCAATCGGGATGTAATGACATGAAAAAGAAAACATGAGGTAGTGTTTGATATATCCTTTAGCAACACTGCAGGCGCTGGTAGTACGTACCATTTCTGATTCTTTAGTGCCAAAACAACCAAGAGAGTAAATGTTTCCCGGGAAATTGTGAATGGAGCATGATTTTGGTTTTCAAAAATGGCTAGTTAGGTTAACCATATTATTTTAGTTAATGTAACTTTTGTTGCCGCTTAACTTATTGCTACCGGTAGCAATTTGGTGAGACCGTGAGTGTTTTAAGCTCATAAATGTGTGACTGTGGGAATGTCTGATGACTTATAGCTTTGCATGAGTCGTCAACGTTGAAAGTCCAATAAACCCCAGGCAGTTGACCTTGCACTCACCAATCATGCTCGCCTCCCCAGCACTGGTCCTACGTCAAAGTCCACTATACGTTCGCCATCTCGTCAAATTTAAGGCGACTGTACAAATTCAGGAATTGCGTCTTTCTTTTTAAGAAGATACAAAATTCAGTATCCAGGTCAAAATAAATCATTCAGAACCCAGAAGGAACAGGGAAAATAACAGAGTTCAGTTTGATCTTTTTCTTGGGCTAAGATAATAGAATAGAATAGAGCCTTATACAAGTTAAAAGAAAAAGAGTCATATATTTCAAAGAAACACGAGTTCTCTAACTTTTATGTTAAAAAAACGTAGATAAATACATCGAGCATTCATCTCTCTTGCCAAGTAGTATAAACTAATTCTACAGCTTACACAGCTATGGTAAACTAACAGTTGTTAAGTCTAGTATGTTGCGGCGGCATACAGCATGCATCCGGCGAGCTCATACATTCCCTATTCTATTAAAAAAAAAACCTTTATGTATGTCTTGTTGTATCTCCTCCACCCCGATAAAATCATCTGACGACATAATCCTTGCGTTGAAGGTCGGAACTTCATGGGAGTGTTGTGTGAAACGATAATGAATTTGCCATCAGAATCTGTTGAAATTCCTTGTTCGTACGTGGGCTCAAAGTTGTGTGTGGCTTTTCTTTTTCTTCTTTTCTTTTTTTCTTTTTTTGTTGTTTGTGAGGAACGTAGCTTTTGTTCAAATCCAGCTGAAAGCTAAAACCTACAACTTCAGGTGCATAGCCGGCTCACGTCGACGTGCATGAGCGACAGAACCTTGCGAAAATCTCAGAGTCACCTTCAGATCAACGGTGCCAATCCTCGGCCGAAACCGGAACCGAGTGCGAAAAACACTTGCATCGCGACCACGGCGCGGGCGCCGGCGAGATGCGCACTCCCCAACGGCGGCGCGAGGCCGAGCGCGCCGGCAATGCGCTCCAGCCCGATGGGCAAGCCGGGACAGTTACCAGCCATGCGCGCGACGTCGTGGACGTCGCCGCCGAGGAACCGCTGCACGAGGGCGACGAACCCGGCGACGTCGCCGGGGAGCGGCCGGCCGCCGGTGACGATCTTCATCAGGTACGCCACGTGGTAGGCGCCGGCGTAGGTGACCCACGCGAGCCCGGGCCGGCGGAGCAGGCCGCAGTGGTGGAGCGCCATGGTGAGGCGCGCGGCGGGGACGCCACGGAGGCGGTGCGCGTCGAGGTCCATGCCGCGGCCGGCGAGGTAGGCGACGGAGCGCGTCGCGTGCGGGTCGGCGTCCCGGTCGAAGCCGGCGAGGTTGAACTCCCAGGCCAGGCACCGGCCGTCGTCCGTGGCCACGGCAAGGCCGAGCTGGAGCGGCTTGAGCGCGTCCACGTTGGCCTTGAGGAACGCGTACCGCTTCTCGGGCGCGAGCGCGCCGGGGTCGGCCTGCATGCCGGCGCCGTGCACGACGCCCGGGTACTGCACGTTCACGGCCACGCGGACCGCGCGAGTCGCGAAGGCCAGGACCGCGTCCATCTCGGTGTCGAGGTTGTGTGCCCACACCTGGCGGACCGGTATGCCTATCGGCAGAGGCGGTGGTGGCACGGCCGCCACCGCGGGGTGGTGGAACGGCGCTTGCGGCGGAACCGCGGCGCGGTAGAACGCAGGCGCCATGGCGGCGTGCGGGTAGCGGAAAGGGCGCCGCGCCGGGGTCATCATGATCGACGGACAAGCTGGGGCACAACGAATCCGCGGATCGCCGATGCTGGTGGTGCCCTTGTTGGTCGACGACGGATTGGGATTGCTGCGGAAGGGCGAGGTCGCGTTGGATATATGGGGCGAGCGCCGTGCTGGACGGCGGGAGTTACCGTGTCCGAACCGCACCCCGGTTCGACTCGGAGTTGGTCGGCGGGTACGAGTAGGACGAGGCCACGTTCACGTGGGCCGAAAGTGATGAGCCATGTCGAGTTGTCGACCCATCATGAAGAAGGAACGGATCGAAAGACGCGTTCTCTACAAGAGCCGGCCCATGCGTCGAACGCCTGAGAATTCTTCTGACTGCGCGCGTAAACCCAGCAACAGTCCACCCGCCTCTAAAAGTCTCAAGTCAGAAGTGTCTGAACCGCTTCAATAGAGTTTTTTTTTTGTTGGCGAAAATTTAAATAAAGAATTGTATTCTAGGGATGTAACAAACTCTTAAAAAAATATTGCGCCTAGATCCATAACAAAGTCACTCAAATGACCTCAAATGTGCACACTATAATTGAGTACATAGAGCAACTGAACTAGCATATTGACCACAAGTATTCGATGCATTCAGTTCAGGTATAATCCTTATTAAATATGCATATCAAAGCAAAATGATCTATGCCGTCATACAAAGGTCAGCGTCGAATTTATCTGACGCATCACTCCACCTCAGGCCGAGAATCTGCCAAAGCAAGTTATGTTACTACGTTCTCCCCTGCAATTCTCTAGAACACTCCAACACTGACTGTTCCGTATAGGAGATCGCTCAAACTGCAAAGGAGAGGAAGCACAGGTCATCCCTCCTGAGAATTAATTGAGTGCCATATGTCTGCTGTTTATTACTGGATGGCAGCTGGTCGATCGACGCTATATTCTTAGAGGAGTTTTAGGGTGCATTATACCACTGATATAATATCACTAGTATTTTAAAGGATACATTTGTCATTTTACACAGACGTCTCGGAATCCATCTGACTTGCGCATCACCCGTCCTCCTCTTGGGTGAAGCCAATCGGTCCTGAACGAGGCACGCCCCCTCCCCCGGCACCGCCGCGAGCGCACCACGCCCTGCCCTCTGCCCGGCACGAAGCCAATCGGTCCTGAACGAGGCACGCCCCCTCCCCCGGCACCGCCGCGAGCGCACCACGCCCTGCCCTCTGCCCGGCACGGCGTCGCTGCGAACTACCCCCTGCTGGTACGAGCCGCCACGGCCCCGCTTCTGCACGCCGCCTGCGGCCTCTGCGCGCCGCCGTCAGCTACCACAGACGCCACCCTCTCCCCTCCGCCCTGAGCCGCCGGAACATTTGCAATTTGTCTCTAGAATATTTGATTTGGAATGTTAGGAACATTTGATTTGTAATGCTAGAACATTTGGGTTTTGTCGATAGAACAATCCATGCTTTTGTGGTGGAAATTTTTTGTTTTGAGCTTCAATGGGTGGAGTCATGGCGCTGCATGTCGGGGCTGAGTGAGCTCGAGGAGGAAGAAAGCACGCTGCTGGGACGTCCTTCTCGCTAGCTGGGTGCCGGCGTCCTGGAGGTGGGCGAGTACGATGCGCTCCCCCAACGTCTGCCCTGCTGTCACGTGATATGGCGCACGTTCCGCCGCCACCCGTACTGCTCGGCCCAATTCGTTACCCACGGCCCTCGCTGCGCCGCCACCCCAATCACCTTCGCGACTGCGTGACGGGATTCACGATTGCGCCGCCAACTCTGCTGCTACTCTTCCTCGACGCGATTGTGCCCGCCTAGCTCCCTGCATCGCCACCGTTCGGTGCTCGTTCAAATTGAAGCAGCACGGTGCCGCCCCACCCAAGAACTCGCCGGACAGCCAAGCACGTCGTCATTTTTCTCTTTCCCAAAATGCCCTAGTATTATTAATACCACTTAAAAATACTAGTGGTATTAGAAGTGGGAGAGGAAACAATCTGAACCGTCGAATCATAAATACCACTAGATACTGGTAGTATTATATCACTGGTATAGAACACCGTAAAACTACTCGATTCTTATGGTGGTAGCAAGTGGAGTTTGTGGTGTCATTATAGGTTCCTACTTCCTAACCATCTGTACCTCCCTGTCCTTTACATGTTTTCGAGCTAGAGTCCATTCCTGCAGGCGTCTTGGGGGGTGTTCGTTTCCACCCCTCTAAATTTTAAACCTCTAAAATAAAAGAGAATCTTGTCATTTAGGAGCATTAAATAAAATTTAATGATAAAACCTTTTTGACAGATGAATGCTCATTTCAAGACGAATCTAATGAGCATAAGTAATCTATGTTTTGTTACAGTGATGCTACAGTAACTACCATCTAATCATGGCATAATTACCCTTATTAGATTCGTCTCGCGAATTAGACCCGGGGTTCTGCAGTTAGTTTTGTAATTAAATTTTATTTAATACTTCTAAATAACAAAAAAAAATTGATGTGACCCTTCTAAAATTTAGACCCCTGGAAACGAACACCTTTGCTACTTTCCAGAAGGGGGTGTTCGTTGCATGAGGTCTAAAACTTAGAGGGAACAATCTTGTCATTTAAGAGTATTAAATAAAGTTTAATTACAAAACTAACTGCAGAACCCCTGGTCTAATTCGCGAGACGAATCTAATGAAGGTAAATAAGACGTGATTAGACGCTGGTACTGTAGCATTACTGTAGCACCACTGAAGCAAAACATAGATTAATTAGGCTCCTTAGATTCGTCTCGTAAAAATATACCTATCTGTAAAAAAATTTTGTCATTGATCTTTATTTAATACTCTTAAATATTAAGATTTTTTTTATATGACAGGTTTAAAATTTAGAGGGAGATGCAACGAACCCACCCTAAGGCAGTACGGATGGCAACTTTGGAATGTAGTAGGTAGCCCTTGGTCAGAGCAAATGTGCACAGGTGTGTTAGAACATGCATGTATCTTTCGAAAATTTCATGTATGCCACTCATTATAACTAAACTTATTCCATAGGATGCTTATATATTATGTCTGTTGTGTTGGCAGGAGTGCAAGCTAGCCGCCCCGGCAATTCAGCAGCAACAATTATGCAGCGTGCACACCATCATTTACAAATAGCGCTTCAATTACGTAGCTAGTCCTTAAAACGTTATTTTTGTTTCAAGAGGATTCAGTCACACAGTTGCTTGATTCGAGCAGCTCTCTTTGCATTGTTTTTGTTTTTTGTATGCGACTCCTACCGACCGACCCTTGAACACTGGCAAGACCATCCGTCCAATGTCCCCTGGCCATATGCATTGGTCCCTACGTAGGACTGTAGAGATAAATATCCGGCGCATGCAAATTAAAATCTATACGTAAACCGCACAAGAATTCTGAGCTGACCGTGGCGTTCAGGGATCTTTACATTCTGATGACACCAGACACATCAGACAGGAAGAACACGCCCGCACAGACACACAGCGCGGTAGGACAACACACGAAAGTCTCGCGGTGCCCACATCAGACGCACACGCGTGAGCCGTGACTGTTGAGGCCATCCAAGCGATTTTTATTCTTACGCGGTGGCCATGGTGGTGGATGGCCTTGATGCGTCACGAGCGTCGTCTGGTGTGTCGACGACCGTCCTGTGTGCAGGACGCGACACGGCGCGCCTAACTGTCCGAGGACAATAATGGTTCACGAGACTCTGAGCGAAATATATATAGGTGCTGAGCTATGTGACAAGCCGAGGCTGTAGCAATCGAGCTAGCTAGCAACAAACCATGGGCCCGTGAGAGTAACCGACGAAACCGCCGCTCTAGCCTCCACATGATCAGATACCGGCGCGTGTGTTACGATTCGAGTATACTGCTGCTCAAGCTTTTGGAGGTGAAACGGGATCGTGTTTTCTGCAATGTTGCTTGCATGTGTGCAGTGTATTATTGGTTGGTAGTTGCTCCAGCTTCTTCCATTCTCGATTCTCTAGCTAGTTCTCGATTCTCAATCAATAGTACGTACGTGTACGTGAGTGCAACTGTCATGTGTCACCAGTGGCACTGACCTGTGTTTGTGTATGATCGATCCTATGCTAGATCAATCAGTTACTCCTAGGCATCTGGTCTTGTGTGATCCAATAATCCCACGTGTTGATGAGCTGGTTTGGAATGATGATTAACACAAATGCTGTTAGCAAGAGACATATAACGGTGATAGATCGATGGATGATGGTATATGGAACATTTGATCACACATGCAGCAAAGCCCCCATGACACAGCAGTAAAAGATCACAGCCAGGAAGATGCGCGCAAATTCACGAGCACCATTACTTTTCTCTCGTCCAATTGATTGAATACCATGGTTTACTATGTTCGTACACTATACATGCAGATCAAGGTGGCAGGAAATAAAAGTATAACATAAGAACCAAAGCCATTTCTAAGGACATTGGATTTCGACACAATATTGTTTACCACTTTTGTGTTTTGAATATCCATATCTCTATACTATTTGCTACATATACATGAGTTTTTATGAATTTTTGAAGAAAAATTGCAACATGTCGAATTATCACATTTTCGCTAATGGGGGCGCCGGAATCCTGGTCATCAGTGAATTTTGGGTAACGGGGTTGAAAGTGGATAGTAAATGGAGTCACCTTATAAGGATTCACTGTATGAACAAATTTAATGATTGAACCAAACACACCCCAGTCAATTAACATGAGGACAAATATTATCTTTTAACACTTATTGACCCATCCATCGATCAAACATACACTTTCTTTTTCTCGACCGAGGGAAAGGATCTCGATCATGCATCACACACTTATAGAAAAGAGTTTTATCTTCACAATATACATCATCAGTATATAACAGCGTCGTAGTAATTACCAGTCAATCGTCACACACCCTCCTAGTTGACAGCTTGACAGCATAGAAAGAGTACCTCGCTTGGTTGCATGCATTCATGCACGCGTTCACACGCACGTACGGACGCACACGCCGCTCGAGGTCATGTCGAGGAGCTCGCCGTCCGGCCGGCCACCTCATCAGCGATCACCGCTTGGCCCTGGACGCTCTCCGGCTGAGCACGACCCAGTAGAGCACCCGGTAGAGCAGGAAGAATCCGAATAGCACCTGCACGCCGGTCCACCGCTCCTCCGCCGTGAGCCCCTTCTCGGTGAGCACGTCGCGCCCGGTCTCCGAGCACTCGCCGCCGCTGACCACGCCGAAGCACCGGTTCGCGGCGCAGGTGTACTCGTTGGCGAGCAGGGCATCGAGCGCGTACTTGTACGGCGACGCGTAGTGCATGAACACCCAGTAGGACGGCATGCTCCCGCGCGACAGGAAGTAGCCGGAGAAGAGGAAGAAGCCCGCGAGGGAGACGGACACGAGCGACATCCCGGCGATGTAGTCCGGCGCGAAGGAGCTGACGAAGAGCACGAAGGAGTTGGCCGTGAGCACCACGGCCCACACGACGAGCACGAACGCCGCGAAGGCGCCCGGCGACGCGCAGAGGCCGACGAGGAAGTAGACGCAGGCGGAGTAGAGCAGCGCCACGGCGAGGAGGTACGGGAGGAAGACCAGCGTGGCGGCCGTCGCGTGGGAGGACAGACGGTACAGCCCCGACGCCGTCTCGGCCAGCACGATGGGCCGTTCGGTCACGAAGGTGGGCAGCGTCTCGGTGGTGGAGGTGAGGAGGAAGGTGAGCGTGAAGGCGAAGAGGCCGAGGCGCTTGTGTGCCCCGGCCTCGCCGTCGCCGGCGTGGATATAGATGGTGCCCAGCAGCGTGCCCACCAGCACGGATTCCAGGAAGTTGGTTAGTAGGAGCTGCTTGCTCCGGTACACCACCTTCCACGCCCGCTTGTACAGCACGCCCACCTCGTGCAACCGCGACGAAGGCGACGACGACGACGATGTAGACGGCGAGGCCGCCGCTTTTGACGACGGCGGCGAGCTGGCGAGTTCGTGTTTCGTCGTCGACGACGTCTTGGGCTCCGGGGTGGAAGAAGAGGGCGACGGGTGCGGGAGCTGGTCGATCACCTCGAGCGCGAACTCGAGCGGGTTGAGCTGCGGCGGGACGACGAGGCCGTGGGAGAGCAGCGCGGCGTCGAGGGAGGCGAGGGAGCCGTGGTGGAGGACGGCGCCGCGGGAGAGGAGGAGGAGCGCGTCCACCGCCGACAGGATGCGCGCGCTCGGCTGGTGGATGGACAGCACCACCGTCGTGCCGCGCGCCGCCGCCACGGCGCGGAGGCAGCCGACCACCACGTGCGCCGACGAGGAGTCGAGCCCGGAGGTCGGCTCGTCGAGGAGGAGCACCCCGGGGTCGCGGAGGAGGGCGAGACCGATCGACACGCGCCGCCGCTCGCCCCCCGACAGACGCGCCGGGGACACCCGCGTGTGCGCCACGTGCGACAGGCGGAGGTCGGCGAGCAGCTCCGCCACCGCGGCGGACGCGCGGGACGACGACGACGGGTGCAGCAGCGACGCCGCGAACGCGAAGGTCTCGGAGACGGTGAGCAGGGTCAGCGCCACGTCGCCTGTGGCACGTGCGCCGACAGCCGGCGGAACGACGAAGACCGCAGCGGCGCCGAGTTGAGCAGCAGCCGCCCGTGCGTCGGCGCCGTGCGCGCGGCGAGGATGTCGAGCAGCGTCGACTTGCCGGCGCCGCTGGGGCCCACGACGGCGAGGATCTCCCCGCCCGCGCCGTCAGCGACACGTCGCGGAGGATGTAGTCCGGCGCCGCCGGCGCCGCGCAGCAGTACGGCTTCAGGAGCCGGGCCAGCGACCGCAGCGCGGCCACCGGCTTCGCGTAGTAGATGTTCCTGGCGGCGAGCTCGTACGTGGCCTTCTTGGGCGGTGGAGACGACGACGGAGACGGTGGCGACGCCGCGTCGGCATTGCTGTCTGGATCCGTGACGGTGGTGGTAGTGGTGGTGGTGGTGGTGGCCATTGTGGCGGAATGGAGGAATGGAGGAGGTGGTGACTAAAGTGAGGGTTCAAAGGGGTAATGTAGGTACGGTACGGTGTCCACTTGTTAGGAAATGACATTTTTTTCTGGATTAACCCAAATGGTGATTAATCAGCATCTGGTTGGCTTCTTGGAAGAGAGTGGGTGCCAGTGTGAACTAAGTAGTAGTGAGACAAACTCGATGACATGAGAGAAAGGAATATTTGGACGGGTTAGTGCCACCAGTGTCTAGATGAAGATATAGAAAGTTTGTTAACACTTCCTACTAGTTACATCTTATTGAAATACTACCATGTGTTATCCGAGCATAAATGATGCAATATTATTGATTTTTAGTACTTCGTCTCCTTAATTGCTTATGTAGATCAAACAAAGAATAATATCAAGATGCATGTTGCCAATGCTCGTTGTCCCGAGTGGCCAGAGCCAGACGCTCCGGGGGCGTTGCCCCTGTCGGCCCGGGATCGAGCGGCGGCACCCGCGCTACAGTACCATGTGCGCACTATAGCGAAATATCTGTAGTGCGCAAAAAAAATCCCCTCGCCTTCCCTAGGTCAAAGCACATGGTAAAGACTCGCGCCGGAGCTCACAACGGCTAGCTGAGTCCCTGTGTAGGATCAGGGAGGAGGTTCGGGGGTTTTCTCGGCCTGCGTGAGAGGCTCTTCTCCTTAAGCAAATGCCGTCGGGGGCGGTCTTACCCCCGGCAGGTCGAGTTTTTATATCAAGATGCATGTTAGCAATATCTACTCCAACACAATCACGCCGATTTTATTGTCAATCTCGGTGTTGTGGTATGTGGCGACTCAATCTTATATTTACTGATTGAGCGTTCATTAATTATAGGAACACCTTAGAAATTATCAAAAATGAATCTCATCATCAATTTGGTATGTGCAATAAAAAATAGCTACACGTGCCAATATAAAGAAAAGAATTATCCTATAATACCTCGAGTTTAAATTACCACTATTGCAATGATAAAAATAACAAAATATCCTTAGTAACACTAAAATCAGGGACACCTTGCGTTTCCAGAAAATCACAACAAAAAAGGGGGAAAAAAGAAAGAACATGTGGAAATGAGGAGTCAATAGTCTTGAGCTCTTGACTATAAACCAGACGGGAAACTAAAAATATAGGTGTTGTCAACAAATACTGATTCCATAGATGTAAAATCAATAATCCTTCCACCATCCCCAACAATAAAAGTAAGTTATCATGAGATTAGGTACTATATAAACTGACCGATCACCTATATACTCTAAACATGCTACAAAGAGAATATCATGCATATAAGTAACAATTAAGATTGTTGATATTTGTGAAACATTTATTCTAGACTTTAGCATATAGATGAAAGATGCAAATTTCAATGAGAAAGCTTCTCTTGGGTCAGAGGGTCTCATGCCCCCCCCCCCCCCCCCCACCCCCCATTGATATCTCTCAACCTTTAATGCTTTTTTTCGGCCTAACCGGGGGGTGGGGGGGGGGGATTTTTTAGAAAAAGAGAATATATTTCAATATTCTAGCCTTTGCATCGACCAATGCATGTTAGTTGTTCATTATTACAAACCAACGGTCACGAATGACCCAAATATCAAAACGAAATAAAAGAGTAGCCATAGTTTTAAGCCTCCTCAATCCTATTGATAAAACACCAGCCATTTCTAGCGAAAATCTCCATGATGGAAGTTTCAAGCACATGTGGGGAGGAGTTACTCCATGTGTCAATGACTACAGTATGAGTTCGAGGTAGACCACATTTCCAAGGGCGTGCCGCCTCTCGGCATTGAGTCAATAGTCGCGGTAGCGATATATCAAGGGAAGTGAACACCACATCATTCATGTGTTTCCACAAGTGACAGGCACGGAGGAGCAAGGTCATTGTGACGTTCATATTACATTTGTTAACATAGATAGCAAGATAAAAAATTGTCTAGTAGGAATAGTGGTCCATTGGAAACCGTACAGTTACCCTTTTCTTTTGATTCGATTCTTCGAATATTTACATGATGCTTTTGTTTCTCCTTACCACAAAACAGTTTGTTGAAAATGTGTCCACTTGTGATGTTGGTGAAGAAGAACACTCTTTGTTTACGGAGCCAATAATCACGGGATCAAATATCGCCGTCATCAGCACAGTGGCAGGCCATCTCCCAGCCACAAATCCTGGGTGGGAAAGGTCCCCGTCACAGTCCGGACCCCGCTCCGGGCAGCCATGCATGCATGCATATATGCATGCATTGACCTAACGAGTCGCGCGGCTGTTGATGCATGCGCGCACGACACCGGTCGCCGCCGTCCGCGAAGATGACACGATCATTCTCCCACGGAAGATAACCGTTGCTTGGATATAGGCGATATTTGATCCCATTCGACTCGTGACGAGTGCCCCGCTAGCTAGCTCTGCCAGGAGACCACGCGCCATCCATCAGCGGCGGCGGCGGTATCACGGGCGCGGCGGAATGTCCAGCGCGTGCGATCCGTGGACACCGCCGACGACGTACGCGCGCCGATCGCGTGCGGGGCGGCGCGCGGCAGGCCCATATGAATCATCATCTCCCCACCTTCTCGATCGCCACCGCCCTTTCCGCTTAGCTTCTGAATCCCTGATCCGCCTTTTGGCCGGCTGCTTTGCTGTTTTTCGCTTTGCCTTTTGGTTTGGTCCCTTGCTCTGCATGCCATGTCACGGGCGTACTACGCGCCACTTGCGACACCAGTACGCGGGCGTCCTCTTGCGGATCCACCCATGGATTCATGCACAGAGAGTCAGAGAGTAGTAGTGCTCGCAGAGATATTTCTTCTCCTGCTGGGTCACGCACCACGAACTCCATCATCCACAGCCAGATATATCATCGCCGCGCCTATAGCTAGCTATACGTACAGTGGTAAGAGCAACTCCAACAGCCTCTTTAAAAATGGCTAGCTAAATCCTGATTTTAGCTATTATGTAAAACTAAAACAGTAGCAAAAACATTATCAAACCCAACAGCTTCTCTATAATTTTATCCTCTCTATATTCAAATTGTTGTGTGCAGCGAACTAGGATGATGCGGCTCGCCGCTTGCGCCCTCATCATCGTCAGAACCGCGACATGGCATACCAGTAAACGTTAAACAAGTCACTTTCGCTTTCGCTTGGCGTGTCCTCCGTGCACCTATGATAAACAAGTGCACACTACTACACTAGTATGGTGGTTGGATAGCGCACCTGGCACAAGACGATGAGCGCCCAGCTGACGCTGCACGTAGCGTCCCTGTCGTACCGCCTCGTCGCGAACGACCCAAGAACGCACCGACGAGAGATGAGCTTGATTTTGTTGAGGAGCAGTGCCGCCGCGGTCTCGCCGCCGCCGCCGTCGTCCTCGCTTGATGGCCACGAGCGCACGGGAGCAGAAAATAGGCGGCGCGCGCGGGCGGGAAGACGATGTGACCAACGCCTCCTGGTTCCTCGAGCCCTAGCTTCACGAGGTGCGTTGCCTCCACCGCCTCGTCGGCAACGCCGCCGTCGACGGCTATGGCCAGCAGGTATGGCGACGGCCAAGAGCGAAAACGGCGCGTGCTGGACGAGGCGAGGCGCGGGAATTGCAATCGGGGGGCGGGAAACAGGGGGAAGCGTGCGGGAGGAGGCGATGGCGAGCGGCACGCCGGCTCGCGATACTTGGCGAGCGATGCCGGAGGGTTTGCGAGCGAGAAAATCGGGAATTGAAGATGGAGAGGCTGTTGGATCGCGTTTTTCACCTCATGTTTTCTATATTTGGTGAACAGGCCTTTTTACATGAGCTGTTGGAGATGCTCGTACAGACACTCGCGTTTACCGCGTACAAACGTTGGCCTTAATTAGCCAGCTGGCAGACCACCGTTCCGCTTCTTTTGATCAGCACTTGGCCTTAGCATGCATGGACCATTATACCAAGTGGGAAATGCGAGTCAAATGCGAGCCAAGTGGGAAATGTTCGCTAGCTACATATGTTCGTTTTCGTAATATTTTGGACTCAGAGGTTTGTTTTCATGTGCGTAGCATAGCTAATATCTTAGGCGTTTAGGCGACGGGATCAACGAGCTAGCAGTTTCGTCAGGGGCCTACAGATTCAGATCGAATTATGCGTGCTCGAGGTGTTTTGTTTTTTCTTATGTTTTTTTGCAATCAAGAGATGACCATCGATCGAGTCGCATCATATTAGTTTATTACGCCAAGTGGAGGTATGTGTACGGTGTGTGCAGGTACCGATCTGTACTGGGCGGTACCATATCTGCAATGCCTCCAGAGAAACTTTATCATTTCTTCCACCTTAGAGCAAGTTTAAGGATTTCGCCGGCAGCCGGCTGCAACACGCGATGAGGTGGCTCGTTTTGGTGATGGGTCCCGCCAGTATTTAATCCGATGCTCCTCATTCAACGAATCAGAGTTGCCCTGCGCGTCTGCGCCGGCGTGGAGCGGGCGTGTCGTGAGACGCCCGCGCGCTCTCTCTCTCCTGGTCCACGTCGGACTACGTCGGCTTACCGCCGATTACAATACTTGCTCTTAGGGGCATACACACATACAACCTTTTTGTTATTACACACATCATGGAAAACAACAGGAGAAGCCCAGTGACCACCATTCTGGGTGCATGCAGGTCGTTGTCTCTCTCATGAGGCCCAATGAGTTATTGGCGAATTACTAGTTCCCTGTATGTGAACAGGCCCAAATGGCAAAACCATGGCTTTCCTCTGCTAGGCCGAATGTCAGTATTACTTCTCCCCCCAGGCCGTACCCACGCTTGAGAAAAGATAGGCCCATCCTTCCTGTACAGAGCAGATCGGGAAAAGGCCCATCCTTCCACAGCAGATCGAAAAAAAATAAATCCTTCTTCGTCCTTGGAACGACAACGATGGATGAGTCTCCGCCTCACTCACTTTTCAAGGCTGTGCCTGGAAAGCCATGTCCGTAGGTGAAGGTGTCAACTAGCAGAGGTTGAGCGGTGTCAAATAAAACCTCCCTTCTTGGTTGCATAGCTAAAAAGCAACGGCCCTGAGTTCCTGTGAATCTTCTCTCAGATTCAATCGAACCCAAACGTGTGGTCGAAAATGGCGTGCCGGTGTATGCCTTAAGCAAGCACGGAGTGTAGCTTTCAACTTTTTTCTGATGGGAAAACCATAGCTTCTCAGTTCCCACGGCGAAGAGGAGAAAAAAGTCCGAGGGGCAGGTCCCTCCACCTCCAGCCGCGAAGAGCGCCGTCGCTTTCAACTTTCCGGGATTACTACGATGAAATCAACGGAGGTGCCACCACGTACGATGAGATTAGCTTCCGGGCGTTAACTAAACCAAGCATAGGATAAGATAACTATAACTAGATAAGGAACTGGTCCTCGTGTCACCGCTCTGCTTCGGCACAGTAGTGGTCGTCTTCAGCTTGTCGACCTGTTCGGCTTCAGCGAAGGGAAAGAAATCTCCAGAGAGGACACTCGTCGGAACAGGTGGTGAGGCCGCACCGCCCGTTCGGTCTCAGCGGCGTGGCACAGGACAGCAACAGGTAAGAAGGAGCCCAGGGCGATCGGTTCGGTCGGTGTGCGTGGACGGGGCCGGGAGCACGTGTCGACACGGATCTTTCCAGCAAATCCCTGGGGCCGCCGTGGCCTTCTCGGCGGGCGCCACGTCGGCGCCGCACCCAGGGTGGGGCCCAAGCGTAGGTGCGATGCATCTCCGTCTGCCGCCACCACCGTGCCGACGGGATTCCGATGACCGTTAACGTCGGCAGAGACGGAGTTGCATTGCTAGGAGTACGGTGAAGGGCGACTTTCCAAACATTGATTGATCTTCATGGCAAGTTCTTTGGATCTGAATTTTGAAGAAAAGTCATTTTATACATTGACAGCACAAATCACAGATAACAACACTAGTTTCGGCGAGTCCCTAGGCTCCGTCGGGCGACACGGGCGGCGCCCCGATCCCGATCCCGATCGCCTCCAGCCTCCCTCTCCCTCTCCAAACCCGGCCACCGTCGGAGCCCAGCTACCGAAACAACCCGGGCAGCGGGCTAGGATGGTGGCGGCGGGGTCCTCTTTCGTCGCCGCTTTGTCCATGGCGGCGAATTTCGATTTGCGACGCTGTCAAGTTGTCGATGGCCAGATCGCCCACGATCTGGCGCGTCGTCCTCGGGCATGGTGAGCCTCCCGGCTGCGTGGTGGCGGCGGTGCCTTGCGAGGCGGCTGATCACCGGTGGAGGTGGCGGCGCTATCATGGCAGGCGCCTGACGCGCTGGCTAGTGCGGCTTGCTGCCGGCATGGAGGCGATCGGCGCTGGCGAGGCCTCAATGCATGGTGATGATCAGATTTGGGGAATTTGGCGTGGTAGCGGCTGTCATCGCATATGCTGGCAGAGACATGGTGTCCGTTCGCATGATGCGGCTTGCAACTGATCATTTGGTGACAGTCCTCGTCAGATGTGGTTCTTGGCCACAATGGATCCAGATGTCACATGGTGGTGATAGTTTAGTTATTGTCTGGCTGAAGCCATGGAGACCGGTGGCCTTTGACTCAGCATGATCTCTGCATTAACCTTCGAAATCAGCAAGGTCTATTTGATCAGGAGTTCGTGGGGATGCACCAATGAAGAAGACGGATGCCTGTTTAATTTCTTCAATTTCAAGATCTGCTTGAGTCACAAGCCGTGATCAGGAGGGCGCTAGGCGCTAGGCGGGTGCTGACCCTGCGCCTAGCGCCTAGGCGTGCCTAAGCGCGATTAGGCGTTTTCCAAGACGCTGTCTAACTATTATGCACAATTCTGATGTTAAAAAGAGGAAAATTAAAGGGAAAATAAAGAAAAGGCCGGCCACTCACCACCGGGCCCTGTTCACTAACGCACAACCAGGCCCATTAGCCCATTCAAGCACCTCTCAGCTCCTCAATCCCTCACGCACGAACGTAAGCAGCCGCCATCGCTTCTTCTCTTTCTTCTCTCCCCTGCTCACATCCGGCAGCGCAACGGCAGGAGTTCGGCGGAGGCGTGGGATCCGGCGACGGCGGGTCAGCTCCTCTCCAAATCGCACTCCGGCGCCCTTCTCCCGCGCCATCGAGGTCCCGCCGCCGCCCACATGCACCGAGGCGACCGTCTCTCGCTGCCTGTTCCTCGCGGATGGACTTCCAGCGCCTAGGGAGCGCCTGCCCCTCAAGGCGAAGCGCAAGGCCTCCGCCTAGCGCTTCGGCGCGCCTAGGCGAGCGCCTCGTGGCGCCTTTTGTTTCCCAGGTCACAAGAAGCGTTCATCTCTTTCAGTACCTAGTAGCATTTTGGTGGTTCAATTATTGATGTGGAGGTAGCTGATCTGGTGGAGTTTGTGACAGTAATGTTCTGTGGTGCCTGAATTTCACTGTGTTCGGAAGAGGCCATCGAACTCATAGGCATGGCTGTTCATCGACTTCAGTGTTTGGCTACCATTATCAGGTCAAAATTTGGTTGTGTTGTGCGCGAGGAGGTGTCAAGCCTCCGCACAACTTTGCAGCCGGAGTTCAGATTTATGGGATCATAAGTTGTTTAAGCAGCGACAACAATCTCTTTAGCGGACATAGAGCTACAATAACAATAAGTAATTGACACCATAGGCTTTGTTTTAGGTGTTGTGCTAGATAGATGTTTTCTTGTTTTGTTAGGTGTTTTAAGGTTGATATGTGTCAGCTCGCCTTGGTGTCTGAAATGCAAAAGCTAAATGTACCTTGTTATGCAGAGGCCGGAACATTATTTCACCTCGAAATAAAAATTTTCTTTATCTAAAAAATATATGCACATGTCGTATTTAAGAAAATTTGTATATAATATTTATATAACAATTAATGTAATATGAACGATGTACCGTATACTATCCAACGTGACATTTGAGTTACTAGATATTAGAGTTGTTTCAAACTATCTTAGAATTAACCTAGGATATGAGATAAAGCAACACAAAAAATACATCTCTTCTATTCTATATGCGAGCTACATACCGTCAAAGCTATACATGAGTTTGATATCGTTTATTGACCGTCTGAAGTGAACCTAAAAATTATCATAAAATCCCCTTTCAATAGAAATCACATGTATTTCAGCACGGAGCAGACAACTCATGCTAGCTACACAAAATTAAGAAGCGCATGTGTACGAGAGAAGTGCCACCTAGAATCCCCGTTCGCAAAAAGAAAAACAAAGGGGAAAAAAAACAAAGGGAAAAATTGCCACCTAGAATCTGTGCAGGGTACACGTTGCAGCTCCTCGAAGGGAAGCGCCAACGCGCCGTGACGGCCGTCACTCTCTCGCCGTGTTCTAGAGATCTCCATCCGTCTCGCGTCCTATCGTCTTCCCTCGCCCCCAAAAGGAAGCGGCCAGTGCACAAGCACAGCCCCCACAGTTCAGTGCGAGCCTTACGAAGAGAGAGAGAGGGAGAGAGAGAGAGAGAGTTCTTCCTGTGCTTTACTACTTGCCATGGCCGATCCAGCGGAGGAGACCGTCGCCGCGCCGCCGCCGACCCCCGCAGCGGCCGCAGAGGGAGGTTCGGACCCGCCGGTTCAGTTGCCGGCCGACGCCGCCTCGCCGGAGAAGGTGTCTCCCCCGGCCCCGACCCCTGCACCGGAGACAAGGTCCCGGGGGTTCAGGCTTCTCGGGGAGGACACCTCCGTGCACAAGGTTCTTGGCGGCGGTAAAAGTAAGTTCTTTGTTCTACTTTCCCCTCGAAGCTTTTCATTTTTCTTGCTCGTCTGTTTAATCGTACGATCTTTGCTCTAAAATCTCCATCTCGTATTAAAGTAGTGAACTTGACTTCGTTTGGCTTTTTCCCTGGTTTGATTGTGAATTGAGTATGTATAATCACACAAGATAATTGATTTCTGTGCAGGCTAGTATTGCTGTTTCTTTTAGCTGTATAGTTTCTCTTTGGTTATTTTGAGGTTCGATGCTTCATCGATGCGCTTTATGTGGAAATTGTTAGCCATGCGCATCTAACAGACTTTCCCCACAGAAGGCCAAAACACCTGTCTTCGACTGGCTTAACTCGTTTGATTTGTGGAAGTGTGATGCGTAGATCTCATAATTATCTAATAAAAAGAGGTCGCTGTTCTTGGTTGCAAGCTGTTGATATTCCGCTGGCCGAGACCTTTTCGTACCTTTTTCTAATTTTGTGCTCTTCAGTCAAACCTTCCGTATTAGAAATATGCTAAGAGAAACATGTTGTCCTAATAACAAGAGGTTGATTATGTGCTACTATGAACCACTTATTGACAAAATTTCGTCAAGTACAGAATAATGATACTAGTTGTTTATCCCTAGGAATAAGTAGTGTCAGAACCAAGGCATGCAGTATTATTTAAATGTTGATTCGTTATTAGCTCGACCCAATAGATTCAATGATGTTAAGTGTAAAAAAGAAAGGTGGGGTCCCTGTTGGAATCGATGCCTTCTTAATCCAGTTTCCCTATGGATGCCATGTTAACCCCGAAAAGATAGTAATGGGTCTTGGGTTGCTTCTGGAAACTGGCAAACTAACAGAATTGAAACTGTCAATTCGAACCACAATTGACTCAACGGAGCAGCGAAGTCATTGATTGACCTCTCTTATTCTGAATCCAAATGCAGTTGATAGTGTACTTCATCCAACTCGCTGATATATTAAATTTAATAACCTTAGCTTGATCCTCACGCAATTTGCAGAAAAAAATTGACTTTAGATATACACATGGATTAGTATTTTAACTGTAAATTTGAGTTTTGGTCTTAGCTGAGGAGCACCTAAGTCTTTGCATGTCAGCTAAGAGTCTTTGTGCATCATCCTTGTTAGTGTTAAACTAAGGCATTGTGCTCCTCAAAAAAGAAACAGGATTATAGTCATATAGTATCTTCTAAGGTCTATTATGGGGTTCAGTATTTTTCCCTGCAGTTACGGGGGTTCATGTTTGGAACCGGACTTCAGCCTTATTAGAATAGTTGCACATATTAGAATAGTTGCACATACCGCTATAGAGTTTGTCCTCTTTCCTGTCATAATGGTATGAAGAGGGCCAATGATATGTTGCTAAAGGAACCAGGGGTACACAAAAAAAAAATGGCAGTTGATGTTGCAAAAAATGAACCGCAAAGTTCACGCGGAAGTTGTAGGGAAGTCCTCATGTTTTATATGCAGGCCTTCCGCATCAGAAAGTCATAATTGTTTGGTGAGGGAATTGTGTAATGTAATCTTCAACTCACAATGGAGTTTCGCCTAGTATGTTATTGGTGTGAAGGTTTGGGTGGGGCATTACTGATCCCATAGTCTGCAGGGTTCGTAAATAACTAACAATTTTACTACACTGCTGGATTTGCTGCTTTGCTAGTGGGTCAGGGTCATTAGTTCATTATGGAAGTAGTATACTTGCAAGTAATCAGTATATTTTATATGTGGGCCTACTTATGGCTTAATACTCCTCTCCACCTCTGTGTTTGCATGGAGACATATCAATTTCACATTTTACCTTGATCTGATACGTATTGTGCTGCTTATTTGGTCTGACTCTGGTCCTTTGGAACGCTTCTGCAGCTGCTGACGTACTTCTATGGAAAGACAAGAAGACCTCCACTGTAGTCATTGGTGGCGCAACGCTGATATGGGTTTTGTTCGAAGTGCTCGATTACCATCTCTTGGCTTTGATATCCCATGTAATGATTGGTGTGTTGGCCATCTTGTTCCTCTGGTCCAAAGCGACCACGTTCATTAAGAAGTAAGTTGAACGCATGATTATCCCCATGCATTCTGTTTGACACGAAATCCATCATATTCATCAAGTGCCCCTTCTACAGGAGTCCGCCAGATATTCCTCTAGTGCAGGTACCTGAAGATCTCGTTGTGAATGTTGCACACGCATTACGCAACGATATAAACAGAATGCTTCACATGCTTCGGGAGATCGCATTGGGGCATGACCTAAAGAAGTTTCTTGGTGTATGTCTCTGACTTTATAGGTGACATTGATTCTTTTCCTTCATGATGATTGTGATTGCTCAACTGTCTTCGTGTACTTTATCAGGTGATTGTGGGCCTCTGGGTTCTCTCAGGAGTTGGAAGCTGCTGTGACTTCCTCACCTTGGTATACATTGGTAAGTCGTCTTTGTGTGTACAGTGTTGTTTTGAACATCTGAGTGTTTGGAATTCACTGGACTGATCAATGGATGTTTGTAAACAGCTGTCCTGATGCTCCACACGGTGCCGATCTTGTACGACAAGTACCAGGACAAGGTGGATCACTTTGCTGGAAGGGCGCACACGGAGGCCCGCAAGCAGTACGAGGTGCTGGACGCCAAGGTCCTGAGCAGGATCCCCAGGGGTCCGGCGAAAAAGCAGAATTAGAGCAATGCTCGTGTAGAGGGCTCGGCCCCGAAGGCTGGCATCGTTTGCGTGGATTGTGGGGCTTGTGGTTTATAGTTTCTACGATCTGCTGACCACACGTTGCGACACTTCGTTCTTTTGCCACTACCTGTGCTGGTTGTGCAGGTGGATGCTGCTACTTGTGTTTGTGATGCCAGTTCGTGTCAACTTAGTCTGTATGTAATGTCTGTATCTAAACGCAACTGAAAAATGCTGGAATGCTACGCTTCTACTGCCACAGTTCTTGTGAATGTCAATTTTAAATAAACCCTTGTGTCACCGATACTGGTTTGTGGCGGGTTGTGTTCATGTGAATAGCCCGGACTGGGCTAACTTGTAGGGAAATGATCTTGTGACATGCCTACAGGCCATGAATGAAGTAGTATCAGTTTCCCATTTTGCCGTTGGTGCTGATTATATGTACGTGGTGATAGCTTACTTGGTTTGTTTGGGGAAATCACCACTATGTGTAAGGAAGGATTGATGCGTTATTACATATGACCGGGTGTTCCAGGTAGCCAAGATAACACGGCGCTCTGCGTCTGCTTCGACGCCGTGCGCGCTCGGGAACTCGGGATCGACGACTCGCTGGTCGGTACGGCGCCGATGTGCCCGCGTAACATTGGAAAATTGTCGCATGCGTGCGTGACAGTCAAATAATGGTTGGTGGTGGAGGATTAACAAGTGAGGGACGGGGTAGGTGAACGCGCGCCGAGAACGCTCTGCATTTTTTGTAGAGACCTGTCAGCGCCTCCCGTTCGCGCCATTCGCTCGCCCTGCCGGCTGCCAGAGCCAGGTACCTCTCTTCTCCCCGTCGTTCTCTCCGACCTTGATCAAACCCGCCTCCCTCTCGCTCCATATTTTTTCGCCGCGCGCCCTTCTCTGGCGAGAGAGGTGCGTAGTTCTCGTAGGATGTGTGTGTCTTCGTTGTGGCCGGCTTGACAAGTTCTTGCAGTGTATCTGGCAATGGGAAATCTGTCGCTTCTCCCAGAGTACCAATTACTTGGGAGCCGGCTAGTTCGATCCGCGTTCTGTTCCAGATTCAGAGTGATCCAAGGATTATATCCATCACCTCATTGTCCTTGAATTGGTTCTCTGGTAGCTAGACACCCAGGGTGCACACCAACTGTTCGATAGAATGCCTTGCTTATTGTTTCACTTGTTGTCTGACTATTTGGTCATTTTTATAGCAGCAATGGCAACGCCGGTCTCCACAGGACAGTCGCTGCGCATTGCTCTTCCGTTGGGCAATGGTATGGATATTTAATAACTTTTAATGTTTTCCACTCCTGTGGGGCAGTTTTATTTACTGATAGCGGCACTTAAATTATTTCTTGGCTATCGACAAACCTGCTGTCTCCTTCAGTTATAGATATTATTCAGTTTGAGTTCATAAACTGCAAGAACAGTTCGATTTTGTGATAATACAAGCCAAGCTATTCTCAACTTACATCCAGTACATTCTGTACAGGACCTTCAAGGTTGCCTGCAGTTAAGATGTCATGTTTTGCTCCGCAACAGACTGATGCTGCCATGCCCTTGTCATCTAGTTTCGAAGACTCCAAAAGAACTGAACCTATTGTCAAGATGTGTGGCATTGCATCTGCCAAGGATGCTGAAACTGCCGCAAAGGCTGGAGCCAAGCTTATTGGGATGATTCTTTGGCCCAATTCAAAACGCTCTGTCCCATTGTCAGAAGCCAGAGAGATATCCAGAGTAGCAAAGTCCTATGGCGCTGAACCTGTTGGTGTGTTTGTGGACGATGATGAGGAAACTATCTTAAGAGCTTCTGATTCATGTGATCTCGAACTTATACAGGTACATCTTCCCTTTCTGTTGTCTTCTGTTTGCAAAAGCAGTTGCAACAACTTATTATTTACTGATACATGTGCTTATGCATAGCTTCATGGAGACAGCTCCAGGAAACTACTTCCTGTGCTTTGGAAGAATAACCGTATCATATATGTCCTAAATGCTGATGACGACGGGAATCTTATCAGTGCTCCTCCAAGTGAAGAATTTGTCCTTGACTGGTTTCTAGTGGACAGTGCAAAGGGTGGGAGGTACAAACTTTTGCTTATAGCAATGGTTCATATGGTTTCTACTGTCTACTAGATGTTTATTGTTCCAAAAATAGTAATAGGTACTTACAAGGTCTTTTTCATTCTGGCACTTTCAGTATACGCAATGGTTTGCTTTAATTTTTGAGCCAAATATCCACACCTATTTTTCTCAATATGACGTGGGCTCTTTCTGTTTTCACATTTGGTTTTCGAACTCATTGTAGCTGGAGTGTATAAATAAAAATGATGAAATCCTTTGAATCCTTTTCAGTGGCAAAGGTTTCAACTGGGAGAAGTTCCTGATGCCACCTGTCCAAAGCAAGAACGGCTGGTTGTTAGCAGGAGGCCTTCATGCGGATAATGTTTGTCAAGCTGCTTCTGCTCTAAAACCAAACGGCCTTGATGTTAGCAGCGGAATATGTGGTCCCGATGGCGTGTGGAAAAGTCCGGAGAGAATATATGCCTTCATGAGCAGTGTAAAAACTCTAATTTGAATTTCTAAGAAATCAGTAAACGTTATTGTAACATCAATTACTATTAGGGTTATGATTTCTTTGTTCAATGCATCAAATTCAAATAAGGAGTAGTCGATATGATATTGCCAACAGGTTTATGGTTTCTTTATTTGTAAGTACACATATTTCCCTATCAAAAAAAAAAAACACATTTCAACCTGGGATCAAATCACCAAAATTTTAGATTTTCTGCTAAAGTGTTTGTTATATGTTGGACCAAATCGTATGTGAAAAGTCAACTAAAAACAATATATACCTTGCACCATTTTAATAATAATGTACAACATTGCGCTAGAACTGTTTCAACAGTTTGTCGTAAATAATTCAAATTACTGTAGTAATTGTTTCAACAGATTATGATAACTTGTTTAAAACTTTTATTTATAGAATTTTTTGAAGTAATGTATTCAAATGTTTGAATGGTACACTAATATTGTTTGAATTGTTTTTTAGAAAAAATATCTACAACCTCTCATAACTTTTTCTATTCAGTTAATTATCTACCTAATTCAATAATTTACTAGAACTGCTTCAATAAATCGTGACAACATGTTCAGCAATGAACAGTGTATTCATTTGAATCGTTTGATCTATTTTCGTTTTATAAGCCATGTCAGATAGTTTTTTAAAATAATAAGAACATTGCATTAATCCTGTTTTTAGACATGCAAGAAAGTTTCAGCCTCACTGACCTTTACTTCCCAGGAAACTACAACCAAATACAACAAGTCGGCCCAATCAGAAGTACACAAACACACATTTATACAAATAATATGACTAAGAAGAAAGAACAAAAATAACTTCATTGTGCAGCTTTTATTGTCCTCCGAAGCGATATTTGAGTAATATAAGGTCGACTATGCAAGCGCCATCTAATCGTCTCTTAAGCAATTGTGAATCCCAAGACGAAAAGCATTTCCTGATTGATAGCAAGGACCGCCTAATCCAGAACCGCTCGAGGAGGAGTTCTTACTAGATTGTTACCATTAAAAAGCCATTGATATATACCACAAATCCATGTTAATACGCAAACATCGATATCTTTATTGTTCTTTTATGGAACAACGAACAGTATGTGGCATGCATTTTCTTTAGTTGTGTTTAGTTGAGTGTATGAAAAAAGATGAAACAAGGTCGCCACTTTTCTGATGATATTTGGTTCGGGGTCACATAGGGGCGGGATGGGGTGGCCACTAGTCGACTATTCGGTCAGATTTAGGGCTAGCCAATCCCCAACACGAGTGGACTGTGCTACTCGTGTTTGTCCCGCGCTCCACACGCGCCCTCTCCTACGCAGTCCCATGACCTTTCCCCTACCGTCCCACTTAACTGAACGAAAAAAAAAGGAAAGCGAGAATGAGGAAAAGGATGACCAACGTCGACAGATGATCCAGGGCGAGCAGGCACCGATGGGCTAGGGTAAGTCGCCATCGGGGATCCCTCCTTCCTCCGCCGCCACCCACACTAGGCCCACAATCCTCCCTCCCTAGCAACATCATATATCAGGGAGGGTCTGCACCAGATTGGGAGATGGATGTGGGGGGCGGCCTTGGCTGAAGTATATATATAATGTCGTACTTGGTCCTTGTATCTAGCTAGGTTATTCATGTTCGCTCATCCATCCATCCAAACTAAAACGAGGCCGCCCCATCCAACACTCATGTTTCTTACACCAAACAAAAGTGACTTGCCTCATCCACCCAACTAAACTAACATGTGGCCGCCATTGTCAAAAAACAGGGATGATCCCATATCACATTGACCCCAAATCAAACACACCCTTAAGCTGTGACATAGGAAGTTAAAATATCAAATGATGAACTCGACAAACAGAAGACAGCATGAGCAAACGTTCTTACACCCTCTCCCAACCCATCATTTGCAATAGTGGACGCGCAGCGTCATTGCATGGGCAGAATATACTAGTCTTAAACCAATGGCGCTGCGGGCAACATTAACGTGAGGTTTGGGAAGCAAGAACACCCTGGCTGCATAAAACAAGAACAGTGCCATGCTTGCACCGTGTCCGTACCCTGACAACAGGGAATCTTTTGTGGTCCGCGCGACATTAAGTAGAGATTTACGTGCTGATCTTGCATCATACGGCTCCTGGAGAAGGGGGATTACATAAACTAACAAGAAATGACGGCGCCCAAAACGCGATCACAAGGTACAAGACGGGTTTGGGTTCACCAACTCGGCGCAACTGCCCACACTCGGGTCAGAAAGCAAGTTGCCGGTCAGAGCCCCAGATCGCGAACGAGATCCACGACGGGAGCAGGAAATGGTGGCATGTCATATCATGGTGTCATCTTGCTGCGGCTCGCCAACCAGCCAACCCCACTCCTGTGTGCTCCCTCTCGATCGGTGAGATGGCGACGCGTAAATCAGACATTTTAATTCTGACAAAATAAGCGGTACACCAGTCCTGCTCCTTCCCAACTCAGTGTCCACGTTTTAAACCGTGGTGTTTACTGAACTTCCTCCGTACTATTTCTTTTACATTTGGACATCAAAATCCGTGCAACCATAGTTCAACACATGTAGTACGTTGTCTGGACGTCGTCAATAGTTTCAATCCAGAGGTGTACATTATGAGATGCCATCGTGTGAAAGTGAAACAATGGAAGTTTGTAAAATTGAGGGGCATATATATCTGTGGAAATCTCAGTGAAACAATGGAAATGTGGACAATTCACTTATATTCCAACACCCTCCCTCATGTGCAGGTTCCCTCAGGCCGCAAACGTGGAATATTGGAGTGAGCAACAATTTATTTAATAAATCGCGTTAGCAATTTATTTTGAGTTGCATGCACCAATCAGTTCACCAAAAAACCTAAGCTGATGGAAAAGGTAGGCAATTCACTTATACTCCAACAAACGTGTACATGTCTTAATAGAAATGTAAGCATCGATCACCACTTTTCTTGTTTGAGAGGGTAAGCATCACTACTGTAAAGGAGGGCGCCGCCACAGAAATCGTGATTAGTCTCGTCCGGAGATGTTACCCTTTTTAGCTACGTACCACTGTACAAAAGACGACGCCAGTGGCGTTTACGTCGGCCAAACAATTATTAAGTTAGTGCTAGGGTGCAATGGAAGTGGTTAGTTTGGTGCTGGACCAAAATGTCACCATCTGTGGTATAGGTCAACATCTAATACGTACGGGATTTAAATCAGGCGCTCCAACTTCCATGGAGTCGCATAAAAAAAAGTGGTACTCACGATTATTTGCATTCAAATTCGGCAGAGTCCTAACCACAGGTGTGTTTTGATTTACTGTCTCATTTCTTTGTTACTCTCGTTCTACTAGCTCTCAACGTACTTAAGGCAGCAATAAATTCTTCTAGTGGCAACCTGAAATCAGAGTATTGAATATGTTTAAGCCGTCAGACGTGAGCCGTTGGTAGATCGTCTTCTTCCAACCCTTCCTCTTTGTTCCTTCGTCCATTTGATTGAAGCTGGGTAAAAATGCTTCCGCACGTTTAACCGTTCTTAAGTATTTTGGCGTCCAACTAGTGCATCTGGTCGACCAAGCATGCTTTCTAATTCGTTGCAATCTCTCTAGGGAAGCATCACATACGAACCTGAAAGACCGTCTGTAGCATCTTTGCGTAGTGCCAACATCGATAATACGGGTGCTAGCTCAACTAGGCGCTCCAAATTCCACAGAATCTGTTGAATAAAATTTGCGCCGCCATATGTAAAAAGAGAGAGAGAAAGAGGATCGAAACTGAACACGAGCATTAAATCTTAGTGATCTATAGGATACTTGCCATCAAGGACAACACGAGAATAGGTGTCTCCAACCTAACTGAGCCATTGCCAACAAACAAATATTACTCCACGAGGTTACTTGCAGTATTAGGGTTCACTACTCGCTTGAGGTTACTTCCTAATTTGATAGTACTGGTGCATGCATGCGAAGAAGAAGCACGATGCAGAATACTTTCCAGATTGGAATACCTCCTGTTCCTAGCACTTGCATGAAACAACTAAACGAATATTCATGCACGTCACTGTGTTTTCTTGCACTCATAGGCAAAAGGAACCGAACTAACTGTTTCTTGCATGTATGATATATGGAGTTTAAAAACAGGTAGCTGATACGTGAAACTTTGATTGAATGTTGTTTAAGTACTATATCTCAAGCTTTACACGCCGGGAGAAAGAAAGACTGAGCTTTGGCGCAGGTACTGGAAATGCAATGAAGCAAAAAAAGGGCAAGGCAGAAGCTAGCATGAGTATGGCTCTAGCTGCATATGGGAGGAGAAGGACCAGGACCAGAAAACAACAAACACACATAAACATTGCCTCCTTAATTATGGACGGGAGCCATTCGCAAAAAAAAAAAATAAAAAAAAATGAACGGGAGCTAAAATTGTTGAAGGAATCCACAGGTCACACATTCTCCGTTCGCAATGTTTCTCCTTGAAAAAGTTGCACACAGATGTACAAGGTTTAAACTTGCAAACCTAATTATATGCCATGTACATACATTGGTTTATAACAAGAGGAAAATCATTCCATAAACAAATAAATTGTGAGATGGATATTGGGGTCACGAACAAACATAGAGAATCGGAGGGATGTCACGTTGGCGCGCAATGAGCAGTGCAAGGTTCTGTCCTCAGGTGATCTTGAAGAATATTTTTCGCATTATTAGAGCGCTTTCAAAAGAGTATATAGTGGTGGCAGGACCCCTGTTCTACTGGAACAACATTGTGCCAAGATCTGAACTGGCGCCCAGACGACGGGGGCAGCACAAAAACTGTCCCAAGCCCATCCCTATTTGTATGGTAGCAAAGAGGATAAAACTTATCTCCAATATACAACGAGACAACCATTATTGTTCAGAGAGCCCATCTTTACATGTATTGTGCATTTGTACCCCCCGGCTAATTTATTTATATTCAACGCGATTTTCACGTGAATCCATCCCTGTATCTGTTCGTGAGTCGCAACTGAAGCTTACTCATCACAACAGCTGTCTGCCATTTTGACTGGTGTTTCAGCACACTCTCCGTTTCGTCACACCACACATTCGCCTTGATTTTGCGGTCAGGTGATGCGCACGAACTTTTTTAAACTAAACGGCATTTCCGAAAGCGTGGTGGTGACAGGGATCGGCGTGCGCCCACGCGTCAAACACAGCTTCCCATAACCCCTGCCGCTCCGGTATATAAACCCCACATGGCCACCCCGAGCATGGCAGGTCAAGTAGCAAGTATACACTACACAGCACAGCAGTACAGCTCACGAGCATGGCAGGGGCAGCAGCAGCAACAGACCACCCCGCCGAATGCCGCGTGACGGTGCCGGCGGCCGACGTCGTGGCCGGCGAGGAGCACGAGAACGTCAAAGCAGCAGGCCGGCGCCGCGCGTGCTGCGTGCCGGCGGCGCGGCTGTTCTCGTGGATGGCGGCGCCGCGAGACTGGGCGCTCGGCGTCGCCAGGACGGCGTGGCTGTGGCTGGCGTCGTGCGCCGCCGCGGCGCGGGACGGGGTGGCCGGCTTCGGCCGGACGGTGTGGAAGGTCGGCGCCGACGACCCCCGGAAGGCGGTGCACGGGCTGAAGGTGGCCCTGGCGCTCACCCTGTGCTCCGTCTTCTACTACGTTCGGCCGCTCTACAGCTTCACCGGCGAGAGCGCCATGTGGGCCGTGCTGACGGTCGTCGTCGTCTTCGAGTACACCGTTGGTAAGCAAAGAAGCGTCGCATTGTGAACTGCACAATCGTGTACATGAACATGTTCTCAGGCCGATTGTGTGCTTTTGTGTGTTATTACATACAGGTGGTTGCTTTTACAAAGGGATTAACAGAGCCATGGCGACCATCACCGGCGGCGCACTGGCCCTCGGCGTCCAGTGGGTCGCCAGCAAGTCCGGCAAGGAGTTCGAGCCGTACATTCTCACCGGCTCCCTCTTCATTTTCGGTGCGTTTAATTAATCTGTAGTACAAGTTTACAGCAGAACATCGCTGTCGATTGTTCACCGGCCTCCTTGCTAACTGATCCATCACATGCATGCATTGCAGCCGCGGCGGCGACGTACTCCCGGTTCATCCCGACGATGAAGGCGCGGTTCGACTACGGCGTGACCATCTTCATCCTGACCTACACGCTGGTGGCCGTGTCGGGGTACCGCGTCGACGAATTGGTGGCGCTGGCGCAGAACCGCCTCACCACCATCGCCATCGGCGCCGCCATCTGCTTCGCCGTCTGCGCCCTGGTCCTCCCGGTGTGGGCGGGCCAGGAGCTCCACGACCAGGTCGCCCGCAACATGGACAAGCTTGCCGACGCCGTCGAGGCCTGCGTCCACGACTACTTCTCCTCCGACGAGCGCCGAGTGCTGTCGGCGAGGGCGTCGGGGTACAAGGCCGTGCTGAACGCCAAGGCGTCGGAGGACTCGCTCGCCAACCTCGCCACGTGGGAGCCCGCCCACGGCGACTTCGGATTCCGCCACCCGTACCCGATGTACCAGAAGGTCGGCGCCGCCATGCGCCGCTGCGCGTACAGCGTCGACGCCCTCGCCGCCTCCGTCACCGCGGAGATCCAGGCGCCAGCGCGCGTCAAGAAGAGCATGTCAGCCGCGTGCGCCGCCCTGAGCCGCACCTGCGCCGCCGTGCTCCGCGAGGCGTCGGGCTCGCTCGACTCGATGACGCGGTCGGGGCGCCTCGCCCTCCTCGTAGACGACATGAACGCCGCCGCGGCGGACCTGAGGGAAGAGCTGAGGCGCCTCGCTGTGGCGTTGGAAGACGACGACGAGCCGGCAGAGCCGCACGAGCAGAGCACCGCGCCGCCGCTCATCGAGGTCCTGCCGCTGTTCACCGCCACGTCGCTCCTCCTGGAGATCTGCGCGAGGGCGGAAGGCGTCGTCGGCGCCGTCGACGCCCTGGCGACGGCGGCCAAGTTCAAGAAAGCCGACCACGAGGTGGTCGACGTCGAGGCGGCGACCGTGCCCGTCACCACGAGCTCCACCGCCACCCTAGCCGCCGCAGACGCGCCGCAAGAGACGCACGCCAAGGTCGCCGTTGACAAGGAGAAGACGACGGCGACGGAGCAAGCGCCTCGGGACCAAGTGGGCGAGCTCATCAAGGTGCTGATGCGGCGGCGGAGCAGCAAGAAAAAACGGGCGCCCAAGGTGTGCCCGCAGCCGCCGTTGGATTTCGCGGCCCACGCCGCGCCCAGCCCGAAGAGCTGGTCCATGGAGCTCACGACGAGCCACGCGCAGGTGGTGCCCAGCCCGAAGAGCTGGTCCATGGACCTGGCGGCCCACCCGCCGGTCGCGCCGAGCCCGAGGCACCGGTCCGTGGACGTCGTCGCCGGCCACCCGCCTGTTGCGCCCAGCCCGAGACACCGTGCGGTGGTGGAGCTCGCCGGCGGCCACCCGCCGATCGCGCCAAGTCCGAGGCACCGTGCGGCGGTGGACGTCGCTGCCCATGCACCTGTCGTGCTAACCAGCCCCAGGAACAGGTCCATGGACTTCGCCAATCTTGGGCCTGTCGCGCCTAGCCCAAGGCATCGCTCCATACTTGCGATGGCCTGAAAGACGGACCTAGAGGCAAAACAAGAAAAATGGTGTGTACGTAGTTGGCTTCTTCCATTTAATTTACTTGGGGTGTTTGTTCTGAATGAAAACGATGCCATTGTACCATGCTAGGCAGGATGGTTGAGCCTGAGACATCTTCTCCAGACTTCTCGACAAGTTCTAACATTAACAGCGTTGATTTATTGTCTTGTTGTTTGATCACATGAATCAAACAGATCCATCCTGCCAGCATAAACCCATCTATATATCAACCGTTGATTTGGACCCTTACCTTGTTAATCTACCGTCAATTATCCCTAAAACGACCCCGCAAGAGCAGGCCTAGGACATCTCGAGCGTTACAAGCGTCATTCTACGTTCAAATAGCGTGACATTGAGTTGATTTTTTTCACCCACGATGATCTCTACCCACCCGCACATCCCTGTCCGTGATTTACGCCGCCTTCTGTTTCTTTCCTTCCCTACCGATTCCCTTTCCCCCGCAACCTGTGCGAGATCTCCACAATCAGTCTCCCACGCGCCGCCCGCCATCCCCTCCGTGCCTCCGCCCGACTCTCGTCACGTCCGCCGGCTCCCCTCGCCTGAATCCCTTCCACTCGCAGGTCCAGTTCCCGAGCGCCGCCACCACACCGCCGGGCCTCCTGCTTCCTCGCGTGGCGTCCGCGGTCCCCGATGCCTCCCCCTCCCTGGAACAACGGTTCTCCTTGGTGAAGCTCGGCTGCATGTTGGTGTCCTCAACGACGAGATGAGAAGGCATCAGCTTCGTCGCGTCCTCCAAATATTACCACGCGTTTTGACCAACCATGTTCCAGATTCGAGGTCACCACCATCGCCGGATCTTGTGGTGTCGATGTTTGATAAGTGACTGCCATTGGCGGAGGTCCATGATGGCCCTGTGATTCACGTCCTAATCTGCATCAACTACTCCAATACATTTCAGAAGTAAACGAAGGTGAGGAAGCCCAATCTTATCTTTCTTTCCCCAATAATCGATTTTGATCATGGTAACCTGTCCCTGCGATTATTTTCACAGGCACATCTCTTAAACAATACAGTTAAACTAATTAGCCGTGTATTTGCAGACTTTGTTGTCCCGAAACTCTAGCACAAAGAACAGAGAGGCAGAGCGTTATAGAATCTGTCAGGTGAGTTCCTTCTTTGTTATGTGCACTTGTGTAAGATGTCTGATGGAATTCCTCAATGCACTAGAGGAAACTAAAACGATTCTTTATTGTATTTATCAAGCATTTTCAGAACTAAGATCTCCTGCGTTTATTTTATTTCACAATATGCTCATTTGATGATTGGTCTCGTGCCACACTCATATACTAGATTCTATGTACCTATTTGTATATAACTGATCAATACCGCCTTACTGCCTGCAATTTTCACGAATGTTTTGTCCCTGTTAATCAAAGAATGGAGTGTAGCATCCTTTTCACGTAACGACTAAACAAAAGTATTGATTACTTTGTTGTATATGAAAAGGTCTGGGCTGAAATACCATGGTTTGAAGTGATATCATTTTTTCAACTTGTGTATTACACAGGGGATTTTCATCCAGGGTTGGACCACTTTCCTCTTTCATTAGTGAAATGGTAAGTGAAAAATGCAGGACTTGGCAGGTACATGTGAATTTACAAAGATTCATATCTGCAAATATTCTGTCTTATTGGTATGGTAAATTCGATTGATTTCGTGACTGTAGGTGGTTTGATGTTTTACGGCAATGTCATATTCTATTACTCATGATAATTTGCACAGATCCATTTATTTTCTTGGTCTCTTGTATGACACATTCTTATTGCTGCAGTAAGTAGAACATCATTCTTTATGCATTAAGTAGAACATCACTCTTAGTTTAATATGCATAAAAATGAAAATTATGCGCCAGGACTAAGCTTCATGTGCTCTACTGATTTTCCTTTCAGCTTATAGCGTGGCACCTCACTATCGTATACAACAATTCAGTAACTATTAATCGTTTCATTTGGCTTTGGAACAATACATTGCTGGGTATCGGACCTGTTGGTATAAGAAAACTACTTCTGATGAGATTTTCGTTTTGATCCCTAAGAACTAAGGCAACAAATTTTAGTTTTGTTGTCTCCAATTGATCCATCATGTTTTTCTGATGGTTTTTGGATTTCCTGGTTGCTGCAGGGAGCAGGAGAAATCAGATATCACCTAATGAGAGGTTGACTGTTAGAAAGAGGAGATTAAAAGGGTTGTAGACATCATAACAATCTGCATTGGAGCTAGCTGGCTCTTACTCTTCTTGTGAAAGAGTGCTGCTGATTTATCCATGGTATTATTGCCTGCCTGTGATTCTTATACCTCACTGATTTCATGTGATCTATATTGATGGATAGAGCACATAATCTATGATATAAATGTTCTGGCTATTATCATCTCATATGCATTAGGATATGGATCAGGAGCTGAATATATAACATAGAAGTATTACATCACATATGCATTAGGAAATTCTACCATACAATATATGTTTATCCATGTTCAAATACTAATGGGCGGACTACCCATCCTGATCTCTGCACCACAGCCGGGCTCCTGCAAAGCACTGCTCATTCGCCAATGTCATCCAGGTACTTCGCCCTTTCTCCTGAAGTTGACTTCTCTTGCGGTGTGTTGAAAAAAATGTGTAAAAAACACTGAATAACAGAGGCAAAATGCTAATGTGTTGCTTTGCACAAGTTGCTGCTAATGTGTTGCTTTGCACAACAAAAGTTTTTGTTCATATCCTTTAATTGACTGCTGTATTAATTGGTTTTTTTTGGGATCGTGGTTAAAGAAAATGCAGGTTGCTACCCAAGACGTGGTTTAAAGACAACGAGGTTGATCCTACATGGTTTTCCAGTAATGGAACAAATTATGGCAAACGGTGTGTTCTTCGGTTACATGACTAATATGTTCTGCATTTAATTAAATAGTTTGTGCTTGTCACATTGATTTAAGGAGTTCTATGAGGTGACCTCTGCAATGATTTTTGGGCAGTCTGGTGCTACATTATTCACTTTTTTTTAAAAAAAAAGTCCTCAGTATACATGGTGTGTATTTAGCTTCTCTATTAGTTGTCTGCACATTAAAACTTTCGAAATAAGATTTTGGGAGCTTTGCAAGGTCCATCAAGCTAAACTACAGAAATGATGAATCTGCGGTGTAAACTTGGGCTTGGGAGGAAAGATTTTTCATGGGTTCATGCCTTTACCATTTATGTTAGAGGATCGAACTACCTATATGCATTTGATGTTACCCACATACATCTCATACCGATTCAGAGAATACTCAGCATGGGATGTATCTGAGGTTCACAGATAATGAACATATATGCGACAATTGTAGACCACTTTCTGAAAATTTCAATCATGCAATGCTGGTTGTGGTTATAGCTTTTCAATTGATATTTTAAGCATGTTATCCCCTCATCATTGTCTACTATCCTCTTTCAGAAGATGTCTTCATATAGGTAGCTTGCAACAGTTTTTAGCATCGACGGGGAATGAAACGAGGGGAAAACCTGCTCGGGGTGGACGTTGGCACAGATGAATACAGGGCACCAGGAGTGCACTGACCTCAAGCCAATGTTGACTCCAGCGCGATGGTTTGATAGCTTGATCTTCAGCGCTGCTGATCTCCAGTTTTTATATTCATATCTAATAGTGTTGTGAAAATCCTATTTCTAAATTGCTTACAAAATTGGGTGCTCGTTACAAAATTGGTGGAGGCTTTGACATTAATATCTTCTCACAGGATGACTGGATACGTGGTGTGCAAATGATAAGTACATTTTAGAGTCTTTTGAAATTGCTAGCAACACATATTAAAATTTTACTTCCAAATTTAGATATTTTGACCACCACTGCATAAGCCACATCATCTTCCATCACAAGGAGCAGAAATTTTTAGATGTTTTTGGCTGGTCATACATGATTCTTTTTTATGTGAAGTTGCCCATAATTCTTATGCTCTTGTCAAGTGATGCAAATTTTTAAACACGTGCGTGGCGCATGTGCATTTGTACTATGCAACGAAAGTGGATGCGATAGTCACAAATATGCCTAAATGATATTGGAAAAAGTCCAGTTTTTTAGTCCCTAAAATAACTGCTGCTTCGGTTTAAAAACTGTCTTTCAACTTCAATGCCGGTCATATGGTCCTCCATCTTTGCAAGCTAGGCAGGGATAGTCCCTATACTGGTTTTAACGACGGTCTTGACCGAAATAGGTGTCTGGTTTGGCATTGTTAACGCAGGACCGGTACTGGGGTCCCACTTGTCATTGATTGTGAAAGAGAATAAGATGGCGTTATGCTATCTCGTCGTGTTCGTACTCATCCTGTGGAGCTCAAGTTCATGGAGCTAGCAACCACCGTGGATCTATTTCGTCCTGTCCCCATGAGCTGGAATATGGCTCGATCAAGATCCCGATTCTCTTTCTTGTCCCGGCGGTATTCTCATCCCTCATTTTATTCCCATACCATCAGTGTCGTAGGGTGCAGTTTTGATCCATCCAGGCATGAACTGGTTCCTTTGGTACCCCAAACCGACACAGGTGAACAAGTAGAGTATACTAGGTTGTTAGTTGTAGGCTAGTAGGGTTTAGGGTATGAACTGGTTCCATACATGCATGAACGGGCCGTAGGGTGCTTTCTTCGGTTGAATCTTTTCCTTTTGGTGTGAGCTCAAATACGACGACCTGCGTCCCGGTTATGTGATGGCGAGCTCATCGAAGGCCGGGTATACTTCTGCGAGGCATGCGGTGGGGGTGTGGAGCTCGCCGACCACTCGACGATCGCGCCTAATTTGAGGAACTGGCATGTGGACGTCGCTGGACATGTCGTGCCTAGCCCAAGTCATGCTCCATACATGGGATGGCCTGAAAACTGTGTTAGGGATCAACTAGCTCCAATAGAAGAACACCTAAAACAGCTACGGGATCAGTAGTTCTCGATTACCTTTTGCATAATGGAAGGCAACAGATGTGTGTTGTGCCTGCTTGATGAAGCAGACATATGTCGATGGCGATACCCACTCGCTAATCTCCTCCAAGTCTCATCCTTGCGACCTGCAGAGATGGCTAGTGGTCTTCAGGACGATCCCGTGCATCCCTGATCGGTAGAGGAGGAGGGGTGTGTTGGCCTAAACACGTCAACCCCATGGGCAGTCGTGGCTCATTTCTTGTAGCACGGAGATCATCCTGGTACTGGGCCTAAATTAGGAAAGTGCCTCGGATCAGGGAACTAAGGAAAGGGGCATAATTAAGGACATAATTAGCATGTTAATTGGGAGACATATATGTCCCCTTCCTTAAACATTGCTTTGCAGGTAAGCCTGCCGGATCAATTCCAACAAAAACAAGGAGGCGTACAGATCGACTTGCAGTTTTTTCGGCCTGTAAGACCAACATATATCTACCCGCATTCGCATTGAGCTGTTTAGATTTCTCATGGTCCAACTCACCCGACATCAAGTTCCAAATTATCTATTTACCACTAATTATTCATTCAATGGTATACACCGTCTTCATCGATAGAGAGGTGTCTGCGATGATTTTGTGAATCATAAGATGAGTCATCCGAGTCTCTCTTTAGTCCTTATAGGGTAAGGTGCATGAGCGTGTGTTTATAGGGATAAGTACTCGCGCGTATATCTGTATGTATATGCATGTACTATGTGCTTCGCCCAAGAAAAACCTAACGACAAGGGACACCATGTTTTAATTAGGTTAGAGGTGAGCAGCCAATACAAATCAGCCAGCGCTGGATTTGCACAACATTTCCAATTAGAGGTAACTCCGTAGCCACCCCTCTATCAATCCGTACTATCAAATTAAATAGGCCAGCGCCAAGATTAATTAGTGCAATCCAATTCAGATGCGTCGGTACAATGCCATCAAATGGAATGAATTCGACCAACTACTCGGACGGGTATGAGCCATTTGTACATTTGCAGAATTGCATTAACTGCGTCGTCCCAACTCCCTTCATTCGTAAAACTCAAAGAAAGCTCTTTGCCATCAAATTTTGTAACTTTATGCACAAACAGTTTATATGAGACACATTTGCCAACTCAAGGAAATGAAGATGACTTTTCCCAATACTTCACTGTAGGCAAATGTAGGATACGCATGGTGTAGTGACATAGTACATGTAGAGGTTCCTAAATATAAAGGCACGCACACTTGCATTCTGTAAATGGACGAGCGCATACTAGCTTACTTCTCTTTACATTTTCAAGAGACTGAGTCGGTACATATCCTCGAGATTGAGAAGAAAACCATAAGCGCCTCATTGTCGATGGGCATGCTGCCTATCTTACTCTAAAAATAGTCAGGCTGAAGCAATCCATTCACAAATTATGCAATTCTATCACTTTTTTTTTATGACCTCGAGTATTGATTAATCATGATTTAAGACGCTGGTGCAACCAATTGAAGAATGCGGGTGGGCCTACGACAACACACAGTTACCTAAAATGGTAATAACATGTGGTATATGTTGTATGTGCCAATACGACAAAATAAATGAATTCGTTCAACCACCACCCATGTAAGTAATACTACTCAAGTACCTGCTATAAAGTTCGCTACAGTAGACCATATTCCATGAGAAATGAGATCGACGCTCAAGCAACAATAGCGCAGGCAAACAAGTCGATCCAACCATGTGGAGGCTGAAGACCTCGGCGGGAGGAGAGCCATGGATGCAGATGGTGAGCAACTACCGTGGGCGGCAGGTGTGGGAGTTCGACCCTGACGCTGGCACCGACGAGGAGCGCGCTCATGTGGAGAGGCTTCGCCGTGAATTTACGGAGAACCGCTTCCGGAGGAGGGAGTCGCAGGACCTCCTCATGCGCATGCAGGTACAGCAAAGCAAGCTTTGTAATTGTCATGTCGTACAGTGTTTTCTCAATTAGAAGGGCATATATACTAGCTATATCACATCCATCACACACACACAGAGGCACATGCACACGTAAATAGCTAATATTGTGTTAAACCACAACGTCCAGTACTATATATAATGTGTTAATTTGATCATGTCAACGTACGTCCAATTGACTATTTTTTTTATCCGAAGGTAATATTGTTACACGCTTTTATGATGTATATATGCATGCAGTTTGCCAAACAAAAACATCTTCAGGCAGATGATATACCCATGGCCATGAAGATAGATGATGGTGATGAGGTGACAGAAGACATTCTGGAGGCATCCTTGAGACGAGCTCTAGATTGGATGTCTGCACTAAAGCTGATGATGGGCACTGGCCTGGTGATTACAGTGGGATTATGTACATGATTCCGTTCTGGGTGCGCACGTGTTCCTGAGTCTGTTCGTCATATGCAGTCGCTGGATCGTCTCCTACATGCTAACTAACTAAAGAATGGGATATCTTGTTTCTTTTTCCTTATTTTTTTTAAAGTGCAGATCTTGGCATTGCACATCACAGGATCAATGGATGTTGTTCTATCAAATGAGCATAAACGCGAGATATGCCGTCATATTTACAACCATCAGGCACGGCAGAACTATAGCATAAAATATATATATAACACATAGATACATCAATTGATCGAACTAACCCCGTAAACATAATTCCATGTCGTTAACCATATTATTATTGCTTAGAATGAGGACGGTGGATGGGGCTTGAATATTTTGGGCGATAGTGCCATGTTTGGGTCATGCTTAAACTACGTCGCCTTGAGACTTCTCGGAGAGGTACAAAAGGAAAAGAACGATGGACTAGCCAAAGGCCGATATTGGATCTTATCCCATGGAACTGCAACTGCAGCCCCACAGTGGGCAAAGATATTACTCTCAGTAAGCATGTCCTTAACCGTAGTAATTGCTTATTATCATATAGATATATGTATGTTATTCTCCATCATAAAACAGTTAAGATAAATTACTGTACATAAGTGGTTCTATGTTACGGCTATATAGGAAAAGTTCAGAAACAGTACATGAAAACTTTAGCAATTCAAAGATGTCAGATTGCCCTCAAAAAAAAAAAAATCAAAGATGTCAGATATTGTTGTCATGATCATCTATATGATGTAAAAATAGTAGGGGAGGTGATCTATTTATTTTAGAATACAATCCATTTTACACCCTCAAACTATTCAGAGTCTGAAATTCAACATTAAGCTATATACAAGACATCAAGCATCTTCTAACTCTTCAAACCCTTTCACTTTAATAACTTTGTCCTTGAACGAAAACAACCCCGGTTTTTTTGCAACTACGAACATTCTGTTAGTCGATACATTTAAATACTTAGGCTGGGGGATTGATGCAAGTTATCTTTCTTCTTAACTGAAGGTAATGGGCGTATATGATTGGTCCGGAAATAATCCAATTATCCCTGAACTATGGTTGATCCCATATTATCTCCCGATTCATCCAGGTACTTATATTTTCATAGTTCCTCCGATGTCTTGACTGAAGGTGATCAGTGTATATGTGTAATTAAACTTATGTGTGATTCCCCAATTCACTGTTGGATAATTGGTATAAGAAATTAATTTACTTCTAGAACATTAAGTCTTTGTAAGTGTAATATTAAGTCGGTGATGTTGTGAGATGTATAATTTCAAATAAGAGCCTTAATTAGGATTAAGATGAAATCATATATTGGTCTTGACTTTGTGGTACCTCTTTGTTGCAACAAAAGAATATGCATAATGCAACAAAGTCATATACTAGTCTTGTACACATATAATAACTGAACATATATTTTTTTGTGCAACACAATAATTGAACATATTTACTAGTCATGTGGCACCTCTTTGTTACTTATCAAGTTGAGTAAATGACGCTGGAAAAAGATGGCAATGAGGGACTATGGTTTTTAACAAGTACATAGAATAGAGCTGTAAAGCATTGAATGATATACTTAAGATTTGGCAATCGCCATGCTAGTTATATCCGGTGCACAAGTAAATTTGCATGATACATATATTTAAGTATGAAGTGAAATTCATATTAATAAACAAGGCGTTTCTGGTGCTTCACAAGGATTACTTACATGTCACTAGCATTTCTTTATGGTAAGAAATTTGTTGGTCCAATCACACCAACTATATTGGCATTACGGGACGAGCTCTACAGTTCTCCATACAATGAGATCGATTGGGATACAGCTCGTACTACCTGTGCTAAGGTTTGTTGCTATCCTACTTTATTTTCTGAAAACAAGACATGTAAATATGTTCAATTATTATGTACAGGTATTGCATCCATTTAATATATTTGTGGTGGCACATGTAGGCACTAGGTAAACACTCTATATAATAAATACTAACAGACAGAGGTTTAATCTGCAATATGTTGGAATTTCACTCAGAACTTGATCTACATGTTAATAAACATAGGAAAATATACAAGTTCCTACCAAAAGGATGCTGAGGAATAGAAAAGATAAAATTAACTGTTCACTGAAATTTTTCTGCAGTTTATTAAGCATCACATCGTGCGAATGCTGAAAAATCTCCTATTCATCAAATGTTTAGTTTTTAAACTGCTCAACTCTATTTTTACTGATAAACCAACTCTTAGAAGCCGATAAAGCACAGCATCGAAAAGGTAAATTGGGTATTAATTTCAGTCTGACTCTTTTCTATTATAGGAGGACATACGCCATCAACCCTCGGCAATATTCAAATCTATTTCTACTTGCTTGAACACGTTTGTGGAACCAGTGTTGAACTGTTGGCCTTTTAACAAGCTGAGAGAGAGAGCTTTGAGCCACATCCTGGAACATATCCACTATGAAGATGAAACTACCCAATATATTGGCTTATGTCTGATCACAAAGGTATTCTCCCATTGTCACTACCTTAGCATAATGCCTGCACTTTTGTGTCCTTGCCTATATAAGTTGTTGGATTGTTTTCTGTGAAAGATCCATGCTTATCAGTGGTAAAGCCAGGATTCTTGTGATGTGTGAACTTAAGTGATCTAATGAACCTAAAATCCAGGCAACCGTTGTGTGGTCCTCAATATGAATCATCTTTTGATTACGCAGAGGACAAAAACATTCTGGGATATAGGCACATCATGGCCAGTTCCCAGAAAAACCTTCTATGTTATCATCCCATCGTGTGGCTTTCAGTTGGACCTGTTGTAGTGTGTTCATATATGGTGATATCAGGTTCACAAATAAACTCTCCATGAATACGGCACTTATCACATACTTCCTCCGCCGTCTGAGTTGTAGTGTTTTATGTTTGTTCATTCTAAGTAAAACTTTTCTATATTTGACTTATATTTCTATAAATCCCAATGATTGAAAATATTACCCGTTAGCAAATAGCAATAGACTGTCCTTTGCGGCCAGCCATCGCCGAGTCATGGTTTACGCAATGAAATATGTCAAATAAATAATGGTTTAGGCAATGGGCTTCCACTTCATGCATGTATTTGACATCTTCTTCATTGCATAACCCATTAAGACCCACCTATTGCATATCAGACTGTCGGATGTATAATACTAGTATGTATACTGTATGTAGTACATGTGCTGTAAAACGAATGCATACATAACATTGATTATTTAAGTATATTTGTGGGAAAGCTAACAAATGAAATATCGCAGATTCTTTGGGGCCGGGGATAACTTTGTCTTTGGAGAAATTTCCTTATTTACCATCCAAAATTAGAATTGTTCCTTATTTTGCTTAATAAAAATAATTCACAACTAACTTTCTACAAATTTAATGATTGAGCAGGCACTGAACATGATTTGTTGTTGGGTAGAAAATCCAAATTCAGATGCATTCAAGCGACATCTTCCAAGGATACATGATTATTTGTGGATTGCTGAAGATGGCATGAAGACCAAAGTAGAATGCTAATATTTATTTGCACGCATTTTCTTTTTTAGCTAAGATACAATGCATCTATTTTTCATACACATAGTGGTATTAAAATACGGTCCTTAATTATATGCATTTGATACATAAAACCGGAGCTCAATTTTCAGTCATGACCCTTTTATTTATTTCCCATTATTTTTGGCAGTAATAGGACTCATATAAAGACTCCATTTTATTCTTGAACTGAAACTGTGCTTTCTTGAGTAATAAAGAACCTTCTACCTTGGTGATTTTTGTTTATAGATGTCTTATTCAAGATTCTATAGGAGTAATACCACACATTCACTTGCATAGTAATGACTCTCTGTCTTTAAAATAAACTCAAATGTTATAAATTTTGTTAGGTGATTCTTTACTCTTCTGGAAAGTTACTCGTACAAATAATAAGATATTAATAGTTGAATAGTTATTGGTTCATTCGCAAAAAAAAAAAGAATAGTTATTGGTTGTGAATTGTTGTCCTTGGTAGCATGTGCTTCTTCTCTTGAAAATAGTTATTGGTGCCATTCTACATGCGCCCATGGTTTTAAAGAGAGTAAATCATAAAAAGCATATTAACATGGTTTGTGTTAGGACATTATAATTAGTATAATTATTATTTATGCTTTGTTGATATATAGATATATATCACTTTTATGAAAAAAAGCTTAGTATGTTATATAAAAGATATTGATGATCTAACACCTACTTGATTTGGTGTATATTATGATTGTAGATAACTGATGGTGCCCAAAATTGGGAGATCGCACTTATAATTCAGTCCTTCTTATCAGCAGACCTTGCAAAAGAATATGGTCCAACCATTGAGGGTGCTCTAAGATATATAAAGAAAGCACAGGCAAGTTGCTCATATGGACTTCAACTTATCATAAATACTATTTTAGAATCTGTCTATAATAATTTTTGGAACCAATTTGATGTGACATCTCTAATTATATTATTTGCTTTGGCATGTTTGGAAACATTATTTGCAATACTCAGGTAACTAGAAATCCTCCAGGCGATCCACGCTATTGGTTTCGCCATAGATCAAAAGGTGGATGGGCTCTATCAACTGTGGATAATGGTTGGGCTTCAAGTGACACCGGTGCTGAAGTTGTTAAGGTCAACCTAAGCTTGTTAGAGCACCTCCAAACTGTTATTAAAAAATAATAATCCCTAAACCGTACTTCAATTTAGGGAGTTTCTAAAACACTTTTTTTTTAGTAATAAAACATGCCTTATTCAACAATTCTCAATTTTTGGTTTGCCATGTCACCTTTTTATGGACGCTAGCAGTTGATTTAGTAGTGGAAATGGTGACAGGGGCAGAGCTAGCCTTGTTCCTCGGTGGCTGACCCGAATAAATGTCTTAATACTCTAGTAAAATGAACTAAGATTAAGTTATCACCAATTCATGTAGTGGAATTTGATCCCGACGACATCGATGATGATCTTCTCTGGCTTCACGTCTGATGGTGAGATTGGGTGGATTGGAAGTGCGTAAAGCAAAAAAAAATGTAGCAACCGGATGCGGGGAGAATACAGTGGTGGTACATATAGAGAGGGGGTTTCAATAATTGTTGGTGGGTGGTTTTTGTTGAGTACGCCCTAACAAAATAAGGTTTGGGAATGGTTTGGAGATGCTCTTAGCTGCTATTATGTCATTCTTATTTGGATCTCTATATATGAGTAAGGCTATTGGTAGTACAAAGCGTCAACTAAGTTCATAATAATTGAACAAATTCTTCTAACAACTACTGTACACGATTAGCACTAGTCTAATTTTGTATTTTTGACTTTTTTTTGCTACTTTAGGCAATAATATTGGTTTCGATGACATATCCTAACATTGTTAAGGATTCAATGAAAGAAGACTGGCTGTTTAATGCTATTGATCACCTTCTTTCCTTCATGGTATGATTTTCTTAAGTCCCTTTCTATATTCTAATTCTACATTGTGCACAGTTCAAATAATATTGAAACCATCATGGAACACAGAAAAAATTGTCGGTGATTAACATGGTGAAAAGAATAGATATTGTCATTTGAGATATCTGACACTATGTTCAGAGTTTCATTATAATTGTGTTGAACATTAGGTATGGAAAATTCTGAAAAAATTTATATGCTTGCTATGCCATTCATATACACCAAGATACTTGTTTCGAAATTATTTAGGTCTGTTGAATGATTTTAGGATTCTGTTTCTCATAACTGAATACGCAATAGTTCTGAACATGTCACCTAATATATAATTACTCCAGTTTCATCGCTTAACTAGTTTTTCGGAAATATGGGATCTGGTATATCGTTAGCTAAAACTTGTCTACTTTTACTGAAATTTTAGTAAAATATATTCCATTCATTTAAACTTTAGCTCATTTTATTTTAATGACTTGTTACATATGGAAGTAAAGAGTTAGCCCTATTTTGGCAGATTTTTTTGTTTACTTTCTGTACTTCTTTACAAGTCCAAAAGTGAAGTTGAGCATTTTACTTCAATGCAAATTTTGATCAATAACAAATTTTTATTTTTCCATTTGAAGAACAAAGATGGTTCAGTTTCTACATTTGAATGCCAAAGGACTTATTCTTGGCTAGAGGTGAGAACTATTTGTAAAGCTTCAATCCTCCCAGCTCATGGAAAACAGAATATATCTTCTTCTTTTTTTGCGGGTAAAGAGAGATTTATATTAAGGAGGTGATTCAGCAATTACAAGCTGCTCAGAGCAGAGGAGACTCCAGCTAACCAAACTGCTGAACTATACTCTCGTCTAGCGAAATTAGCTGATTCATGCACTAAAGAATCCTGATCTCTCTTTTTAGGATGTTGACATTTGGAGTTCTCTATAATAAACATTCAAAACATGTAGCATCTGATGTGCCATAAATGTCCATATATGTGCCCTGACATTTTGTTTTATTTGACAATATAGATTTTAAACCCCTTGGAGACTTTTCGAAATATTGTCATTGACTATCCGTAAGAACTCAGATAATTCTACACAATCAAAATTTGATCTCCCTAATTCAGTTTTTCATGGCTAAGCTTATGCATGCACCGAATGCACATCTGTTGACAGAACGGTCGAATGTACTTCATCAGTATTGCACGCTTTGATGCTATTTGTGGATCTTTACCCAAAGTATCGGAATGAAGAGATCAGACAATATGTGGAGAAAGCTGCCATATATATTGAGAATAGTCAAAAGAACGATGGATCCTGGTTTGTATAATAACATCATATATTATGCAGATTATTATATTTTGCTTTTTATGTAATAATCAATTTGCCTATCACTTATTAGGTATGGAACCTGGGGGATATGTTTTATCTATGGCACTCTCTTTGCCATAAAAGGCCTAGTTGCTGCTGGGAGAACTTATGACAATAGTATTTGCATCAGGAAAGCATGTAACTTTTTGTTGTCTACACAACTTAGAACATGTGGTTGGGGAGAGAGCCATCTTTCCTGTGAAAAAGAGGTAAAGGATAGTCATTTCATTTACCTTGGTCTTTTATGAAATTTCCCTTCCAATCCATCAGTTACTAGATAGTACTTTGCAAAAAGAAAAAAAAAGGTACTTAATATAGAAAGTTTTTCTTTATCACTGCAAATTGCAATAGGCAACTCTCGAAAAAATTATTACAGCTATATAAAGAGGGAACATGATTGATAAAAATAGGGGGATCAAATCATATGTCAATAGCCACATTATCTAATTTGCTTAAAGATTGATGAACTATAAAGCACTGGTATATATGGACCAGATGAGAGTTCTAAGTGCCAAGATCAGAAGTGAACGAATAAATCTAGCTTAGGTTTTCTAGAAATATAATCAACAGTTCTCATATGTTGTCAATTGGTTCTAATAATCCTAACCAAGAAAAAATAACTTCTTGGAATCTTACGCAGGTTTATGTAGCAAGGAGTTGTAATTATGCTATAAACACAGCTTGGGCAATGCTAGCTTTGATATATGCTGGACAGGTTAGACTTGTTCATCTCATATCACAAAACACTACAAAATGTACTCCCTGCAGTCATTGATGATGTCTTTTCTATATGCATTAGAAATTGAAAATTACTTCCTCTGGAGAAATGTTTATGTTAGGACATGAATTTGGTTTCAACTGTGAACAAATTCCCATGTAACAATGACAACAATTTCCAACCAGGGCACTAGATGACTATGCATATTAGGATGGATGTAGGTTATTCATCCTAAAAGAACATGCACAAGTCATATGTATAAATAAAAAAATACAATAAATCTTAAATATTTGTACTTTCCATGACCAAGCATCTTTGTACTAATTGTTCATTAAAAATAGATGGAACGTGATCAGACACCGTTACACCGAGCTGCAAAAGTATTGATTAATATGCAGTTGGAGACAGGCGACTATCCTCAGCAAGTGAGTTCTCTTATTACTAAACCTTTTCTTGATACAAGCATGCAATTTTTATGCTTATCGAGGCTCAATGTAAGTTAACTTATTTCCCCTCTCAGTATAGCAAAAAATCTCGATTTAACACTAGAAGCTCAATCATTGATGCCTAGCTAGTTTATGTTGTTGTATATACCAATGACCAAGTATAGCCAGCCCACGATCTCACTTGACCTTGCATCTAGCGAAAAATGGATGCATCACACAAGTTACGTACTCTTCAAAGCACTGTCAAAGATCACACACAAATCATCCATTTTAGTGCTTCTTGTCTACTCACGGCTCCAAATAGTACTCCTCACCCAGGGTCTCTGAATGGACTAGGTGATGCCCTTAAATAGCCTTCATGCACAAGCATACGTATAAATTTTGGTTTTAAATATTAAAGTAGCATGCTAACAACAATGATATTTTTGTAGTTTTGGTAGGATATGTCTTGAAATTCGTTGGGCCAGATGTCATGTGATATGTTGACAAATAAATTACCCTTAATACTTAGCTTGATGTGATGATTTCCTATCCTTTTGTTTGCATTTTGACGACAGGAACATGCTGGAAACACCAACTCTTCTGTTTACTTCAACTATCCCAACTATCGGACCTTGTATCCTATTTGGGCTCTCGGAGAGTATCGTCGCAGGCTACATAATATGAAGAGTAGCTGAAGGAGAATCGTCTAAGGAATTCATTCAAACAATTGTGTCACACTGGAGCAAAGTAAAATATAGAGTCAATAAACCTACCTGTATTTTTCCCTTGGTGTTATTTAATCTTTAGTTATATTCAAATTTATGGCTACATAAAGCCTAAGTTATATTTGATTGTATGGCTACAGCAAGTACGTGTATCTTGGGCAAAATTCAAACATAGTGATGTATGAGGGAGTGTTCTACGTCACAGAAGAAATTTGGCATATTATGACATACTTTATATGGGAAATAGGTGAATGTAATTAGGTATCCACAATTTATGTTGTTCTTGGATGTGGTGGCATTTCAGTGACCGCAGGTGAACAAGGTGAACAGAGAAATATAAAGTAATAGTATAATGTTTAGTTCATCATATACTCCAAAAATCAAGAAAGTAGATCGTGTAATAGGCATTTTTAAGTTAACTGCCACAACCATTGGCAGGTGATGTGGGATATAAAATCGATAAAACTGAAACAAATCATTGACACACGAGCTAGCTGGTACTAAAAGTGCATCCTTCCCAGTCTTGAATTCGCGACTCGATTACTTCAAACAGTCTCGAACCCAAATACTCCAAACATCGGAGTAACAGTGTTCATGCTTAAGTTCACAATCTTTTTCCTCCATTGTATACACTGTCCTCGTTGATTTATACTTTCAAATCATTGGCAGCGCTGGTGCTGGATATGTTGACGTCAGAGAGACAGAGAAGGGCACACAAATATTCGTACACATTCGAAATTAGACATTTGACCAGATAAAAGAAATTTCAAACTGAGTGAGTGTATAAAATCTGGAGACTAAGTGAAGAAATATGCGCATGATGCCAGTTATTCAAAAATTTCGAACATATAAAAAACAGAGTCACGATCAGTAAGGAACAATGCAAGATACCCGTCTGAACTTGGGTGTTCTTTCAGTCTATTATCCTACTCCCGCAACTACGATCACAGGTCTCATACAAGCAAAACTCGGCACTTTCGGCCATGTCCATCGCTAGCCATGCGATTGGGTAACCCACTAAACCCCATTGGCAGCATTGACACTGATACCAGTGGACCTTCGACAGCCGCGGTGATTGCACTTTCCTAGTCCTTGTTGTTAGCCGTCTCGACATCTCCTTCACCATCAACGTTGGTGACGAAGCGCCTCCAGTACCAATGCGCCTCCCAGACGGCGGCCATGTCCTCGATGGGCACCCCCTTGGTCTCCGGCAGGAACAGCGCGACGAAGATCGTCATGACGGCGAGCAGGCCAGCGAAGACGAAGAAGAGAGTGAACCTGAGGCGGCAGAACAGCGGCAGGAACGCCTGCGCGATGAGGAAGTTCATGAGCATGTTGACGGCCACCGTGATGCTCTGCCCCGCGGGCCGCACCTCCAGCGGCATCACCTCGCTGGGCACCAGCCAGCCCAGGGGCCCCCACGACCACGAGAAGCCCGCGATGTAGACGCACATCACCACCACCGTGGCCGCCGCGTACCCCGGCGGCATCGTCCCCGTGCCGCCGAACCCGAGCTTGGCGCCCATCAGCGCGCCCATGGCCACCATGCTGACCAGCATCTGCAGGCCGCCCTCCAGGAGCAGCGCGCGGCGGCCGAGGCGGTCGACGGTGAAGACCGAGACGAAGGTGGCCAGGAGGTTGACGAGACCGGTGATCACGGCCGACATGAGCGCAGCGCTGCCGCCGAACCCCGCCGTCTTGAACAGCACCGGCGCGTACGTCTGCAGCACGATCCCCGTGAGCTGCTGGCACATGGGGATGGCCACCGCCATCACCAGCTGCGGCCGGTACCTGCGCCGCAGGATGTCGCGCCACGGGCTCGTCACGGCACTGGACGCCGCGCTTGCCGCCACGAGGATCGCGGAACTCGTCGCCGACGTCGTCGACGCCGCGCGCGCGCCGCAGCATCCGCTCCGCCTCCTCGGGCCGGCCGCGCTCCAGGAGGGAGTTGGGCGTGTCGTGGAGGAAGACGGAGCCGGCGACGATGACGGCGGCGGGGACCGCGGCCAGCGCGAGGCTGACCCGCCACCCCCACCCGCCGGAGATCTTCTGGGTGCCGTAGTTGACGAGCGTGGCGAGCAGGATGCCGACGGTGATCATGAGGTTGAAGCCGTTGTTGAGCATACCGCGCATCCGGGCGGGCGCCATCTCCGACAGGTACAGCGGCGCGCTCTGGCTGGCGAACCCCACGCCGACGCCGAGGAGGACGCGGCCCAGGATGAGCATGAGCACGTTCTCCGCCGCGCCGTTGAGGGCGCTCCCCGCGAGGAAGGTGAGTCCGCCGGCGAACATGGACCACTTGCGGCCCGCGGCGCGGGTGAAGGAGGCGGCGAGCAGCGACGCGGCGAGCGCGGAGAGGAAGATGGAGGACGTGAACGTGGTCAGCAGCTGGCTGTCGAACATGCAGTACTGGTTGCCGCCGCGGTTCGCCGCCGCCGCCTGCCTGCTTGCGGTGCACGGAGGGGAAGAACCTGACCAGGAACGCGTCCATGGACGTGACGCCGCCGGAGACGCCGATGTCGTAGCCGAAGAGGAGCCCGCCGGTGGCGGCGACCAGGCACGCCATGGAGACGAAGAGGGTCAGCCTGCCCGGGTAGTCCTGCCGCCCGCCGGCCGGCGCAAGGAAGGCCCCGCCCGCCATCGCCGCCGCACCGGAGATGATGAACCGCGAGGCGAGTCTGATTCGATCGATGGCCGCCGCCGAATTCGTCGTGTTCCGAAGCAGGCGTGGGTTTATAGCCGAGGTGAACACGTAGGCGGTACGTTACCTACGGCCGGAGATGGAAAAGTTTCGTTGCTGGCACGCGTTTGACACCCCCTGCCTCCATAGGCGGTATCTCTCCATATACCGTGCAGCTGTCGTCTTTCATTTTTTTCCCTTTTGCATGTAAAATCTTCCCGAATAAGGCCTCCTTTAAAACACAGGATTTTCACAGGAATCGTACAGGAATTTCACAGGAATCAGTTGGCTGTTCACAGGAAAAACACAGAAACAGGAAAAAATCCCGCGTTACAAAGGCCCCCTAAATGTACGTTTTATTAACTGATAAAGGTATTAACATGCTCTTTCAATGTACTGCTGATAGAGATGATTTTGTGTTTAATAATGCTCTCTCGATGTAGGCGCAAGTTTGCTAGGATCAGGAGCCGTTTGTTGTTAAAAAGGGATATGCTACTTGATCGTAGAGATTTGACTGCCAAGTACTAGTGTATGTTTGCAACGATAGGAAGGATCAAATATCAGAACTTTGAGGAGCGTAGCATTTTTTCATTCAATTTAAACTTCTTCTCTGTTCGTTGTTCTTGTAATTGAGTGGCAAATGAATACGCCAAATTAGTTTTTCATACCAACAATTAGGATGGTATATCATGAATTCGATACTTGATCAACTTATTCTTGATTGTAATCGTTCTACTTTTTTATGAATGGGAGCATTATTTTTTAAAAGAAAGGTAACCTAGGGTACCCTAGGATTCGCAAAAAAGAAAAAAGAAAAAAAAAACTAGGGTACCCTATGTTTTTCTTTACTTTTTTTTCATAGGGGCGAGAAGAGAAGAAGAACATAATTTGCACAAAAAACATTTCCATTAAGTAAAGAATCAAGTTCCAAACATAACATCAGACCTTAAAAATCGTTGCCAACTGGTCACGTCCCCGAATGCCAATGGCAACATGCGACGGCGCGACGCCAACTAGACAGCGCACGGCACCCACTCTGGGTCCCACACAGCACAACACGCATGTTCGTTTTCATGTGGCGACGAGGCTCGGGAGAACCGAGAGAGCCTAAATTTGGCAGGTTCGCCGCGCGCCGTGTCCCTGACTCGTGGGCCCTCCCAGAAAGGCCGAACAGATCGCTGCAGCCCGAAAAAGATCGCGGAATTTTATTTTGGTCCTCGCCCCCTTTCTCTGACCGACCGGAAAAAGGCCGCCGCCCAAACGCGTGGGCAGGGAGAGAGGGGAAAGCGGAGGAGCTCGCCGGCTAGGGTTTGCGCCGCCGCGATGCCGCAGAACGTGCTGGTGGAGCGCGCCACTAGCGAGACGCTCATCGGCCCAGACTGGTCTCTCAACCTCGAGATCTGCGACATCCTCAACCACGACCCCCCGTGAGCCACCCTTCCGCCCTTTTGCATCGTTTGACCGTTCCTTTTCCGTTGTTGAGCGTCTGGGGCGGGGTGCCCGCGGTTTGGGGTCATGGGGCCGTCGTGCCCGCGGAATTTTTTGTGGGAGTCTCGTGGGGTTCTGTAGGGTAGGCAGCTGGGGCGAGGCATTCGGTGAACCTGGGTTGAAGGGTTGAGCGGAATTATTGATTATCATTTTTCGTCGCACTATCAAATTCAGGGGAGTGTTCAATTGTTTGTGACAGATGTTTTGTTATGGTACTTCGTTCATGACATGCATTGCAAGCTTGGCAGGCTTTTGGAAACGGGAAAATGGTCAATAGAGTTTAGTGAATGGCGATTGAGCTAGATGGCTTTATGATAGGACAGACAGCACGAGTGGAAAAAAACAAACAAATCATGCACAGTTATTTTGACATTTAGCTTTTGTTGTATCTTGGAGCTGTTTTGACACACTGATTGACTTTTAGTTAATCAAAAGGTCTGGGATTCTTGATCGGTTGTTTAAATTTGAACCTTTAAGTGTGTTTCTTCCACTCAGCTACTGGATAGTTTTGATTTTCAATCTAGTAGAGCTAACGTAGTGAGACAAATCACGATGATCTCAACCTGCATTGAAACTATATCTGCTATATTGTACTTTCAGACATTTTTCCGGTTTTGCGGTTATATTGCTTCCCGATGGCATGGTGTGAATATTACTATGCTGTTTTCACTTCTGGTATATTCGCTGACACTTCAACGTTGGACTAGGCAAACCAAAGATGTGGTGAAAACAATCAAGAAACGGATCGGACACAAGAACTCAAAGGTCCAGCTTCTCACATTAACGGTAAGTTCCATTCTGCAGTCTGCAGTTTGCTTGACATCTGTGGCCTGCATCTGAACCACTAATCTCAAGTTTATCATGGACATTCGCTAGAGCCTTCTAATGGTTTTCTGGCATCAATTTTTTTTTTAAAAACGTGAATATACTTGCTTAGCTTCTCTGATGATCTCAGCTCTCATGAAACTACATCTGCTATATTGTACTTTAAGACATTGTGTTGGTGATTACACAAGTGTGGTGTGCTGAAGACTGCTTTATTGGAATGCAATAGGTTATATCATGACTATTCTGGAGAATGACCGTGTAACAACAATGAGAACATATAACCTAAAGACATTTAGGGGTGAACAGTAAGCTTTCATCCACATCATGATGATGCATAAAGGATGATCCAGTAGCATTCTGGGGATATGAGCATGATGGCAGATGTGATGTTTGTTATATAGGAATATGGTCGGTTGCTGGATTGGAGCCTTTTAAATTCTTTGCTAGATCAAGGACATTCAACCTCATTGTAAAACTTCGATGTGGCTCAAAAAGCGAAATTCAAGTGGGGGAACTATTTGGTTATGTAAAATGCAGCCTTGTCTCTCTTTATATGTGGAACCTTACGTCTTGCTGTTTTAATGCTGCATCTTAGGCTCTTTTTCTCGTTCTGACTTGGCATACTGTAGTTTCCTGAAGACAAGAAATCAAGTGTTGTTATGTAATTTCCTGGCGTAAGGCTGTTGATAATTGGAAAGTAACATCAAATTAACTTAGTAAGCGTGCACTTAACTACTGGTGTCCCTTTGTTTTCAGTTGCTGGAGACCCTGATTAAAAATTGTGGAGATTTTGTTCATATGCATGTTGCTGAGAGGGACATACTTCATGAAATGGTGAAGATAGTTAAGAAAAAGGTCCGGCAAGTGCCTACACCATTCAATGTTTTTTCACTAAAAACGAGGTCTCACATGTGATTTATTTTGTTTTGCAGCCTGATTATCATGTGAAAGAGAAGATACTAATCCTGATAGATACTTGGCAAGAAGCTTTTGGTGGTTCCCGTGCAAGATATCCGCAGTACTATGTAGCATATCAAGAACTGCTGGTATATTTCAGGACCAAATAACCTCACATATTGTTATTCTTTCATAGATGTTGACCATTTATAATATCGTCAAGATACAAAATGATATGGGAGTAATAAGTGATAGCCATCTGAAATATTCAGAAGAAAAAATGGATCATTTTCTTTATTCTAGCGAAGCTTTTAGATTACAGATGCTATAGTTTCCCTAATTTATGTCACTAAACCTTCTAGTACTCACCCTAATTTTGCTCTTTGACTACAGCGTGCAGGGGCAGTATTTCCTCAACGACTAGAGAGTTCTGTGCCAATCTATACTCCTCCACAGACGCAACCTTTACGGAACTATCCACCTCCTGCTTTACGTAACACTGATTACCGACAAGATGCACCGGAATCTTCTTCAGCACCAGAAGTGTCTACACTGAGGTATGTTTCTTTATGTAAGCAGAACTGTATAAGGTTACTTGTGAATTTTATGTGACGTGCTAATCTGAGAATTTCAAATGCATAAATGCTTTCTCCTCCACTTCTTGAATTTGTTTATTTGACCTCACAGCTCAGCCTTTTTGTGGACCTGTGAAGAACCTGATTTTGATTTCCAGATCAATTAATTTTATTTTTATCGTTGCTTTGAAGAATGTCCCTTTCTAAGATTTTTTTCGAAATCACGTTATCTCCTTTTTTTTCACCAGCTTGACTGAAATTCAGAACGCCCGTGGGGTCATGGATGTTCTTTCAGAGATGTTGAATGCTATTGATCCTGGTAACAGAGAGGTATTTTGTGCCTTCTGCCACTTCCTCTATGTAATTATATGATGACTAGTGTTTTTTTTACGTAATACAGTAGGAGAGGCTCCCACTGCGCTTTATTGATTAAGTTAAATAACTAAACTGAAAAGCCATCCACGGCCAAAAACTATGGCCAAGAAAACACCAAAGAGCACATCAAGGTCTTGAAGGACCAACTTATGATGACTAGTTTATTGCATCAAGTTAATATAGGGTGTAATCATCAACTGACCTACCATTTTCATTGTGGGATTTATTGGTATTAGAAACTGGATATTTATTCATCATTTTACAGATTGTTCAGTTGGAATTTCTTCAGTTATCTCTCAAATTTCAAAATTGCAATGAAAATGCAGGGTCTAAGGCAGGAGGTCATTGTAGACCTTGTGGATCAATGCCGTTCTTACAAGCAAAGAGTGGTGCAGCTTGTTAACACAACATCGTAAGTTCATATTAATTGTTCTGCTTTTCTGACCAGCATGTTTACTAAATGAATTGGATACATGGAATATAGGGTACTTTTCTGACCAAAGTAGTCTTGTTAATCTTATAACTACTTGCTGTGATGCCCCTTAAACTGGTAAATCGTTGATTTCCACAATATTGGAGACGTGTGATACAAACTGCCTGTTAATCCACTTTGACTCAATAGTTCAGATTCGATCCCTAAGCTCTTCACCTAATGGCAGTTTAGAATTGTTTTCTCATTCTTTATTATATTTAATGGTGACAGAGATGAAGACCTGCTAAGCCAGGGCCTTTCATTGAATGATGATTTGCAGCGTGTTTTAGCAAAACACGATGCAATTGCAGCTGGCATAGCAGTGCGAGTAGAAAAACCAAAATCGGTCCAGGCCCGTGCAGACAGTTCAACACCAACAAAGTCGGAGGAAACAAAAGAAGCAGATCAAAGGTTGTTTCATCTCATTTCACTGATTCTGTTCCAATTAGCTCATTTTACTCTTGCAGAAATGATGATCGAGCAAATGATGGTTTGTAACCCTTGAAGTAGTATTTTAACCATGATGCTTGACTGACATTGCCGTATACCTTATTATGTACCTACCAGGTCTTCTGAAGATGCCAAAAACCTGACTCCAATTGATCAATTAACACTTCCTGCGCCTCCATCATCCAGCAGTCCAAAATCCCAGGCAGCGCCAGCGGTTAACCCAAACATTGACCTGCTTAGTGGAGATGATTTCTTCAAAGCAGAACCTGTTAATTCCCAGGCTCTTGTTCCTGTAGGCAGTACGCCCGCAGTTTCGGCTTCTTCAGGCCACAATACTTTAGACCTTGTGGACATGTTTGCAGACAGCAGTGTTAGCAATAATAACAGCCAGAACCCTGCCATCTCTTCTTCTACGTTAAACACAAATCCTAATCTCCCGCCACCACAAGCCTATCCTGCTCCTCAGCATCCTGTTCAACCTCAGCAGCCTTCTCCATATTCTAATGGTTTAAATTCAAATACAATGACACCTTATGATCAAAGCTCAAACTCAGCAAGTTCATGGAATGGTCAATTTGCTCAGGGAATGGTTCCACCTCAGCAGGCACCAAATTTTGGTATGAACACTATGAATATTGTATTGTTACAGTAGTATTTTTGTTAGAGCAGCACTTTTCTTTTGTTTTATTATCCTTTTGTTCCTAAAGCACTATCTGGAGGATTTTACTGCTAGATAATTTCATAATGTTACTTGTTATCTACTTATTTCTTTTAACAACTATTTGGTTAGGGGTCAATTTTTTCTATTGCTCAGCTGTATCAATTTAAGCTGTTTTCTTTTTGAAAATGAATCAGCAGAAGTACTGCCGCGTGTATTTATATTGCATGAGAATACCACAATAAACAATAATGTACATAGGCCGCACCCAACGTAGATGACTCCACATGATGGACAAACTGCATCAGGAAACTCTTTTTAAATGCAATGCATCTCCATTTGCATCTTGAGATTAAAATAAAAGCAGAAAGCCAAACTCTGATTTTCTGGAAACAGTTTCACAAAATAAGAAACGTTTTATAGTCAACCTCAATGCCGAACATAACCTATTATAATGTGTTTCACATTTAACATGATGGCATTTTGTTTGTGAACCACCTTGTTTATCTTTCTTTTTGTTTTTCATGTCAAAATATATGCCTTAAAACTATTCTAAACTTGTTCTTGGTAGGTCAAGATGATCAAAGCAATGACTTGCCGCCACCACCCTGGGAAACCCAAAATGCAGAAAGTGATCCATTCCAAGCTGGCCATCCCGGTGGGCTGTCAGTGCCATCAGGACAGCTAGGAGTAAGTCAACCCCAGCCAGTTCAAATCGCTCAGCCTGGGCTTGGAGCTCAACAATCACAACCCATGCTGACTGGACAATTAGGGGGAATGCAATTTCAGCCTGGGCTTGGGGCTCAACAGTCACATCCTGTGCCAAATACGCAGTATGGGGGAATGTATCCTCCAGTGCAAGGCAACCAACAAGGAGGCATGTATCCCCAACAGATGGCAGGAGATTTGTACCAGCAACAGATGTATGGTGGCCAGATGGCCGGTTATGGCTACAGTCAGCAGCCTGGAGGCTACTATGTTCCAAACGCTGGATATGCATATTCCAGTGCCAATGAGCTATCTCAGAGAATGAATGGACTCTCGGTGCAAGACAACAGTTTCTATGGTGGACCTGCATCCTCTTCCCTCCAGCAGCGTAATCGGCCAAGCAGACCTGAAGATTCGCTCTTTAGTGACCTTGTCAACATCGCCAAAACAAAGCCTAGCAAAACAGGCATCTAATAAGGCTGGTGACTTGTAAAGATGAGTGGATACATATTACCAGTCCTGGCCATGGCAATAGTCCGTGGAGCTCATAGAGTCGCAGTATATAAGTTCGTTGGATTTTTTTTTTCCCTAGTAGGTGAGTTCCTGAGAATCATAGTCAGTATGGGTCGGCATAATTTTATTTCATTTACTTCCTCCAAGGAATTATTCTTTCTTAACTCGTATTCTGAAGTTGTGTGTACATATATAATATCCATTAAAAGAAAAAAAATTCTGGCTATCCTTTGGTCCCTCAGAAACTTGTATGATGCCGGCATGTCGCCTGTGATCTGAATGTTGGCTCTAATCCTGTCAACTGTCATGCATCTTAGGGCATTGGAGTGGATGCTGCGTCTGTTGAATTAGTGTCGTTGAGATTTGTTATTAGCAGCTTACCTTGCAGTTGAGTTAATAGAAATTACTTCAGTGTGAGAAATTGATTTGGAACCTAGCGAGCAGCTCTTTTATCGTTGTATCATGAAGAATGCATAAAACAATCAGGCTCCATCACGACATTTTTACCAGCTTGGTTATGCCTCTTATGAGATCCGTTAGAGGTATTAAACTTCCACACCAATATCATTGTTGACTTGTGGTTGCCAAATCCTTTTCTCATGCACTTCCGCAAGAGAGCCTAATTCGGTTTTCAACAGCTCAATACCTTTTCATATTATTACGAGACAACATGAGCATTTTTTTTTCCCCACTACCAAATGAGGGCCCTTACTGAGGATCGTTCTATGCTAAGATACAAAGTCACCCTACACACAGATAAATTTAGAAGATATTTTGAACTTTTAAAATTATCTGTATTTTATTTTATTTTTCTTTTTTGAACTTTGATGACTTCTTCACTCGTATCTTGAGACTCAAAGGTCGCCCAGGGGCTGTCAATAACTCGCAAAACCCCCGGCGATACCCTTTCTCCCACCTTTGTCCCCAGCACCTCGAGATAATGGCGGCCGCACCGGCAGTCCTCCGATCTAGGGTTTTAGCCCGCGCCGTCACCTCCTCCCTCCGCCGCGGGCTCCCCGGCACCCACGCCAACCCTCCTTCCTCCCTCCTCGCCGCCTCTCCTCGCCCGTCATCCGTCCACAGGTATGCACTCTAGTCCTCACCGTCCCGATTCTGGATTTCTTTCCATTCTCCTCTGACATTGCCCCGCCTCGGTCGATTAGGTTACCATCGGTTTGCGGGGGTCTTCTGTCGGCGATGCCGCTGCACAGCGCCATAGCCTCAGCGCGGCTCCGGTCCGCTATCGCGCCGGAGTCCCAGAGCTGGGGCATCGTCCCTCAAGGTACGGCTCTTTGGTGTTTTCTGTTAAGTTTAGTCTTCTTTGAGCACCAGATTGGTCGGGACTGAAAGGCCGTCCCTCTTGTAATGTCAATGCATAGTTAACTGTACTAGCAGTTCAGCGTTAGGAATGGGAATTTTGTGGGGATTGTGTTGTGTGCAAACTGAAAATCAGAAAGCAATAGGTGATTGAAATGTTTAATATTTTTTACTAGACTCTGGATAAGAACTGCTTTGGTACAAGCCTGTGCTTGATTCGTTACCATTTCGCATAAAAACAAGGATGAGGATTTCAACAGACCTAACAATATATATTCAGTACGAAGTAGCACAAGTTCTGAAAACCATTTTAATTTGTAGATTGCAAATGAAATTTTGATTCATTCTTTTCCAAAGACAAATCAGGATTACATTTTAGCTTAAACAAATGACTGTACTGATAAATAGCTTTGTGGATTGAATTTTTTGCACGAGGCCTGTCTATCTGAGTGTTGTTACTTATGGAATAATATAACGTAAGAAGAAATTCAATGACATACCCATGATCATGTCCTCCATACATAGGATCCAGTCTTCAAGATGATATGTCCAAAATATTTCGTATACTATATAGTACCAGTCTTATTTGTTTGCATACTGTGATCATCAAACATATAAACTGTATAAAATGTGTTAGTTTTGTGACATGGTCATCAAACATATAAACATATAATCTTTCTGTATCTAGTAGCAGTCTAATACAGAGCTACTTTCTCTATTGTTTTCCTTTCAGTAAGCCATTGTTGAAAGATGAAGATAGATGTAGGATTGGATGCAGAATCAACATATCACCATTAGATTTAAAAAAAAAATAGAAGCGATTTTTCCATTTCCCCTGTTCTCCCTGGCATGCTACGAATACCCACCTAATCAATAGTATTCTTGATACCTTGTGCTCTCTCTGGTTTTTAATTGATGATATTAGGTAAACAGTTTAAGTTCATTTTGCGCTGAAAAGGTTGTCTTAATGTCATCAATTAAAATCCAGAGGGAGTATCTATAAGTGGTGTTTGAGTTTTTTTTTTCACGAAATGAGCAGAGCCCTTTTCCATTATCATAGATAAAGGAAACCACCGTTCAACTGTGTTTATGAGATTAATCATCCATATTTTGCAACAGCCCTCTTTATCTCTTTCCAGTATGCTTTCAAGATCCACGTATTTTCTTTATTATAGCCCTAAGTTTTTTCCCTCCATACTCAAATTACATGACATTTAGCAGCCCTCCTAAACGCCACATATTCATGTATGGAGGGAGTAAAAAACTCTGTATGTGTCTCAGTTTACTTGCGCTGTGGAGATATTTATTATGCTACCATTTTGCTGGTCCAAAGTATCAAAATGATTAGTACTTTCTGAACGGCGTATATAACTACATATAACGGAACTGCATGTCTAATGCATACACTAATATTCTACTTGACTTTCTGAATCGTCATTCATTCTATACTTTCCAGTCTACTCCCACTGGTTTCTGCTGTCAGTATTGTCTACTGGTTTGAAGTTATTGTGCACCTATGCTGCTGCTGCTGCTATTTTCTCACTTGTTGAGAGGCCTTTACGTCAATTTGCCTATAAATCAGTTTAATTGGTATATTTCCTGGATACAGTAACAGCATTATATTCTGACATAAGGTTGCCTTATTTGTTTTGTAGGAAACTCTACGCCTTTATGATAGCCTAGTTTCGCACTTCTTGTATCTTTGGGCTCAGCTCAGAAGCTTTTCCAGACTTGTGTTTTTATCTTAAAGTACAGATGAGCTTACAAGTAGCCGCAAACTGTTTAACCATTACAGGACATGTTCTTTGTTATCATGAGGGAAAAAAACGTGGCTTTTTTGTGGCTGCAATCTGTGGTCTGCAGGCTCTTGTTACGATTTATTTAAGTTGTCCAAGAGTAAGCAAGTGATTATGGTTTACCTTCTTTGTGAGTTTGGAGCTTGGTCACCGCGTGGTATGCATAGTTTTGATGCTTGTGATTGGAATGTCACGGTTGTCATCAAGAGGAATGATAAATAGAAACTGTTGGCTAGCTGTTCCGTTACTTTTGTTTCACTTACTAGTTTGCAAGGATACATGTAGGTTTATTACAATGTATTACATAGACGGTAAATTTCAAGATCTGATTGTTGGCCAGAGTATAAATAAACAACAAACTGCAGATGTATACCAGCTTAGAAAGATTACATCCATCGATTACATATACTGGCAAGCAATGACTCACTCCACTGTCGAAAGTTGCACTTCTTGCTCTAACAACAGGGATTCCAGTTCCGATATCTGTGGTTATACAAATTAGAACGAGAAAGCCTGGATGTAAACCAGGAATTTACAACCCTGGATACAGACAAAAGACACAAAAGCAAGAAATCGACAACGAAAAGATCCCTACATCTTTACCTGACGGATAAAGTTCCTAGTACTAGCAACGTATTTACGTCTGGACGATCGATTTGCCCGAATCCCTATGAATTAACAAATCAGTTGGATTCTCAGTCTCGTTCTTGGTATCCCAATTCCAGGTACGACGACACTAATTTTCCTAGAACTTTTGGATTCCACAGAGCTGGCGACGGTACTTGTCCCTGCCGTCGCCCATCTTGTTCTTGAGAACCTCAAAAGCTTGGAGCGCCAGCACGGCGGCTTCTCCGGCGACCTCCTTCCCCGGCGCCGCCGCCTCCTCCGTCGTCTTCACAGCGCCAAGCTGCTCCGCGATCACTTTCAACGGCCCCCTGTATCCCTGATCGTGCTCCCTGGCCATGAGCTTGACGTCGTAAACTTGCGTGCCGATCTTGGTTTGCACGAGGTCCATGAACGCGTCGAGGTCGGCGGGGAGGCGCTCGCCGGTGAGGATCTTGACCAGGTAGGCGGCGTGGTACGCGCCGGCAAAGGTGGCCCACTCGGGGCACGCCCTGATGAGGCCGGAGTCCCGGAGCAGCCACCGGAGCTTGTAGCCGTCGACGCCGTCGTACCGGAGCCGGTAGAAGTCGACGCCGCGGCTGGCGAGGTACGCGACGGACGCCGGCGAGCAGCGGTGCCCGGCCACGCCGGCATCGGTGAGGATGTCGAAGTCGCGGAGGTTGAACTGCCACGCGTGGAGCGCGCCGTCGTCGGTGCGGACGGCGAGCCCGACCTGGATCGGCCGCAGCGGGTTCACGTTGGCCCGGACGACGCCGTAGCTCTCGTCGGCGGTGAGGCTGCTGTAATGCGTGGCCCTGCCGTGGGCGGCGACGACGCAGCCCGGATACTGCACGTTGAACGCCACGTGCACGGCGCGCGGCGCGACGCGGGAGAGCGCGGCCGACTCGGCGGCGAAGTTGTCCCACCACACGGAGCGCACGGTGGTGTCGGCAGCCATCGCCATGGCGGACGGCGAGCTAGCGCGGAGTGGCGTCGTGGCAGGCAGGGCAGGGCACTTGCGTTGTGGGCGTAGGCTTTGATGAGACGAACGGGGTATGGACCGTATGGCGGTATGCTGCCGTTGGGACATATATAGGGGCGTGCCATCCGATTCCGAATTTCTCCGAGTTTCGACTCGGTTCCAGTTTCCGAGAATCCGAGACATTATGGACTTGCACGGAGCGGATTGCGGCGTCGGCGGCCATGGCGGACGGCGATCTAGCGCGGAGCGGCGTTGCGGCTGCAGGGCACGTGCGTCGTGGATGTAGCCTTCCTTTGAATTGATGACACGAACGGGGTGTGGAGGTATGCCGCTGGGACATAATATGGAGGCGTGCCATCCGATTCCAAAGTCGAATCGATCGGCACGCCTACACTTCAGTCCGTTGTGGATTCAGTGGCTGGCCGCGCGCCGGGAGATAGAGCTCGCCGCAGACGCATTCGTGCACGCACTCTGCGGAGGACCTGCGTCCGCCGCGCATCGATCTCACCGTTATACTACTGCTTGAGTATGAGAGTACACGATCCTGTGCCATAGTCTGTTTCATAGCCCACGGTTGATTTCATTCTGCTCGGCTAACCAGGGATTAAGGAAGAACCAAGAAACATGACGTGGAAGCTTAAACCGGTCAAAATAGAGTATAAGACTGACTCCAACAAGGAGACTCAATCCAGAGACGCAAAAGGCCTTTTGCATTGTGTGAACAGTACATTGCCTCTGGTCGTCAAAGCTCCATCTCCAACAGCGGGAGCCAAAAATCGTCTTCGGCCTGCTCAACTCCCTCTTCGTCGCACGCGCCAAGCTCGACGCGATGCGCACTCGACGCGATGCGCACGCCGTGCTCTTCGTCGTCTTCGCCAAGCTCCACGTGACGCGCCCTGCACGCACGCCTAGCCAAATCTCACTCTTCATATTACGACGTACTTAATTGTCATTCTAGAATTTTAATTTTGACGTACTTACCATTACTTAATTATTATGACGTACTCACTCCATTTTATGTTACTTGTCATTCTAGAATTTAAATTTTCTCTTGCATTACTTTTATTTTCGTTCATAATGTAATGACTTCGCTGACCAATCGTGATCGAGGATAATCACGATTTGACAATCTTTAGCCTCGCCCTGTACAACTGACAACCAATCTTTTCTTGGCGCATTTTTCAAACTTCGGTACAAGTGAGGACCAACATGATACAAAACTTGTACCGGCTATTTTTTTTCTAATGAAAAGAACTCTTAAACGTTTTTTCTTTAAAAAAAAGTTCCCTGAAATCCCAATAGAACCCACTAGACCGGCACCGCAGCGCCGCCAACGCCGAGCTCAACGCCGCCACTGGGAAGCCCCTCCTTCCCTCCCTCCCTGACCCACCTGCTGGTGCTGAGCGGCCCGGTGCTGAACCCTCCCTTCACCGGCCACCCATCTCCTCTTCCGGTCCAGCGGAGTGGAGATCCACCCCGCCCGTCCGGACGAGGACTGGTTTCCTCTGTTGCCGGTAACTTATCCACTAAACCTGGCTTGCTTGATTGAGTTCCCTGTACGTGCTCTAATAGATCCCAATCAGATACGAATTGCTCCCCAGTAATTTTAAGCCGATTGTGCCGCGCTCAACGTTTTTTTTTTCTTAAAACGAAAATTTAGGCGTTCTTTAGACTCCTTTTTCTCTGTTCGGATGAATTTAGCTGGATTTCATTCATTTTTTACTAGCTTTTTTACATCTAGCACTTCGTAGTTCGTACCATCCCAAATTCCAAATGAATTTATCTTATCGTAAGGATTGCCTGTGGGATAATTTCCTGACAAACTTGTGTGCACTCCTCTGCTGTGCTGGTCGACCTACTTTGGTTAGTACATGAGCTCACTGTAATGACTGGAGAACCTTTGTACAATGCAGGTGTTGACACGATGTCAGCATTGACTACAGGCTCCTTGCCGCAGACTGTTGCATCGCGATTTGCAGGTGAATATTCTCGTCCATAGCTGTTATATGGTATGTGAGATAGTTTAGAAGCTTAGCTGTTACCGTATTCAGTAATTATTCACTAAGTCCTCACTTATAGATAAGTGGATAAATATGTCATGGGATTGGCTAATTATGCATATCCATGTCTCAGCTAAGAAACATCAGTTTTCATTCGGTCAAAAAAAAGAACATCAGTTTTCGCATATTCCAAAGTCAGTCTCGTGTTATGCTATCCTGATACTTGTTGTTAGATTTTTTTTTTCTTAGAAGATATGGACAAGAATAGTTGTTTCTTAGCTGAGACAAAATCTGGCATTTTGGTGCAGGGGCAAGATGGAATGAACAATGTTTGCACAGTCGGAGGGTACGAATCAACACCATTTCGTTTACTGGAAAAGTATCTGCTAAAGCAACATTGCGTGTATGGATTCTTTTCCACTAGTTATGCTTCTTAATCCAGTGGAATACTTCTTGTGCCTTTGTTTTCCTATTCAAGTGAAAGTTCCATGAATCGGGAAAGGACATGAATATATTGAGGAAAAAGCATAACATCAGTTTCTGAACTATGTTCACCTTTGTCGTTTAAACGTAGAATTTCAGAAGTACAAAGCTGCTGTTGCAAATAGTACACTGTTGACATGGTGGTAAATGCAACCAATTCAAACTTGCAGGATTTCCTTCTTCTTTTTTTCTGAGAATGTGCCTTACACATTCTTCATTCAGGAGGGCGAGCTTGGAATGACTAAATCACTGAGCTAATACAGATATCAGCTGGCACGATAGATCTTTGTAGTAACTATCAGCCGATACAGATCTTTGTAGTAACTATCGTTGATAGCTACTACAAAGATCTGCCAAATATTTTAATCTACATTATCATCATCCTAAAATCACCATGTTCTTATGTGAGAATTGATTTTCTTTGTTTAGCGTCAGTATGTGGTAATTATCTGTTCAGTTTACAAGACTTTCCTTTATTTAGTCATGAGGACTAAAGCAGCATGCATGCATAGTTCTTTTCCTCAATGTGCTGTGTGAGATTGAATTGTTGGGAAATTTAAAATTTGGGAAACTTGGGCGAAGATTGAGAGTTCAGCACCGGGCCGCTCAGCACCAGCAGAATTTTAACAGAAGCAGAATTGAATTGTTGGGAAATTTAAAATTTGGGAAACTTGGGCGAAGATTGAGAGTTTTTTTGTTTTGTGGTGGTGGGGGTGGGGGGGGGGGGGGGGGGGGGGGGGGGGCGTGGGTGATGGATGGATATGAGACATGTTATTTCAATGCTGGTTTGCAATGTACCAGTAACAGTGTAGCATGCACCCATAGACAAGTAACCATGAAGTGTTACTACTCAACTTGTTAAAACACTAGCAGGTTATCTTGCCCTCCTGTTGTCAGTTGCCAATAGGGGGTTATTATTTTTTCTTGACCGTCAATATACCTATTAACTAGAGATCAAGAACCATATTTCAGACTTGTTGATACCAAATACATTTTTTATCTTGTTTACAGATTATCCTATTGCCTGAGTGAACGTTTTGAGTGACAAGGAAGAAATACATCTCTCTTGTCTAATTATGAGATGATATTCCAATATGACATCCTAAGTATTTTTTTAAAACATGGTCTACTTTTAACAATACTATTCATTTCAGGCTGTAAGATGCTATGCAACACAGACCCAGAACATGCAGATGAAATCTTCCACAGCAACTATCCAGCGAGCTGACCCCAATGGTAGAATCTCTGCCTAATTGTATGTTTTTTGGTGTGACGGTCTAGTTATTTACCGTACTTAAAACTGATTCTATTTTAGGTGTCTGCATGGATATATATATCCATTTGATTATATATCATCTATTAATTTTCAGAGAAGGTGAATGGACCCAAACTTGATGATGGCAGCGGGGGCTTTCCTCCATTCCGTTTTGGCAAAGGCGGAGGCGGTGGTGGTGGTGGCGGAGGGGGCAGCAGTTATTTTGGTGGTTTTTTCCTTTTTGCCTGCGTTTTGCTTCTGGATTACCTCAAGGAAATCGAGAGAAACCTGCTTCTACAAAGGCATCAGGCCGGAGATCAAGCAAGCATTGGGCTGGTGTAATAACCATTAGTTGGTAGTATTTGCTGTAAACTCCAGTTTGTTTAATCGCGGATGTGATGGTTAATCATAGAGCATGTTGATGTACTGATTTTATGAAGCAATTCATTATAGCACAATGTGTCAAAGTTCAATATCAAATAGTAGAAAATCTGATTAAATAATCCACAGCACAGTTAGTTGGACTAAGCAATAAGCTGCTTGTTCAGAGCAGTATTGTTTTATTAGATAAATAAAACTATGGCACGCTGGAGCTGTAAAAAGTTGTCGACTAATTATTGTTGAACTAGCTTTTTGAAATTGGCAACTCACAAAATTGTTGAAATAGATTCCAGAAATTGTTGGTTTTTCAAAATGAGCATCGTTGAGCTTGATTTCAAAGATTGTTACAATGGTTTTAGAAATGTTATGGGGTGCTCATCAAATAATGATCTAGTAAACGTCCATAACATTATTTGATTCTATAGAAGTCACAAGAACAATTTTGTTCTCCTTTATTTGAAACTGCATTTTGAGAATAGCACTATATGCCTGCGACAATTATGTTTCATCCCATCAGTTCCATGGAAAATATGTGCTGATTCTGAGATACCATTTATTTTCCAGCCATAATGTTGCACTTTTGGCTTTGCTACTCATGTACGTGTCAAATGGAAGTGTGTCAATGTCAGATTTGCCACTCGTGTCAATTAGAAGTGAGTCATTCACTTAAAAATGAAAAAGAAAAGGTGGGTCTGGAGACCACATGTCAATTGAACATATGGGTGACAAGTCATTAATTACTTCAGATGTTGCAAAACCTTCAGTTGTTTCTTTTAGACAGCATGGCATGCCCATGTAAAGTTGGATATTCAGAATTTAAAACCATTCATTTGGTCACAAGTAAAAGAATTAATCATACAACAATTCAAGAGCGTGCATAGGAAAACCATATACGACTTATTATTAACGAAGTTGATTACATGATCAACAGGACTTTTGTTGAATGCTTTTACATCTCACGAATGACTGATGCTACATGGCCGGTCGCCGTTTCCGGCAACAAGAACTATACTATATGTACACAGAAATTGGCATTGGTACAAACACATCTCAACTTGAACTGAAAAATACAAACTTTGAGCGAAGCCTACTTCAATTAGTGCACTTGGTCTGTTGATACACCATTCGATGCTAATGATTAGTTTGTTTCTGGATTTTCGGGGCCAACTGGGGCATTCAATTTTTCTTCAGCTTTTCCTGGGGGGAGAATGGTACTTGATTCAGGATGTCTTTGGGCATCCAGTTCCATCACTGCCCCCGATGATAATATTTCTTCTGCTATATCATCAAACAGTCAGCTCAGCAAAGTCAATAAGAAAGAAAAATATTTCATGACTGAAGCAACACACATTTCATATGCCAAAATAAAGACTTTGGAGCATAGAAGATGGCATTTCAAATATCAAGGGCGAAACATTATATCAAACAAGAAGAGGATGGAAAACATTTGTCAACTAAAAATTCTTCATCATGTGTCAGCATATCAAAAAATTAGTGATGGTCAACAGGAATAATAAACTAATTTTATTGAAAACCCCGAATATCAGTCAACGGGAATTCATCTATAATTTGCCAATGTCGAACTTGTCTTGTCCTAAATTCATTGGAGAAAGTTTAAATTTCTATTCATCCTACTGAATTCCCCACATGAATGTGTTTATTTTGGTGTCTACCAAGATTCTAATTTGAAACTAAATAGTATATAGAGGGGCAAATGCACTTGAAGTCTATCAAAGTGTAAGTAGCCAAATATATCAAATCAGTATCGATGTTACTGAAGGGTAAATATCTTAGTAAATCCTCTCACCATTTACTTGTCCACGTGTGACAATTCTCCGAAGGCAATTTCGGAACTCTCTCATCACTGCATTTTCTAGTGCAGTGTGTAGCTCTGAAATGTCCTCATCAGGCAATGCGGGTGGCATTGGACTTCTATAATCTGTTCCAAATGTGAGATCTTGCTCATCACACATCAGTGCTTGTGTTCCTGGAGAGGCAGGCCTACAATCCTCTTGGCTATTAGAGAAATGTGACCCGGATTCGTCAGTGTTTTGCTGATCTGCAGTGGTCACATTGCCAAGTCCACTTGCAGCTTTCTGGACTTCCTCCTTGTTTGCACCAAAGTTTACAATATCATTTGTGCAAATTTCTCTATCTACTTCCTTCTCCATTTTGTTATCTGCAAATATGAGAACAATTTTTTAGTATAAATATAAATCATGACAACGTTTCACCTTCATTTGGACTATTTTTTTCAAGTTGATTTAGTGCCCAAACTCAAACGAACATGATATTTCAAATTTGCGTCAAAATGATAGTTACCCAATGTATGTCACCTATAAATATTTATTTGAGTATGGAATAGATCATAAAACTGTATATGTTTCATTATCACTATGTTAGCATCTTAAATCCTCCGTCCATATTATAAAAAAAAATGTCATTATCGAGCATGTAAGGCTTTGTATCAAAAGTTCTAGAGGTGCAATAAAAATACAGGAAGGTCCATTTTTTGCTTCAGTTTTTAATCACTCACAATTAATCGAGTTCCCTGAAATTGCATATTAATGCATACAGGTTGAAAATAATCCAGCTGAACAGAAAAAAGAGACAGAAACTGTATACCAGCTATTGTCGTGAATCCCTCTGCTGCCTTTCTCCATACAATCACCAAATGGTTGGCTAGGTCGTTTACATCACTAAGATGAATGGTGTTTGCTAGTGGAGACCTAACAATACAGCATATTTTATTAGAAGAATATACACAGTGCATATAAGAAGGCATCAAAATGTCAATACTGCAATATACACTCCTCTGTTCTCCTTTACTAGTTCTGGAATTTGGACACTAAGGATTCAATACATACCTTTAACATCACTTTTCAAACAATATGTTGTAAATATTTAAAAGAGTACAACGACATGAAATATTTTAAGTGGCATTTTTTTTAGGAATGATATTTTAACATGTACAGCCAAGCGAATCCAAATAGTTGTATTACAGGCCAAAGTTTTCAAAGAATCTCATTGTAGACATTGGCATGGTTTCCAACCTTTGACTTGCATAAATCAAACAGAAGATAGTATTAGAAAGAAACTAATAATTATCGGTTTTCATGAGTCAAGTGCTAATATGGTTGATGGAGATACTATCTTACAATGGCATAAATTACAAGGGAAAGGTAAGTATGCGTTAATAATCCAGATGTTATGCTATCTAAAATGGGAAGAGTGTAAGTTCATTAAGGTACTTTCATTCTAGGTTCAAACAAACCAATGAAACATATTGTTTACTTACCTATAAATCAGTCTAGATTTATTCTGTAAGTTACCAATGCACCCTCGTCCAGTTGATGTAGCATCATGGGAAGCATCAGCATAGTTAGCCTAGAACACAAAAAACAATTAACTCAGAATTTAGCAATAATCACGCAAAATCAATATCAAAGTAGATGAGCACCATACTGGGATTTGACACAATCATTCAGAAGATACAAAAGGGTAGCACCAAATAAACCAATGTGCCACGGTAAACCAGAACTTAGTATGGAAGATAATTTGAAGTTGGAAGAACCACAGAAAAACATACCTCTTGAAACCTTGCCTGTATCATACTTTCTTCACCATTAATTCTCTGAGCAGATGGGCCTTCTGGGGGCCTTTTTTTACGCACTGGAGAAAATCTATACCCTGAAGATCCAATGGCACCATTCAGAGCAACATTAGCTGCTTGTTGAACGATATTTCGATCACATGAATTATCCCCTTGACATACAGCGGCCTGTAGCTCTTCACTTCCTTCAAAGTTCTTGCAATCCATACATCTACAATTCTTGGAGCAAAGGATATTTGCTTGGAAACATTCACAGTACTTCTTTAGACAATTTGACTTCTTGCAGTGACAACCTTTATTATGCTTTGGAAGTGAAGGTGCTGCACCAGCATCATCCTGATACTCAGTTAAGATCAGCAAGATTTGGTAAGCACATAAATATGAAATACATGAAGAAGTATTTACCAAATCTATAGTGGTCAATTATAAAAAGGGTGGCTATAACAATGCAACAAAAATGAAAAGGAGTGTAAAAAAATGGTGCCCATGTATCTAATTAAACTAGGTCAGCTCAAGATACTGAAGATAGTATTAACTCAAAATTGATATAATGCAACAGTAAAATTTAAGCTATTAGGCATCATCCCTTAATCATGATGCCATGAATATATGCATGTCGGTCATGTACGTACACTTAGTATAGAATGGGGAATGATTAAATAGATTGTTAAAAAAAAAAAAAAACTGGACCTGCCGAGGGTAAAGCCGTCCCCGCGGCATTGCATTAAGAAGAAGAAGAAGACCTTCTCACACAGGCCGAGAAAACCCCCGAACCCCTGTCCCACCCTTACATAGGACCCGCTCTCCAGGTGAGCCTGGGCCGGCACAGAGCACCGTAACCACAGTTGGGCCGGGTTTCAACCATGCTTTGGGAATTGGGAAAGGCGAGGGGATTTTTTTAACCTCAGCCCGAAATTCGCTCCCACCGGGAATCGAACTCAGGACCCTGAGGAGGTGCCGCTGGAGCTCCTAGCCACTTGGGTAGAAGTCCTTTGGCAAATAGATTGTTAAGCTTCGACTAAAAGTATGAAACATGATGAAACGAGCAGCAAGCTAAGCACCAGTGCATAAGTCTGGGCTGTCCTTATTCGAGGATTCATTCTAACTTGCAATATGCTTCATACATGTGTCCAACAAAACAATCAGAAGTTGTATGGTATCAGTAACACAGAATCATTATATTATATAAGACATATATATGGATAATGCATATCATTAGTACAGAACTAGCACAACGAAGTTTTACAGGATAAAACTACAACTATCAATTTTTCTGTCTCTTTAAAGGCATCTGCTGCAATTAAACCATTCCATTTGAGAAAAGAATGTACCTTCCGAACATTGACATTATTTGAAACATTTTCAATCTTAGGTTGAAAGGCATTTGGATTGCGTTGCTTTGTATTGTTAATAGCCGCCTGTCTAATCTTTTCATTCTCAGCAGTGTTTCCACAATTTTTACAGTTGCAGCCGTCACAATAAACACCCGCTGCAAAACACTCACAGTACCTAAGAAATAAATATCAAGTCAGAGATTGAACCTTCTATTCACATGATGTTCTGTTTGATAATAAATACTATTACAACTTAAGACATGATACAAAAATAAAAATTACCAAATGTAAAAAAATCAACACTTCATTGGCCAAAACAAAAGCAAAAGGATAAGCGGACGAAGGCCAAAACTGCAAATTTTGCTTAAAAATGATCCAAAGACCGTATATTAATCTTCTAAAATGATAATGTATCAGTGATCTATTTTTCTTAATTTGTCCTATGATTCTTGACCGCAGGCATTGGCCGAGTAGCTCATATAATTTCGTATTTTTGTTCCAAATATAATGGAAGAAACTCTTATGATACTAGAATTACCGTGTTCTTTTTTTATCTTTTTGCAAAGAGATAATATCTTCGATGCTTGGTCACATTTTCAAAGATGGATATTATCGATGAAAATGAGCTCAATTGAGTAAACCACTGATACAATACTGACTCTATCAGCATGCTAATATGATACAGTAAGTGTTTGCAAATGACATCCAAAAATATTGAATGCCTTCAAAAACTTTTGGGCATGTGTTGAAACAGAGTTCCATGTTCTAAGGCACTTACAACTTCAGACATTGTGAATTTTTGCAGTTGCAATGCTTCTTTCTCTTCATTGGGGTAACATTTTTCGTTTCAACCACAGGCTTCCTGAAACACACAAATTGGATACAAGTCATTAGCAACAGAAGCGGCCTGCCCTTGGCATATGAGTACTCTGCTTGCTTTTTGTTTCTCCAAGTGAAAATAAATAAAAATACTCACACACGAGCAACCAAATGACTTTCATGAATAACAACCAGCATCATGGAGGTTCACTCCTATATAGAAAATACATAACTAATGCTAAGGTGAACGTCTCCCTGAGATGCACTGGCTACAGGGGGTGGATGTCACCAAGCCAATTAGTTTTGGACGCTAACCTCTTACATCTTAATTATATAGGATTGACCTCTTCCCCCTAGTCGATTTTTTTCTTAAGAATACATAATTAGGATAGATGTATTAACAGTGAGAATTCAGTGCATATTATATTCATTTTGCACTTTAAGGCATGTGGAGGAAAAGATTCGTTAACAAAACTCTATTGGCTAAACTGATACCCATACTTCAAAATGACACCTCACAGAACTAACAAATCATGAACGAATTGTAGTGAATAAAACAGGCCTATTTATCTCTTTAGTCCACAGCGTTCCTATAAGCATCTATAGCAGTTCAACTGAAAATTCTTAATAGTGTCAACAAAAGCAAAACAGTCAGACCATTATAATCCCAAACCAATTAACAACCTCATCCTTCCAAAATCACTGAGTGCCAACTACCGAGTGTCACATCTTAGTATACAGATTAACAGAGCATCCTCTTACATAATCCAATCCCTCAACACAAAACTGTTAACAAGGACGAAACACAAACAAAATATGTATACACTGAATTGAGCATGTTCTCGACACAAAAAATAAACAGACCGCAAAGTAGAATTTGAATTCTCGAAAGAAATAGTTTGCTCACATAGGCGTGAAGGCCACTGGCCACGGCCGCGTCACCGGCATAGCAGGCTGCACCGAGGCCGCTGTCTTCGGCTGCTGCAGCTGCGGCGGCGGCGGCTGTGGTGGTGCCCTCGGCTCGATTGCCGCAGCAGGGGGCGGCGCCGGCGCCGGTGGCTCCATCCCCTGCTGCTTCTCCTGCTCCATCACCCCACCAAAGTTCCACCGGCTTAGGTCTCGAAACCAAAAATCTCCAGATGGCTTCTCCGATTTACCCACCCAAACCTCTCGGAGACCTAAAGTCAAAACTTTCCTCACTACCGCGCGGAATTGGAGCAGTTTGGATCAGGGAGCCAAGAACTCGAGTTCTTGGTTGGCTCCCAACTCGGGAGAAAGAATCAAAAAAAGAAAAAGCGAGGGAAAATAAGAGCGGCGCTATGAGGGGGGGTCGATTCCAGGAGGCGGAATTGGAGGCGGAGATGGAGAAGGGTTCCAAGGAGCGAAGTCCGAAGAAATTTGCGCCGCGGGCGGATTTGGGAGGGAGGTGGGGAGAAGGAGCTGCTGGGCAGCGCAGGAGGTTTGTTTGGTCTCTCCCCCAAATTTTTGAATCTCAAGTATTATATTCTGCTTTACTTTCCTTTTCTGAAACAGCTTTTGAATTTTTCTCCCATGGTAAATCTATTTTTTCAGTACATCGGAAAGATTTGTATACGTAGAACAACACGGTTTTCAACGAACTTAACCCTTTTTTTTTTTTTTTGCGAATCACCGAACTTTAACCTGGGTGAACTTTTTTCAGAATACTCCCTTCATAGGGAGTAAATATTTATTGGACGAATAATTTGAGCCATGGGTTTGTATTTTTCTGGCAAAAACCATACATGAAGATATATTCAAATTTCTAAATATTACATCCCAATGTCGTTAGACTTATTAAACTTCATAATTGATAAGATCAGAAGCTTTTAATGCTTTGATGTTGTCTTTTTGGTTTGTTGCCACAACTTTCATGAGCTTTGCCACACTTTCCGTTGCAGATTTAGTTTGATACTATAATTTTGGCGCGCTACAATATTTTAATACATGGGTCCACCTGTCATAGATTTATTTCTTTGCAAACGTTGCTTGTCGTGTGGTGAGGAAATTTTTCCCCACATGTTAATCAAGGTTTTAGCAATGTGTGACAATGAATCAAACATGCCCACACTTAAGCAACTAATTTTTGTGTCGAATAAATAGTAATAGGCACGATATTGCTTTGTTGTCTAAGTATTGAGAACAAATGTGAAGAACACTAATGAATTTACCGAGTGAAAAGGACAAACTAAGATCTCTTCTTCGTATCTTTCTTAGTTGGCGCCCTCTCTACCAGAGTTTTCAAAACCGGTCCAGTTTTTGCAAATATCGATAAAACCGGTCCAATCCGGTTCCACCTGTTTTCGGTTTTTAACTTCAAACAAATTTGAATATTTGACGAAATTTGACCGTCTTTGGCCTGTTTCCGCCTGGTTTTCAACAAAATTGGTGAGGTCTGGTTTCAGCGGCTGGGTCGGTTATTGAAACCTTGCTCTTCACTACAGGTCCACCTTTGGATTTGGTTGCTATCCACACTAATGCATGTTGTCCTTTGGTTATTGCTTTGTGTATAAGCATCTCGCTAGCAAAAATATGCCGCAAGTCCCTGCTCATGCCCTGTTTCCTGGACATTGTGTTGTTTGAAGAACCCTCATAAACCCCCATTGTATTGCAATGGCGATGGCTTGACCGAATGCGTCCATGCCCCCATAACATCTCAAAAAAATTACCACTTCATCCCTTTCTCCCTTGCTGATGATTTGGTTTAATTTCTGAACGAGCCTGGTGTGCCAAGACACAGTCAAGAATTTACAAGTTTCAACGGGATTTGCATTTCGTGTATGCTTTTATATGTTGATTAGAAAGATTTAGACCTCGAGAGAGAATTAATGAAAGAGAATGACTATAGTAGACCTGCGTATGACATGTTGTTCCAACTGCAGTAGATGATATAAACGAACCACTGTGATTGATGGAGGGAGAGGGTCAGATGGGAGTAGTACGCGTTGGTTCATATGCATAATCTTCTTAGTACAATAGGTTTAAGGATTTGATAGTGCCATGAGAAATATTTGAAGACCGCCGGGAGCCGGTACGTTTTACTCTTTAGTCCTCATTTAATGTAGAAAGTACGCATGAATCATTTCAGTTCCCTTAGGACTTAGAAAAACAAAATCCTACGTTCCAAAGGGGTAATTAAAAAGAAAAGATGTAGCAACTCATGCAAACAAAATAGTTTCAGGTTGAAATGCATAAGTAGAAAAAAAAAATGCGATTGCACACATCTATATTCCAAATGTGAATCGCTTGCAAAGCCCTGCTAATTCTTGGATCCACTACTAGCTCTAGCCAATTGTTGGAATTTGTAGATAGATATCGCCCTAAACAAACTCTTTGATTGCGAAAACAGCACCATTATCCTTCTTGCGGGACGACATAGAGGGAAAATCCTCACAATCAGTAAGCGTCTAAGGGGATGGCGAAAGAGTTGTTTTTGCCCCAGTTGCAGGTACCTTACCGAGGTTGGAACGTCTCGTTTTACAATCTGGAATGCGAGAGGAGCTCAAGGATCTTCAGGCATACTGAGAGGCCACCCAACTCTGATTTAGGCCCCAGTTCAAAAAAAAAAAAAAACTCTGATTTAGGCCCACTTGACGTTCTGATTTCTATGCAGTTTACTGTCAAAATATGTTCACAGGAATGTAAAAGGAGGTTACAGTTATTACAAAAGAAGAAACTAATCGGCCTCATTTAGCCTAACAGCAGGGGCCTGGCCACGCCACCCACCCACAAAACATATTGTGGAGTTGACTATTTTGGGTCCAGGCCTATAATGTCAAAGTATACATTTTTCCTCCTGAGATGAGCAACAATAAGACACTTTACGAAACCTTTTAAGACACAAATTGTTCCGCTGGTCTCAAGAGGGCGCAATGTAAAAGTCAGAAATCTTTCAAAATCGGTAAATACAATACAAGCAGAAAAAAAAACATACACGCTCACGAATGACCCTATTCTGAAGTTTCATCGAAAGTGCTCAGAAATCCACCCAAGAAGCCAGCGCCATTGCAGCTCCCACATAAGATTTCGCGCTTTCCTCTGCAAGGTAATTTTTTTAACAGCCGTTTGTCAACCTAGATGCTTAACTTTCAGTGAATCAGCAGGTTTGCTAACATTTGATTGATGTATGCCTAGTGGACCGCTCCTAATGATACCACTACTCTCGTTTGTTTGTTTGTTTTTTAAATATCCACTGCCACAGAGACAAGAGACATCATACCTGCAAAGCCAGCATAAAGCTCCAGCCTTAAATCGGCCATCGAAATGGTCAACAGAATTCACCCCACTTCCCTTGCATTGGGTGCATGAGATTGCACCTGTCAATTTACAGTAGAAACTGTTACCAAGAAAAAAAAAAGACTAGAACAGCAGTTCGGTTAAGAAACAGCAATTTCGAGCATTCACATTGGAAAATTTCTCAATCCAAAATACAATCTCAAAATACAAAGACAAACAGTGATCCTAAAAACATTTTAACACAGGTATCTGATAAAAAAACAAGAGCCCTCAATCCAAGCCACTTTGCTGAGACTTGATAGTTCAAAGGTTGCAAACGAACTTCAGAGGATGATAAAACAGCTACAAATTATGCAAAATGATTTTCTTTTATATATTTTTCTAATTTTGTACCAGAGGAGTTATTTATTTTGGCAGCTGAATCTCTCTAAAAAGGGATACCACATCTTGCTGTATCCCCATGTCATGTATTGGAACAGCAGCTGGCTGAAATAACATTACTGCAGTATTTTTTTTTCTCGAACGTGCAGGAGAGATGCGTATCATTATATTAAAAAGATGTCATTACTGCAGTATCAGAATGATTAGGCAAGAAAATTTTTAAACTACAGTACTACTGAATTCTCAAGAATAAGTCATTAAAGAGTATATGGGGTGGAGTAGGGCATATTCGCAAGTGCTAACATGCTCTCATATTTAAGATGGTGACACCAAAAAAGTTTTTGCCTTTGTAAATCCATCTTCGATGTTTTGTAACAGCAGAAGCAACAAAACATGTAATCACAATTTAATTAAAACTGTACACAACTATGCATCCAGGGAAGTACATAAGAAAACAATAAAGCAAAGTAACAAATGCTCACCGTTTCCTTCGCAATCCTTGCAAAGAATGCTGGTTACTTTCTGAGGCTTTTTAGCGCTTTGGTCATTCTCTGTGGCCTGTTCAAACAAGAACATTCAAACTTTAGGAACAATAGGTAAATCTGCACTGTGGAGAAAGTTTTTGGGTCAACTCTAAATGACAAAATTTAGAACAAGAAGGCAAACATTCCATAGAACCGTATGGATGAAGATGCAGGGATCCAGGTTTCCTGGACTTCCTCTATACCATAACAGGAAAAGTAAAGAAACTAATGCATCTAAAATGGGCTACCTACCTTTGTCATTACCTCACGGATAAATTCTTGCATAATATTAACTATCCCTCTAATCACAAAGAAAAAAGAATGATGTTTTGTACATTGACAGCCTCCAACCCACTTAACCACTATTTTAATGCAATAAACTTGTAATATGCAGCAATATTTATTCTTAATAAATTCCTTTCCCAGTGAAATCTACAAGACAGTTTTTGCATTCCTACTCCTGAATTCAGTGATAAACTGGTAGCCAAAGTTTTTTTAAAAAATATACTGCACATCTCAAAAATACTGCTTTTTTTATATGAAGGGGATATATAGTGTCGTAGTGGTTTTACTATCTTAGCACCTTATTCCTATTTTATACAAGCTCTCACTTCGTAATTATATAAGATGTTACTACTAATTTATTCAACCCTGAGGCACACAACCCAATTATTTTTCAGAACTGGAGCCAGAGGTTTATGAATCCCAAGTGGAAGTGTTACCAAAATCAACTCAATCGCCACATAAATTGGGTGTCAGATTTAAATCCCAAACACAAATGTAGCCGGGGAAAAAAATTTATTAAGCACTTAGGTAGTGAGGTACCCCAAGTCTTGCCGGCACTCTTAGTCTTACTCTGACAGGAGAAGCAAACACTAATTCAAGAACACGAGCATATGATGCAAATCATTCTTTGTTCTCTATTTCTCTCTCCATCACAATCTATAGTACTAGGAACATCGACACAAACAGCAAGAGCACAGGTCTACAGAAACAAAGACATGCTTATCGGGAGGCGGGTAAGGAACAGCAACGGACCTTGGTCTTGACGGAGACGAGCTTGCAGCGGCGGGAGACTGGCCGGAGGGAGAGAACCGTTGAAGGCGAGGTTTTCAGAAGGGTTGGAGGGGACGGAGCGGTCGCCGTGACGCTCGCCGTGGCCGCCATCGGGTAGCAGCGATGCGCGAGGAAGAGGCGGGTGAAGGAGGAGAGACGGAAGGCCAGCGACGGGGAAGAGCAGGGCAATCCACTCTGATAAGGGAAAAGATACGACGGATATTTTGCTCTTACAAATAAACGACCCCCAGAATCGGATTTGCGACGCTGTAGCTGCTCCTGGCTTGTGTGCAGTAAAAGATTCCAATCAGAATGCTAAAAATAAAAGTTTGGAACTGACTAGTTGTTCTTTAGTCACCCTGGAATCTTCCATTCAGCTGGAGATTATTCGATATGCAGCACACCGGCACACGGTTTAGTTCGTGAAGTTTTGAATTGCAAATCGAGCTATCTCCCTAGGTATGAGCAAGGGAGGAAATTGTTCGTGTCAACTTCCCTGCCCTTACTCTGGCATTGCATTAGAACGGTTTCAATTGCTAAAAAACATCACTAGTACGTGCTAGGTGAGCTTCTAACCTTCCTACTAGCCAGTGTATATCAAAGATCAAAGAGGTTCAAAAAAAAAAAGAATAGGTGTGCGATCATAATCCATCGAGCAATACTGAGCTGTACACATTAGATATGCCTGATAGCTACTACCAAATACAAATCTTTGTTAACCCAGCGCTGCACTATGCTAACTCAGTAAACCTAATGTATATACATCAACATGATGCACCGAGCAAAGAACAGACGACAAACAGATGCCAATACAATTTCTGCAGCTCTGATGTGAATGGTAGATACCTCCAATACTCTACAAAATCTGATGAAGCCTCAAACTCTGATAATACTGTTCTCCTCGACTAACAACAGTTGGCTGCCAAACCAATAGTCCACGGTATGTACCAACCCAGCAAAAAAAGAATGAAATAATCTGACATGACCGAAGAACTAAATTAGCTCAAATGACCAATATGAGCATCCAACAGACGGTTAAAGCAAGCATAGTAACTTATTCATATCTGAACTGGCTTTAACGATGATGCACAGATGGCGTCCAAAGATAAGATGTCCATTAAAACCTTTACTGCATGTCCAAACATGAAGCGGCAGTTACCACTGGTTCAGGACACGAAAAAGAATCTAACAATATTACAAGCTGCAGATATTCTGAAGCTCCAGCTTGACTAGATTTTCCTTCAATGAGAAAATGCAATCACCCAAGCAGTCCATCATGATCTAGTAGCCGTCATCGTTCCTAGCACGGGGGGCAGCACGCCGGTCACCTCGACCCTCGCCAGGGTATGGCCCACCTCCTGGTCTGTAACCACGGCCACGGCCACGGCCACGGCCAGCCTCCAGACTAGTGGGTCTGCCTCTGCTCATGTATGGATCAGCATAGTCGTCAGGTGGACCTCTTCCAGGGAAAGAACTCTTCATTGGTCTGTTCCGAGGAGATCGGCTTCTGTCACGCAGATCACTACCCCAGTGACCCCGAGGAGATACTGATCGACGACGGCTCCTGTCATGATACATCCCATCATGTGGACGCTCCCTTTGATTGTAGTTGTCAGTGGCAGACCAATCAAACTTGGCCCGGTCCCTTGGTTCACGGTTACCACGGAAGGCCATTCGTTCCTTAAACGAAGGCTCTGCAAATCTCCCTGCACGATCTGCTGGCGGGGATCGAGATGCATATCCCCTAGGATCACCAACACCCCAATCACGAGGTGGTGATCTGTACCTGGCCATCTCTCTTGGAGGGGCCCTCTCAACAGGAGGGCCAAAACCCCTTGCAGGCCCTCGTGGAGGGCTTAAGTAGCCTCTGCGAGGGCTGCGGCCAGGCTCATATGCTTCAGGTGCATAGCGGTACTTGTTGCAGTTGTTACAGTGAGTGCGCCGGGCAAAATTGAGATTTCCACAACTGACATAAAAAGCAAGAGGGACATTAGAAATACTACAGAGCATACTGTATGGTGAAAATTGACAAGCTAAAAATGTTACTTACATTGGATTCTGGCATATCCAATCACCTTCTCTTGGTGACAAATTTGGATCATTCCTATGAACATATTCTCCATCAATATTTATGAAATCCTTTCCAGGATAGCCCCTCCCATATGATCTACCCTCTCTTCCATATGGTGGAGAAGCCTCACGAAACCTTCCACCTCTACCACCCCCTGGATATCCACGGGGGTAACGTGGACCAACAGCATCATCAAAAGTGCTAGCTTCTAGTCTGCGTGGGCGTGGTGGTGAAGGCCCTGAATGCATCCCATGTCCTGAAATGAAGTCATAAAAATTCCAAGTAAGAACTAAAAAAATAGCCAGTAAACAATCAACAAGGAATGCTTACGCTAGCCACATCGGACTGAAATAGGCAACCACATCAGATACTACTTTCAACAGCTATCTCCAAATGTCGAAAGAGGATTACAAAGGCAAACATTTCTGAGAAGGAAATACCATTGCAAGTTGAAACTGCCGCAGAAACTATCTCCACTGTGATTCACGATGTACTTAGTAGCTAATCATCCAAATATCAGAATTGGACATTGTTACAATAATCTTAAGTCCTTTACCAAACAAGATTCCACAATTTCCATGCAAGTTAAACTAGCTCTCAAACATTTGTCAGGTCGATTACTAAGTGATACAAAGTAGGAACACTGGAGCAGTTTGTTGATGGCATCAAACAGTAGAATCAGTCGGGTCACCCCAATGACTACCACTTATTCCTCCGCAAGGATATGCATCCATCAAGCACCACAGCTAATCCTCCATTGAAAACTAAATAACAGTTCCTATTTGGAAAGGAAAGCTATCAAAGCACCATGCACACTGTCACTGGGGTTCCTCAAAATTACCAAGTCAACTATCTGCTTCTGACTCCTCAATCATAATGAACCTTCAGATTATCAGAATGCAGCACATCAGACAAACGTGCTCTTTCAAGTGTCCCACATGGCAGCTGAGACAACTCAGCAAGGCAAACATGCATCTCATGATGCTTCAGGACATCAAGATGTGAGAGTGCACAGCAATTCCGTTGAAAGACAGTCTTTGAGCAGCCAGTTACTTTATTACCTGAGAACAATACACCCTTCACTAAGGCTCTAACAACTTGGCATGGTCCTAATTTTCTAAAATGAACCCAATGACTTGTCACATTATAATGCAAGTCAGAAAATATCAAAACTCAAAAGGCGTGTTTGGTCAGTTCACAATTCAACATTATATCTCTCCAAATATCCATGTTCCAAATTAACTTTAGCAAACTTGGCCTTCTGGTTGTTCTTAAATAGATCCTAAACAAGGAGCATAAACCACAAGCTTCCTGAACCTCAAGCCCATCTTAGCCTCTCAAAGGTTCAAATATTTAATGACAGCAAGAACCAAATGATTGCGCTTGCACCAAAGCTTGCTAATACGTGTTGTCCAAGCTAATTCCAGCTGTCATAGTTCTCAGCAGGTCCCTAAATACCCGTATGCCACATCTGTGTTGATATGACCTCTAAGTCTGAAGTACTCAAACCTCTTTCAGAGTACGCCATACTCCACATGCAAATGTGACTGCCTTTTCACGATATTTGCATCACAGAATTCTTCAGCATCATTATGCCAGAAAATAAAGTATACTTCAGGCAGAGAACTATAGTGATTCTGTACCAAAGCATCATCGTTTGTCTCATCTTGCAAAGCAATGGCACCCGCAACAGTCAAGTTGGAAACTGTTACAGTAGAATAGCAAATTCCATACTTCATTTGATATTTAGTGGAGCTTGCAGTGCTTGGCCATTACACTGAACATCCAAGCCAGCAAAGGATTAGACGATATTTACAATTTCTCAAGTATATAGGTGGTTTCAGACATTTACTGTCTGCATTATATTCCTAACACGATGCATCGATAATGAAAAATGTTCAATAAAGCAGACTCATATGAACAGAACTGTTGAGCAGCGATAGTTAGAAAGATGTGGCTCAACATAGAAACATGTAAAAGGTAGATACATTAATGTTACCACAAGGCATCTCAATTGATAAATAAAGGAGCGTAAAAAAAGAGGATGTAGGGAAGTGATGATATGATTACAAATCATGTGGAACAAGCATGCATGAAAACATACAACTAATGTATTCTGGTAATTAGAAATAAGCCTTAGCCGTACTAAATCCCAGTTCATAAACACTGTCCTGCATACTAGAATTTTAAGACGAGTAATCTTCATAATTATGTGCACGAAAAACAGTGCTATGCATCAATGAAATAAAAAGAAAAGAAAAGAATCGCAGATTACAGAGCCATGTAACCTGTTAAGAGGAATCGTGGATGACAAAAGATGAAAACATATCATGAAATGGTGGTTGAAACAAGCTTCACATTGAACTTATGGGAAATAACTAAATAAGAATATTCACACAATTTTTTTTCTTTAAAACACACAAACACACTCGGTGGACAATTGCTTAGTACTGCCACTACACCAATTAACATGGACCACACAAGAATCATACATGCCAGGTTTCAGATTCAATTAGTCGTAGAGTACTACAGGTACATGAGGTACAATAAGACCACATAAATAACAACCTCAAACATATCCGTAGAATGTAATCGCCATAAAAAACCGTAGAATAAAAACTAAGGTTCTCTTTCATTTGTTGTCCTAAAATATAATTCATGCATTCAACCTGTCAGCATTTCAACAAGAAAAGAACACACAAGAATTAAGATATGTCAAATGAAGTACCATGTCGACTTGTTATAGCCATAAAGGTATTCTTCACATCCATATATTTCATATTTTGTTGCAAAATATGAACAGAAAAGGTGCAGTCAGTGTTGTGTCATTCAAACCGTGCCAATACTGTAACAGAAAGAGCAACAGAACCGAAATCATCTCTGCGAAAAACGAGTCATTGTGAAATGTGCTCCAACTTCCACCATCATTGGCATGTTTCAACAAATTTCAGTGGATCAAAAGTTAAAATTCCACTGTAAGAACGCAATTCAACCCTTAAAAGAACAGAAACCGCTGGTATCAAAACAGCCAAGGTTTAAGAGAATTAAATAAATGCAAGTAAAATCTAACTTCCACATACAGCACTCAACGAATATTAATCATCTGCCAGGAATAAAGTAAACAGTAGCGTGTGAATCCAGCAAAACCGTACAATAGGGGCCCACACAAACGCATCAACGAAATAGGTTCGCGCAATTCATGAACATAATATAGGAAGGAAAAAAGGGAAAGATTCAAGTGTTTCCAGCAGACCTTGTAGCTCATCATGGTAGCGCGGGTGACGAGGAGGCTGGAACCGGGGCGGGCTGTAGCGGCGGCGCGGGGGAGGGGGGCTCACAGGGCGCCGCCTCTCGGGCGGAGGCGGCGACCGGCGCCTGTCCCACCCGCGGGGACCTGGAGGCGAGAACTCCCGCCGGCGGCGAGGTGGCGGAGACCCACGGCGCGGGCCACCGTTGTCAGCAGGGGAGGGCGAACGGGCCGGGCGGCCGGCGGAGGGCGACGGGGAGGATCCACCGTTCTCTTGCGGCGGCGGCCTGACGACGAGGCTGCTGAGCGGGGGGCGCGCGGGCTGCGGCGGCGCGGGGAAGGGCTCCGGGTCCGCCGCCTCAGGCTCAGGCTCAGCCTCGGCCTCGGGCTCAGGGGTGCTACGCAGCGGGGAGACGTCCTCGAACTCGTCGTCGTCGTCGTCCTCGACGTCGTCGCCCCTGCCGCGGGGCCTCATCTCGCTGGAGCGGCGGCGGCTCTCTAGGGTTCGGGGAGAGGAGGAGATGGGAGTTGCGGCTTGACTATAGAACGAAGTGGGTCAAGGCACGGCTCGGTCGTGGGTGGTGGCCTGGTGGGTGGGTTATCCAATGTGGCTTCGGGCGGGCGGCTCGGGTCCGCCGCGCGTTGGCGGAAATTTGCTCTCCGCGTTTTGTCGGCGGTAATTCACATGGAATGGTGTTTGGAGAAGATTATGGTGTTTCATCCGTGAGAGTTTGTCACCTAAACAAAAAGAGAGCTTGAGTAGGGAATAAATAAGAGAGCTTTAATTGAGAACGAAGAATAATAAAGCCTTTCAAATTTTTAGAGTTAAAAATTTTACGGTTTCATATTTGAAGGCGTATACGTCTTCAAAAGAAACAGACTGAGACGATTATTGATAGGCGAAACGGGCCGCCCTCAGGCTGCGGGAACTAATTAGTGGGCTAAAATCGAGGTGGGAAAGCGCGACTTAAATAAGTTAGCGAAGCAAGAGGCTCGGAGGAAGGAAGCGTACCTGCGTGCGAGAAAGAAGTCGGTCTAGTCATCCGGAGGAAGAAGAAGACCTTGAACCGTTCGATTTTTATCTGACACGTGGCATTCATCAAGTGAGATGAAGTCAAATTTCAGTCGAACGAAGTATAATTGCTCATATAAAATACGAGTGTGAACGACCAACATAATGTAAACCTTACGAAACATGTCATTATTTTATCGTGTTACGTCCTTGCTACTTCAATATGAAATGTTAAACACAATGTACAAAAGTTGCCTAAATATTCCAACACAACTTGACATGTCATATTTTGCAACCGCTCACTATCATCGTCAAACAATGTTATATAGTAGGGGCTAATTGTTGAAGTTTTGAACGAGTATGTCATTATTTGACTAGTGTAGGTATATTATTTTCATCGTTCGCGAAACCAAAATCCGAGCAAGCTAGAGAAGCTAGAATTTTATAACTCATCTTGCTGATTTATTGCATCTCGGTCGAAGTTGAAGCCAAACGGATCCATAGTCATACTTAGAAAAGGCATATGTATTTGCAATGATTCACTCATTGAATTTCAAACCTAGCTTGCTTGCTTGAAACTTTCAACGCAAATAAACTACTCCCTCCATTCAACAACATGTTATTTTAGCCTTATCCATTTTTTTCAAATTACATGTCATTCTTTCTTTCCACTACACCTCTATCTCTATCTCTCTCCGCCTCGTTTTCAGTGCATATACTTTTTTCACTTCTCTTTAGTTCCCGACCGAGAGCTAGAATATTTCTGAATGGAGGGAGTATATAATTACTAGAATTGGACATAAACTTGTTATGTGGTGAATAACCCACTATTTAGATAGAGGTCTGGCCAATAAAAAATGGCCAGTAATTTAAAATGAATAAATTGAAAGAACACAAATATAATAGGTGCATTTCACCTTGTAATGGGCCATGAGAACGCTAAAATCGATCGACGATTTTCATAAATATATGTTGAACAAGCAGGAGGTGATGGAAAGGGAATTTGAGAATGATATTAGTTGACAAAAACTTTCTATCAACGCATTGCATATACTTAATTGTTAGCCCAATCATGAGGAAATGTGTAGAAGTGTCTCTTTCTTGCTGTGTTTTTTTTTAAACTTGATTTGGTTTGATCTAAAAATACGTTTGTTTCCAAGTTTTACGACTCAGAGGCAAATCATAAAATCATAGGGCATTTTTTTGTATATTCTAAAAACCTTCTGTAAGTCATGTGATATTTGTTAATAACAGATAGGACCGCATGTGTTAATGACATGTGGGTTAATATGGCATATAAGGGGTTTTAATTAAGTCAATGGTGAATAATATATTTTCTTAAAGTGACAAAACAAAATGATTTGGGATACGCTTTCAGTTTTTCCTTGTTCAGGCGGTCTGCTATTCATCGACTAAAAATGCATCTCTCCTCCGTCGACGAATGTTGACCGTTGGATCTAGAATCGACGGCCGTTGCTTCATCTTCAACCTCTAGCGTTGTGACTGGGTTCGTTCGAACCGTGGGCCCACATTCTTGTCTTGCATTGATGTCCCCTCTTCTTTGTGGCAACGAAGAAGGACCAAATCTTCCTCTCGGACAATCCATCGCCGATTCGCGTGCATTAAATTCAAAGATTTCAGCCCGCGACGCGGCGGTGAAAAGGAAAGAAATCACCAGCTCGGATCGCCTCCCCGCAAGAATTACCAAGCTGAGAACTTTCCTACCGCCTTCTCCCCGCACGCATTTTTGGTAGCTTTCGCCTATACATATACGCGCTTGGCGACCTTGAAATCTCCTTCCATCGGAACCAAGAAGGCAAGAAACCTAGAAATCAAGAAGGTTCGCCCCGTTGATCCATAGAAGAGCGATGGAGAGCGCGCGGTCGGCCATGGAGCCAAGAAGGCAAGAAGTTGAGGGCGGAGGAGCTGCCGCGACGGTGCCGAAGCGCAAGAGGCAGAGCCAGGGGAAGCAGCGCATCAAGATCTGCTTCATCGAGAACAAGGAGCGCCGGCAGGTGACCTTCTCCAAGCGCCGCTCGGGGATCTTCAAGAAGGCCAGCGAGCTCTGCCTCCTCTGCGGCGCGCACGTCGCCGTCATCGTCTTCTCCGCCGCCCGGAGGCCCAAGGTGTTCGGAATAGGCTACCCCTCCGTCGACGACGTGCTCCGCGCCTACGTCCCGCTCCCCGGCGAGGAAGGCGCCGGCCCCGCGTGGCTCCAGGAGGACGACGCCGCCTGCCACGCGGATGTGGAGGCGCTGCTGCGGCAGGCGGAGGAGACCGAGAAGCTCGTGGCGGCCGAGCAGGCGCGGATGGACGCCATCGGGGACAAGGTGATGAAGGCGGCAGGCGGTCGGTTCTGGTGGGAGGCGGACGTCGAGCAGCTCAGCGAGGCGGAACTGCCGGAGTTCACCATGGCACTGCAGCGGTTCAGGGAGAACGTGCAGCGCCGTGTCAAAAAGCTGAGCAATGCTGCTGCTCCGCCGCCGCCGCTGCTGGCACTGCAATAGTGGCGGCGGCGCTCAAAGCTGTCCTTTTTTTTGTTCTAAAAATTATAGGATTACTTAGATTAGTGTGATTGGCCTCGCTTAGGATAAAATTACCAAAGCCGGATCTTTTTGTGGATTGGTATTTGTGGTTAATTTGAGTCGCTAATGAGGAGCGGTGACTGTCGCAAGACTATGTCCAATTGCTTCTGAATATGGAAATGTAACGCAGTTCTGAGATCCAGGCAAAGCAATTGGAGGATTTCTCACAATTCGATTTATACATTTTATCATCTCATGAGAGTAATTTGACTTGCTGATTAATGTAAGAAAACAATCCATCTTAGTCATTGAAATCTTTATCAGTGCTTCATCAGGCCAATTTTGAATCAATATGCTAGCATGAACTTGGTGCTCCCTACACAAGTTCAGCTAGCAAGGAAAATTTCTTTTTCTAGCATGTGCAAATTGGAGGTGTGTACTAAGGGTCTGTTTGGCACAGCTTCTGGACTGGATTTTGAATTCTGCTTCTGGCACTGTAGCTACAGCAAAAACACTGTAGCAGAATCCATTTTTTGCCAGAATCCAAAAACAGCAAAATCGTAGCTTCTCACGAATTCTGTCACTGTAGCTACTGTAGCTACAGTGTTGCTACAGTGACAGAATCCGTTTTGCAGAATCCCTCCCAAAGAGGGCCTAAAAAAACCGTAAACTACAATTCAAACGTCTAAATTGCAAACTAATTACACCATTGCGATCGTTGTGACGAGATCTTCGAAACTAGGCCACACTTGACTATATTTTGCAAACTTTTTTTTAAAAAAAAAACTCAAATTTGATCTTATTAGTAGTAATCTATTTAGAATTTAATTTATTATCTGTAATTATTTTTATTTCAATATGTTACACATTGTGTTGACGAATTAGAGCTTCAACTTAAAAGATGCTACAGTCATTTGACATGCATAATCTATTTTAGAAAATATCAGGAGAATCTGTTTTGCCAAACGGTCTAACTGGAGAAGTTGTTTTGACAAATAATCCAAAAGAATCCAGAGAATCTGTTTCGCCTAAGAATCCAGTGCAGAATCCGTTTTTTGCAGAATCCGAAGCCCTGCCAAAGAGGCCCTAAAGAAAATAGAGCGCTCCTTCTGCACTTGCCGCGTCAGCAGTGGCGAAGCTAGAACAAATATTGTGTGGGTGCAAGAATAACTGATTTAGTTGCTTAAGGGTGCATAATATTGAATTTTGTGGGTGCTTACATGGTGGAAAGATACTAATTGCAAGTAAAATCCAAAATTTCGTGGGTGCATCTGCACCCAACACCATATAGGTGGCTTCGCCCCTGCGCGTCAGAGAAATGGCTTCGTTCCCGCAGAAATAAGAATTCTGAAGCATGCTACCTGGCCAAAAAAAAAAAGGCAATGGGTCCATAATGTGTTGTGTTGTTTATGGCTAATGTTGTGTGTCTGTATGTTTGTCCTTGTAATTAATCGGAGAAAAGCCGGTCTGTACGTTAACGACTTTAAGAAAAATAACTTTGGTCCATCCGTGCATTCCATTGGAATCTACGGTTGTGGCGCGAAAGTTGGGTTACTTCTTCCTTTTTGCTGGGTAGGAAGGCCTCCAGGCGAGCTGGGCCGCCAGTCCTTCCCATCGCGTGGCCCAAACTGTGGAGCTCGTTAGATCCATTTCAAATCTACCAACGATCCCATGGCGATCCACGGCCGCGCCGACGTCACCTCGCGCTAGTGATGGCCAAACAGGCCCGGCACGGCTTGGGTTATTTCGTGCCGTACCGTGCCACCTCATGAGCTCTCTCCTCGGCTCATGGCACGGCACGCTATAAAGTAATTGTGCCAGACCAGCTCGTTTAGCCTGATAACCTGATTTAAATGTCAGTTCATTTAGTTTTTTTAAAAGAATTTCATGTTAAATGATGTAAAAATAGGTACTAATAAAGGAAATTTAACTTGAGACCTCATAGATAAGAAAAAATGTACTTACCACTAAGCTAAGACTACTAGTTGAACACGTATAAACTAAAAATATATTTAATAAAACTTCATCGTATTGTGCCGTGCCGCCCATTAGGCCGCACCCTCGGGCCACGGCATGGGCCGACCCTCGTGCCGTGCTGGTCTAGGCCCGAAATTCATCGGGTTGTGTCGTGTTTGGGCCGAGCCAAAAGTTGCATGCTTTGTGCTCGCTCGTTTAGCCCGGCTTAGTTGGCCATCACTACATCGCGCTATGAGCTCCTGGGGGCTCGGCCGCGCCGGCTCCGGCGCCTACGTGGACGTGTACAACGGCCGCCACCACTCCGACGACTCCACCGTTGCGCTCAAGGAGGTCCACAACGCCGTCAGCGCCCGCCGATTGGCCGACGCCCTCCTCGACCACTTCCCATGGCGGCGACTGCGACGACGACGCCTCTTCCTCGAGTGGCTCCTGCTCGACCTCGCCGCCGTGCCGACGGGGCCGTCGGATGGTTGAGGATTAACCATGGAGATAAGCTTAACTGAATCTGTACCGTAAATTGGATAAGCTCAAGCGGTGGGTGCTGCAGGTGCACCTGGGTGCACGAGGGCGTCGCCGCGTGCCACCGCGCCAGCGTCGTGCACCGCGACCCCGGCTAACCTGCTCATCTCCGAGGACGGCGTGCTCAAAGTCGCCGACTTTGGTCAGGTTAACATCTTTGAACCTCCTTTGAAAACAAATTGCAGTTATCCTGAGTTCGTTGATTAAGTTCTCCCTCTTATACGTGTCCAGTCAACAAAGGTAGGAAATTTGTGTAGATTTGAGGTACCTGGTACATCGATGCGTTACAATGTGTTGGTGTCACTGGTATGTTGAGGATTAACCATGGAGATAAGCTTAACTGAATTTGTACCGTAAATTGAATTAGCTTCCCCTCACCTTTTGGGGGTGGTTTATGGATATATTGGGATGGTACTTTTTTTTGCGAGGGAATATTGGGATGGTACTTGGTGACTGAAGCTCCAGAGTTTTCCAATATGGCTTTTTTTTTTTTTTGATAGGAAGTTTTCCAATATGTTGGGTGAGTAGTTACGGTCAGTTGGTCATTACTTGAGCAGAAAAATACTTGCAACTGTATGGACGTCAGAGGAAAGGTTACTTTGTTATCTGGGAGTTAATCGTTTATGTTCAATTTAACCAAAAGAACTAATAACCATTCAATGTTTAAAGTTGGAAACGGTTGGGCATGATTAAAGTTGGAAACAGGTTGGGCATGAAAACTAGGGGAGCCCCTCCCTTTCATTTAAAAAAAAATGTTTAAAGTTGGCATCATTTGTTTTGGTCTATCAAATATTACACACTATTTGTTTGTCAAAGAAATATTTTTCAATCTGATGCTTGTGTAATATACCATTTGTTGAACAAGGAAGCCCAGCTTAAAAATGAGATCACCAGATGCTCTTATATTAGCTAAAAAAAGCTGTTTGGTTTCACCATTTCAGTAATAAAAAAAAAAGAGAGAGAAGAGATTGACGAATGACGATCTGCAGCTTGCTAGTGTTATGTTTCACCATTCCAGTATAAAAAAAATTGTTACATTTGGTCATCTGTCCTCGTAAACAAGAGTCCAACGGATGAGTACTCTTTGTGCTACCTTTTCTCTCAAACTAATCGGTAATAACAACAGTTCCAGATCTGAATTTTGTTATTCTAACTTTCCCTATATAGTGACAATAGTGGCTGGTGCCCGGTGGTTACATGACCAACTGTTATCAGCAGTCGAACTAACGAATGAGACGAATACGCCGTCCACGATATGGAGGCTTCCTGTTTCTTTGGTGGGAAAAGGAAAGTGGAGACAATTACCGATGGTCGCTACTAGCTGGTTCTCACATGCACGGTGGAATCTTTATGAATCCCTTGGAATTTTAAAAAGAGCAGCGCTAGGCATGGTTCAGTTATCAACAGCTGTACGTCGACCCTTCCGATGAGAGAGGCTCATCAGTCATCAGCACGTCACATGCATGGGCCTAGAAGGCAAGTCCAAGTACAAAACTGAAGGCACGTAGTCCTGGAACAATCAATACGCAGAGTGACAGCATTGAGTTTTGAAAACTGAAAAGTGGCAGCGGTTCAATATACATGCTGATATACATGTATAGCCACCAGATGGATAGATCAAACAATTCAGCCTTCATGTGCATTCTTCTGCGGCCTCCACTTAAGGCAGATGGCATCACCGAGCAGATTATACAGGGTTTTTCATAGTTCCCGGTTGCCTGTGCAGTAAATCAAGGAAACATTCCAATTCTACCGTACGTACTCTTCGAAACCGGTATGTATCCTCCACTTAGTCCTTATGTATTCTCGAAATCAGGACGTGCATGAACGCCTCCGAAGATTTGATTTTGGTGTGTGGTTTTCCTCCATTTGTGTATGCTACTAGTATCAACCAGGAGCTCAATGGCCCGGAAATCAATGCCCTCCTGGGTAACTGACGCAGCGCAGTTCTGGAGCGCATGGGGGCTCCGGATCGCCGTGCTCTTCAGCGTCGGCGCGCACGTCTCCCTCGTCTTCCTCGCGAGGACCCGCCGGCAACAAGTGTCCCTCGGGGGGACGCTCTTCCTGTGGCCCGCGTACCAGGTCGCCGACATGGCCGCGACGTACGCCCTCGGCAACCTGTCGCTCGGCGGCGGCGGCAGCACAACCACCACCTGCGCCACCACGTCGTCGTCGTCGCCATCGTCGTGCGAGCAGCAGGTCGTTGCGTTCTGGGCGCCGTTCCTGCTGCTGCATCTGGGCCTCCCCGACAACATCAGTGCCTACGCCTTCGAGGACAACACGTTCTCCCTGGCTGCGCCAAGCGGTGGAGATCCCCCTCAAGGCCTTGGGGACCTCGTACGTCCTGTATCAGTACGTATACCTCGCTGACGGCAGCGGCGACTTGCTCCCGGCATCCGCGATCATGTTCGTCGTCGGCTTTGCCAAGTACGTCGAGAGGGCGATCGCTCTGTGGCACGGCGACCTGAGCAACATCCGGGACTCGAGCAACAAGATGCAGCGCTGGCCGGGAAATCGTGTCGTCGCGCTCACAGCGAGCCGGGTGCTCGACGACGAACATGCCCTGCTTCTTGCTCAAAACATGTTCCATTTCTGCCGGCGCGCCATGGTCGACGATTCTTCCATCAAGGAGGAGGGCGATGGTTCGTCGCCTCCTGTCAGCGAGAGGATCTTCCGCTTGAAGTGGAGTAGCATGTGCAAGGTGGTGGAGATGGAGCTCTCCCTCAACTCGCTGCCCGAGAAAGCTGCCCGGCGCGGCCAAGCAAGTCGACGACGCAGGCGTAGTGCACCTGCCACTTCTCCACGCCGTGGACGTCCATCATGTCAAAGACCCTGAGTCCATCTTCGACCAGCCCGCTGTGTGCGCAGGCCGAAAGCACGGACACGAAGCAGACGCCGTCCAGCGCAACGCCATTCGCCAGCATAAGGTGGAACACGTCCAGCGCCTCAACGCCATGGCCATGGCTCCCGTAAGCCTGGATCATTGCGCTGTACACGGCTTGGCTCCGGTCCGGAACACGGTCGAATAGGGCTCGGGCCGTGTCAAGCCGGCCGCACGCTGCGTACATGGCAATGAGCCTGGTGGCTAGCGCGGCGTCCATGTCAATGGCACTCTTTATGACATAGGAATGCGCCCACAGGCCTTCGCGCACAGCCGCCAATGCCGCGCAGGCCGGGAGCACAGCCACGAAGGTGACATGGTCCGGCCGGCTGGCCACGCCGCGCCGCAGCATGGAACGAAGCAGCGCGACGGCCTCGTCCGCGTGCCCGTTCTGGGCGTACCCGGCGATCATCGAATTCCAGCTCACGACGTCCTTCTCGGCGACGCCGTCGAACGCCTTCCTCGCCATCGCCACATCGACGCACTTCGCGTAGAACGCGACCAGCGCGTTGCCCACGAAGACGTCGGTGTCCACCCCGGCTCTGACCGCGAGCGCGTGCACGGCCCCGCCGACGCGCCCCGCGTCCCCGGCGCCGGCGCACGCCGTGACGAGGAAGGTGTACGTGTAGCGGTTCCCGGCGGGAGCCCGGCTCGCGCGCATGCGGGCGAAGAGCGCGAGGGCCTCGTATGTTGACCCGGCGCGCGCGTAGGCCCGGAGCATGACGTTCCAGAGGAAGGCGTCCCGGTGGGGCACGCGGTCGAACACCTGGCGCGCGGCCTCCACGCCGACGCGGCCCAGCGCGGCGTAGCGGGCGACCAGGCCGGAAGCCACGAAGCGGTCGCGCTCCAGGCCCGAGACGACGGCCTGGGAGTGGATCTCCGAGAGGCGCCTGGGGTCGGCGTGGGACCGGAGGAGCGAGACGTAGCCGTACGAGTCTCTGGGCTGTGGCTCGGAGGCTATTCGTCGCGCGGTAGAGAAGCATCTCTGCATCGTCTTGCGGGTTGCGGCAGCTTGGCCACCTGGTGTTTTGTTGATTCATTCATGCGGACACGAACGCCTCAGTCAAAAAGATGCCTTAATTCCTTGTGGTGTGATATTAGAAGTAGAAAGAAATATATTTCGAAAAAAAAGGTATTAGTAGTAGAAATTTAGATGAATAGGGTGCTGAAACAGGAACGGTGTCTCCATGCCTGGGTGTCTCAAGCCGGCCGCTCGTGACTTGAATATGACTAGGTCCTTGTAAACTAGATATTCTCTCCTAGATATCCGGACCTCTCCTCACTTGTAGCTATGGTTTACACGATCTTCCTCCTGCCTCTGTCAAAGGAAACTGTGTGCATTGCCTCCTCTCCCTTCTACATGGTATCAGACAAACCTCGATTTAACTGGTTGTTCTTTGGCTGCTTCTTGCCATGGCGAGTCCGTATGCTTCCTCTAATGGCTCTTCCAGCAACATCTTCAACCCTTTCCACGTCAATGCGCCACCATCCCTCTCTGCCGCTACCATCGTTATGATCAACATCCATACTCATGTCCCGATCATCCTTAATCTCAGTGACTCCTAATTTTCTGTCTGGTGTTAGTTCTTCCATCTGACCTTCCAGAAGTTCGGCGTGCTCAATCACATTGATGGCACGATCGATATTGCTCTCATGTTCCACTATCCGGAGCGGTTACAAATCGACTCCTGCGTCATCACATGGCTCTACACCTCCACAGCCAAAGATCTTTGTGGCATGGTCATGGTGATGAGGACATGTCTACTAATACTACTGGACCAATAACAAGGAATAGAGCTAAACAATTGGAGAAGGAAATACACAATCAGGTGAACACTAACCTTGCTTTGTTAAATAATATTACTTGTAATAACTCCGTACTGCCGAGTTATTGTTTTAATATTTTAAGGAATGATGGCATATATAAGAAAGTGTGGGATGATGATAATTTCTCTCCTCTGAGTCTTCTACTACCAAACATGTGAATCCAAATATTTGAAAGATGGTTCAGAGTTGAATAAGCGGAGATAAAGATGAATAGGTGAAAGCTATCCCTTGTTTACTAATCTTTTGTTATAAATAAATAAATAGTATATTTTGTTTGCTCGACACTTTCAAGTGTGCCTCTAGTAGTATTGCTCACGTGCAGAGGAAGCAGAGCTTGATACATCATTAACAAGACAAGTGATTGGAAGACCAACCATTTATTAATTGGAAGACCAAACATCTAGCAAGCTAAAAATTCTGCACGCAAGTAATTGGAAGGCCAACCATTTAGAAGACTTGTTTGGCCGCGCATGCAAGGAGTGCATCAGTTTTCCAAGGCTTTAGTTGACATATTATTTTATTATGTAAACTGAAGGGTCATGCTAGAACTATATACGTGAATGTGTAACTAAGAGAGGGAACTTTTTGGCTTCTATTTTCAGAATACACAAGGTTATGTTGTTCATCTTCCGTGAGTCTCGAGAGACTTGCAACACTTGTTCTTTCGATTCCTGAGGGAGTTGTAGAACGCCGAACTACGGTTCATCTAGTTCGTGCCTTCACGTCTATACGGCGTGATTGCGTGGGCTAGCTTTGTTGGTACGTGGAAGGGCGATTATCTCGGTAGTTCGTCGCATGTGAAAAGCTCGCGGTGCACTGCCTCTTCGTCAGGTCACGCATCAATATTTATCAAGTTCTTGCTGGATCCTTCGAGAAGATCGGGCCACAAAGATTGCTCTCGCGTAATCCGTACACGTGTACATATCATCTGGTATTCAAAGCTTAGTTTACTCGGTAGGATCATTCTCTACTTGGTTTTTAGTTGAATTTTTTTCCTTACAGTCCACAAAAAGCTAAAAAAAAAATCCTAGACTTTTGCTTTGCATCTGAATTGTAGTTTGCTTTATCGAGTTTTCAATCTTTTGAGTCTTGTCTACTTGCTGATTCCCCCCCCCCCCCCCCCCCCCCCCCGGTCGTGTTCCACCATCTTCTTCTTTTTCTTTGGGGGCCATCTATCCTCATATTTTTGTCTGCTACTTCCTCCGTTTTTAAATTGTTGTCGTCATTGACTTTTTTATTTACGTTTGACCGCTCGTCTTATTCAAAATAGTTGTTCGAATATGCAAAATTATAAGTTAGGTTCAAACTTACTTTGAAGATAAAACAAATCATCACAAAATATATGATATTTTTAAAACTTTTTTAAATAAGACGAATGGTCAAAGATAGCAAAAAAAGTCAATGGCGACAATAATTTAAAAACGGAAAGAGTACTCCATAAGTTAAAAGAAAAACAGCCACGAAATTTCCTTGCTCTGTCCCCTTCGTACCACTGTTATGAGCTGTTGAAACAAAAAATATATAAAAAGAAGAATAAGAAGAAAAGAAAGTGTAAAAAAAAAAGAGTCAAAGAAAAAGGAAAAAAATATTTTGGCAGGAAAGGAATTCATAAGTGCAGGGGAAGGGGATTGAGCTGCAGTACTGTAGTGGAGTTTACAATATTCTGAATTTTTTTTTCTCTCTTCTCTACTGCTACCCGCTTGTCTGGATTACTTTTCACTTCAATCAGCAACTTAGACTTGTGATTCATTTGGATTATTATTCGATTTTGCATCACTATTTTCAGATTGCATACCTTGTATTTTTTTACCCCACCCAGCCCCACCCAAAGCACTTGCGAGTTTAATCACCATCGTCTCTGGTACAATCGTTCTTCCACTGCTACTGCTGCCCCGGTTCTCATTTTCTCAGGGAGACAAAGAGCTCGTGAAGTAAGTGATGAGGGAGTGCTTCCACAGACATACTTTGTGCATCACATATTTCCTACCTTATTGTACTAACATGGCAGGAGAGAACGGGTCTGCATCGAACAATGGTGCTGCTGTTTCGGCGGCTGAATTTCAAAAGATGCGTACACAAATAAACCAATTGATGCAACAACTACAAGCTCTCCGATCATTTCTCCCAGACCAGCAGAAGGCGACCCCACTTTCGGCCGTGAATTTCAGGAGGACATCCTGGTATGGCACATTGCCACATGCATTTTCCTTTCAGCCTGCACCGATCGACAAATCATATGCCAAGGCGATTGGGGCCGATATGTTGAGGCGGTTGAGGCGCTACCAGAATACATGTTGCCGGGTCTTGTGCTCCGCAGCCTGTTCGAGATAACCCGCGGAGCTTTAGAGGAGATTCAGAGCAATAACAATAGCAAGAAGAAGCTTGCCAAGATCTTGATCGAAATGAAGAATGATGAGGAAAAATTGTTTTGGAGTCAAGGCAACGCGAATAAAGTCCTTATATCAGACGCAACTGGACTTGGCCTTTTGCTGTTTGAAAATAAAACATTGAACATGCAGGAGAAGTTGGAGTTGATCTTCGACGTGTGGGTGGATAAGCTGTTGTATGCGGACACTCCATGCAGCAGGGAATCCCACGCGAGGCAGCTCAGCCGTGGGGGTGAGCTCACAACCATAGTCTGGATTATGACAGAGCACGCCGGCACATTTCGCATCGGAAAATTTGCTGATTGGGGAAAGCCGGAGGAAATAAAGAAGCCTGAGGAGAAGAAAAAGTATGAGGAGGAGAAGCCTGATGAAAAGCAGGAATCTCCACCGAGAAAGAGAGTGTCTGCTACGCTGTATCCACCACGTTGAGATGTCCCTCGTATTGGCCATATTCAAATAATGTATCTCCTCTGGACTCTCGTTTCTTTAAAACTAGTATCATTATATTAATTTGCTAGGTTCAAAACTGGTATTGAAAAGTCTCTATCTGATTGAGTTATTCTTGAGTCTTTATAAAGTTACTATTACAAAATCCCAAAACAAAGTTCGAATTAAAACCACGTGGACTAAATAAACAAAGATGACTTTGTACATCTCCTAGTATTTGGAACTGAATAAACAATCCAAGAGGTCAGATCAAAACATAACTATATGCTTGGGCAGGCGCGAAGGGTTACTCCTTCCACAAAAACCTTTTTTTTTTTTTTTGCGTCCATACAAAATGCATCACAACAATTAGTAAGCCTGTAATTATCTTAGCAACCACAAGCAAATAAGTACCTTGTCAACAAAAATAAAATAAAATTTATGTTTTTGTTCTCATTGACATTATAATGAAACAAATGAGAACTCGTTTATAGAGGTTGGAAAATTTCAATCTTATATTTACTAATTGGAGGCTCCTTTTGAGGTCTCCACGTTAATCGGAAAAAAATGCTAGAAATTCTCACAAAAAAGCAAAACATCTGGCCATACAATTTAAAGTAAGATAAACGATAGCCTTTAGATCTAACATGATCTAAATTACCCATCCTGCCATTATGAAATAGTTTGTCCAAACTACCCTTCACACTTATTTCTAAATTACCCTATGCCATCATGTGTCTAAACAAATTTCGGAATAATAAAAATAGCTAAAAAAAATACCCCTCAAACCTTAATTGACGTCAGATTCTAATTGTTATTGACAACAATAGCAATCGGATCTAATTAATCTAGAGGCCCCCACGTTGTATACGGTGTCCTTGATGTGTACGTGTAGAGCCAAGAAACCTACGAACTACTGCCGCAGACGTGCAGTGCCTACTCCTTGCCGCCGCAGACGCGCGGTGTTGTCTCCTTGCCGCCGCAGCCGTGGTGCTCTAGCGGCTGCACTCCAACCGCTAATCTACACCAGGATCTTCATATTGCGCTGCAATTGATTGATCTGCTACTGACTACGTGAAGGCTGAGGCAGCATGAAAAATTACGAAGAGCAGAAGACAGAAACAGAAGGTAAATAACACTATCGAGCTAACTCCTTCATGCATGCAGGTGATGTTAACGTGATTTTTAGTTTTTCTTTCCCCTTCGCTACTACATGCAGTAGTGTTAGTCACGAAGCAGACATTAAGTCCAGTTTAGTACAAAACGATAGCTAATGTTGCGGCCACTTTGATCACGTACGTAAGAGATACAAGTCATAAAAGTAAATAAGAGGTTTCAGATGCATGGAATTTGCAGGTCTTTGGTTGCATTTGCCAAAGCAAAAACAACCAGTCAAATTATTTCATAGTTTTCTGCTGGGATGATTTGTAACCAACATTATTATCGTACATCTGGTAGAATGAGCAGATCTTAAGGATAAGCATGCATGAAGAATTTGTAGATAATCAATAACCCAAGTGTTTCGTCAAAAAAAAAAAATCAATCACCAAGTGAATTATTTAACATGTTTTTGCTGGCAGGATTTGCAACTAAGAATCGAAGATCAATATATCGTACACATACATATAGCAGAAAGAGTAGATCTTAATTATAAGGTAAAACTGAGAACTAGAACATGATTGGCAAGACTGCAGGCTTGCACGAACAATTAATGTGAGCGTTACTTTTTTAAAAATACCAATCTTGCTAATTACTTTCAGCAACTAAGATAGATAAAAGCATTTTGTTCAACTCAGACCATACCAAGATTCTAGGATCGATAATAGCTGCCGATGACCAAGACTACAAAATTGTATGAATTCGAGAGGCTCAATGATAATATACGAAATCAAGGTGAATTGCTAAAAGGAATTTCACGTCCAAGTTGAACATATAGTGAAGGGTGTGCAATATCCTATGAAAGGTAATTTTGTAGGTTCGTATAATTTTACCAAGCTTTAATCTGTCGTTTGATCATTGAACAAGTATGCCAGTGGAATACCTTGAATTATATTTATATTTCACTCTCATTTTTACATTACAACAATATTCTTATGTGATTCTTATTGGTTGACAGTTATTCTTGAAATTCTAATTTTTTTAGTAGGGAATGAACTAATATGCATTTTGTCTGTGCAATTGTGTGACAACTTTGTCACACAAGTATTTGATTAATAACTGAACCATTGTTCAAGTGACCGAAGCCATTATTTTGATGTTGGACAAATGAATCGCGTAAGTATGTTCTAGAGTTTATATATGATACTTTATGTACGCATACTGTCTATCTACTAAAATATTAGGGTTTTTGCTAGAGAAGGTATATTGCCCAAGAAAAGGATTTGGTCTATTTTCAAAATTGTGAAAAGTTCCAACCAACAAAAAGTACTTATTTATTATATAAGTCTGAGAAGATCACCAGATAGTAAAACACCATTAGTAATAGGAGATATGTATGTCACAATTGTTAATTTGTTATTGACAAACCAAAGAACAAAGGAACACTCTTCACACAGATGTTTTAGTAACCTCGCATCACACTATGTAGCTACCGGAGGTAAGGAGAACCACAATAGAGGTTAGTGAAACCAAACTAGGAACTCAACTGTTTAATAATCAACATAGTGGAGACAGGTGATAAGAATGAGGCGGTCGGTAGAAACAATTGAAGAACTTGCCATAGTGCCGGATCAGCAAAAGTGTAGAGCTAGACATTTGCACGCGAGTGAGAACAATACATAAACGGAACATTTTCCTTATTTTGTACTTATGTTCCATATTTCGGAGTTTGAATGCTAAGTACTATGACAAAAGAGCATTCAAATATGGCAAAACAATGTATGACAAATTATAAGGCAAACATAGTCGCTGACTCGCTATGTACTATGATGTGTATAGCACTTTCAGGTACCTACCAAGGCCGCGAGTTTTTGTTCTGAAGATGCATTTCCCATATAATAGAAAAATTACATCCTTAGTTACCATTATTAAATAATGTTGTAAGAAGTAAACATATTCATTCCTTGCCAAGATCCAAAATCTTGAAGATGCAATCAATTTTTAATAAACTTAACTAGCCCGTGCAGGCGCACGGGTTGAAAGTCTAGTTGTTCTAATGCTATGTGCTAACCTTTCTGTTGCCATAGAGGGGGCAAATAACGATAGTTTGCATAGTTTTTGATAGGTGAAGGGGTCTGGCTGTGGCGCGAAAATTGGTCAAACATACTGCTTCCTTTTTGCCGGGCAGGAAGTAAGACCTTCAGGCGGGCTGGACCGCCGAGCCTTCCCACAGTGTGGCCCAAACTGGGTAGCTCGGTAGATCCATTTCAGTGTAAGGACCACCGTCACCTCCTCTCCCTCAATCCCCATGGCGATCGGCGGCGGCGGCGGCGGGAGCTGGAGCATCCACGGCCGCGCCGACGTCACCTCCCGCTATGAGGTCCTGGGCCGCGCCGGCTCCGGCGCCTACGCGGACGTCTACCGCGGGCGGCGCCGCTCCGACGGCGCCACCGTCGCGCTCAAGGAGGTCCACGACGCCGTCAGCGCGCGCCGCGAGGCCGACGCCCTCCTCGCCGTCTCGTCCCCGCACGTAGTATCCCTCCTCGACCACTTCCCCGGCGGCGACTGCGACGACGACGTCCTCGTCCTCGAGTGGCTCCCGCTCGACCTCGCCGCCGTCGTCCGCGACGCCAGGCGCCGCGCCGATGGGACCGGTATGCCCGCCGCGCAGCTCAAGCGGTGGATGCTGCAGGTGCTCGAGGGCGTCGCCGCGTGCCACCGAGCCGGCATCGTGCACCGCGACCTCAAGCCGGCTAACCTGCTCATCTCGGAGGACGGGGTGCTCAAAGTCGCCGACTTTGGTCAGGTTAAAATCTCTGAACCTCCTTTTGAAAACAAATTGCAGTTATCCTCGGTTCGTTGATTAAGTTCTCTCTTATACGTGTCCAGTCAACAAAGGTAGGAAATTTGTGTAGATTCGAGGTACCTGGTACATCGATGCGTTACAATGTGTTGGTGTCACTGACTCACTGGTATGTTGAGGATTAACCATGGAGATAAGCTTAACTGAATTTGTACTGTAAATTGGATTAGCACCCCCCTTCCCTTTCTGGGGGTGGTTTGTTGTTATATTGGAAAATGGTACTTGGTGATTGAAGCTCTAGATTTTTCCAGTATGTTGGGTGAGTAGTTAGGGTCATTACTTGAGCAGAAACATACTTGCAACTAAGTGTATGGACGTTTGAGGAAAGGTTACTTTGTCATCTGGAAGTTAATCGTTTATGGTCAAAATTAACCAAAAGAACTAATATTCAATGTTTGGCCCTGGGAATTATCATCTTCCTATCGGATGTAGTTACTGTTTGTGCATTTGGAAATATTCAAAGTTGGCGCCATTCGTTTTGGTCTATCAAATGTTACACTATTTGTTTGTCGAAGAAATCTTGTTCAATCTGATGCTTGTGCAATATACCATTTGTGGAACAAGGAAGCACAACTTAAAAATGAGATCACCTGATGCTCTTATATTATGTAAAAAGCTGTTTGGTTTCATCGTTTCAGTATCAAAAGAAGAGATTGATGATCTGCAGCTTGCCAGTGTTATGTTTCGTAGCCCAGTGTCATATTTAGTGCTTTGTTTAGTCTACCTTTTAGTGTTGGAAGTCATATGCTCATTATTACATACCAGCAGCAGCAGTTGAGCCTATTCACAATCAATCGAATTTGCATAGAATAAAGGCGACTATTTGGAGGATGAATGTTCTGAAGTAGTCAGCATGAAACCCTTTTTAGCTGCAAAGGCCAAAGGCTATTTCTAATTCACAGATTCACGTCATAGCTCGACATCCCTTTTGTTTTCCCGCTTGCAAATATACCAATGATGGAGTATACCAATGATGGAAATTCTTAACTTTCATGATATTTGTGTCACTGTGTGCCTATTAACCACTTAATTGGTTGAATTTTTTACAAACCTTCTTTTCTCCCCAGGCCAGGATACTTCAGCAGACAGGACCTACATACCAGGATACGCAGCCATGTGGGGAAAGTTCTGGTTTGGAGCCTTGGGTTTCACAACAACGAGCAGCATTACAAGGGGCAGAAGAGGAACAGCCATCTCATGGATCTGACATTCATGTCGATCAGGAGCCAGAGACTCTCACTGCAGCGGACTATCTACATGAGCTGGACCAGCTCCGAGCCAAATCCAGCGATGTTGACAAAATGAGCCTGCAAGATGGAAATGCATCGTGTCTTGCCACATGCAGCACAGGAGACATTGACGATGATCCATTCCGAGCCTCCTACTCATATGATTTGGAAGCAATGGGGGAAGAGTCCGGTGCCTTCACGTCCTGTGTCGGTACACGATGGTTCAGGGCTCCTGAGCTCCTATACGGATCTACAAACTATGGACAGGAGATTGACCTCTGGTCACTAGGCTGTATTTTGGCTGAGCTGCTTAATTTAGAGCCTATATTCCCTGGCATATCAGACATTGATCAGATTAGTAGAATAATCAGTGTCCTGGGCAATATCACTGAAGAAACCTTTCCAGGCTGTTCAAATCTTCCAGACTACAACAAAATTTTCTTTAATAAGGTTGAGAAGCCAACAGGTCTTGAAGCATGTTTTCCTAACAGGTCTTCTTCTGAGGTTAGTATCATACGACAACTGCTTTGCTATGACCCAGTAAAGAGGGCCAGTGCTGCTGACCTGTTGAATGATTCATACTTCACGGAAGAACCGTTACCTGCGCCTATCGAAAGACTGCAAGTCCCAGCATCAAAGGATGATGATGATGACAGCTCAATGGAAGAATGGGCAAATAACAGGGATGGCGGTTCAGATTCAGACTTTGATGAATTTGGTAGCATGGATGTGACCAAAACTGACAAGGGTTTCAGCATACGCTTTTCATGATAAATAGAAGATTCATGGAGACTACATCAACATTGTATCAGGTCCAAAAGAAGAATATAATGCCACTATATCTACGCTGGAGTAGAAATCGCTGCCAGGGCAGGTGAATCTTCAGGCAGAACCAAAGATTCGGCCAGCCATGTTGTATGGAACGTTGAGGGACTTCTACATTTTATTAGAATTTTCAAGAATCATGTGATTCTTTGTACAATGATGTACACCAAAAATCATCGTTGAACCTTTATGTTAGAAATGTTGTTTCTTATGTCAATGAATGGGCCTTTAAATATCACAGCAACTCATATCGAGGGTCACTGATTTTTTTGCTTAATTCACGAGGTACAATACGTTAGCGCTAAAACTACTGAATTACTCTCTTTTTCGACAGTGGCAGGTGACTAACGTATTTGCCTTGCATGGGAGTTGCTATACTGAATGACTCGCTGGACTCCGGGAGCTGCAAACCGCTGTACAGCGGATAACAGTAAGTCAGTAACTGTGTATTCACAGCTGAGCAGTGTAGCAATTCGAGTGAGTTTCCGTTTTCTCAGACCTCTCAAAACCTGCAACCAAAACTGGGGGTTCAACTGAATCTTTAGTACACACCTCCAATTTGTACATGCTATAGAAAAAGAATCTTTCCTTGCTAGCTGAACTTGTCCAGGGAGCACCAAATTCATGCTAGCATATTGATTCAAAATTGCCCTGATGAAGTAACTGATAAAGACTCAAAACCTGCAACCAAAACTGGAGGTTTCAACTGAATCTTTAGTACACACCTCCAATTTGCACATGCTAGAAAAAGAAATTTTCCTTGCTAGCTGAACTTGTGTAGGGAGCACCAAATTCATGCTAGCATATCGATTCAAATTTGCCCTGATGAAGTACTAACTGATAAAGACTCAAAACCTGCAACCAAAACTGGAGGTTCAACTGAATCTTACTCGTTGACGGCTCCTAGCTGTGTGGACAGATCAGTGCAAGTGTGCACAGGCAGACACAAGACGTGTCCTCCGAACGAAGGCGTCGGCGCCTCACTCTTGCACGTGGCGGTGTATCACTGAGGCGAGGCGAGCCGAGTCATGGATACCGAATACTGTAACAAATCCGTCTGGGTCTACAACTCTACATACAACGGGACACGATCAGAGATTCAGAGCAAGGGACAGTGACCAGCCACCCGCTTCCAGAACACTCAACACTTTCACTGCTCGAGAGACACGCGGGACAGCACAGCCAGTCCGCACGCACGGAAAGGTAGGCGATCGATCGAGCCATGGAGACCGCGACGGCCGCCGCGGGCAGCGCCCTCCGCAAGCTTCAGGCCTACCTGAGCAACCACGACGACGGTCACCGCGGCGACGTCGAGAAGCTCGGTCAGGAGCTCGGGAGCATCCACGCCGCCCTTCTCCTCCGCGCCCAGGCGCCGCCGCCGCCGGGCCAGCTCCGCAACGAGGAGCCGGCCGGGGCCTGGGCCGGCGAGGCAAGGGAGCTCGCCTACGACGTCGAGGACGCCGTCGACGGCCTCCTCGTCACGCCGCCGCCGCCTCCGGGCTCCCTCCTCAGCCACCAATTCAAGGGGCTTCTCCAGCGAGCCGCCGATCTTTCCAGGACCTGTGCTCAGACCCCGAACGTTCCTACGGCGCCCGCCGCCGCCGACCGTCCTCGCGAGGAGCCGCTGCCGCCGGACGGCGAGGCGGCCGTCGTCGGCGTCGATGAAGCCAGGGACCGGCTCATTAGGAGACTACGCCTGCGCGACAACTCCGACGAGGCCGGCGACGGCGACGACCCGGTGCAGGTCGTCTCCGTCGTCGGGTCCCCGGGGCTGGGCAAGACGGCCCTCGCCGGAGCGGCGTTCGGCGCGCGCAAGCCGCGGTTCGACTGCGCGGCGTTTGTCTCCGTCGGGCTTGATCCCGACGTCCCCAGGGTCCTGGAGAGCGCGTTTCGGCAGCTCGGGGTTGGCAAGGAAGCAGACGCCGGTGAACGGAGTGATGAGGACCAGCTCATTGGTCAGCTGAGAGGATTCCTACAAAACAAGAGGTACGCGTACTGCCTGCCACCAGGTTGAGAATTTACAATCATGTTCACCTGTGAAGGCTTGATTGCTAAAATCACCAACAATGATTGCTAAAATTACGATCCATGGTTCACATATAACTACTTTGACTTTATTGTTGTTCATCGGTTGACAATGAACTGATGCAATTTTTGGTTTACCTAACTATCTTGAGAAAGTTATTGTTAAGAAATAGGAGTCAAATTTGCCAATTATATTTGTGAACAGAGGTACCTGTTGTTAGTTTGGACTTTAGAGTATATTCTTGTCGTTTTTGGGCAGTGAAGTTTTACAGTCCAAAATAATGGCCATTAGTTCTTCAAAACTAATGGTCATTAGTTTGAGGGCAGATTAGTAATTTTACTATTAATTCATTTATTTATTGTTGAATAATTATGAGCTAAATAATTCAACCCTAACCGGTTAACTCTTGGAACTATAATAATGAGTTAGATTGATGGACAACATGAATTAATCGAATTACAAATTTTATTTTCTTTATAAAAACAAAATTACTATTACAATTTTCCAATATTGCCCTTACTAATGGTCATTAGTAGTGAATTTTCAAGATGAAATCTAGACCGTCGGATCAAACTAATGGCCATTAGTTTTGAGAAACTAATGGTTATTATTTTGGACCGTAAAACTGCTCGAAATTGCTGGTCCAACGTCATGAAGTTTGAGAAACACAACTCCTAAAACGAGTTACATTTTGATCAGTGGGTGTAGAATTCTTGTCTATTCACATACATATAGGCAGCTTTCCACTTTTTTTTTTTTAATTAGATTGATCTAGTTGGCTGATCATTTGTTATTACGGGCACAATCTGCCTAGGTACTTCATCGTTCTTGATGATTTATGGGATAAATCATCCTGGGAGAAGATCCGATGCGCCTTGCCCGATAACAACCTTGGAAGCAGAATAGTCACTACTACCCGCAACCTTGATTTTGCTGGTGAAGTTGGAAAAATATATGAGCTGAAACCCCTTTCTTCAGAAAGTTCCAAGAAACTATTCTTCAGAACAATATTTGGTTGCGAAGATAAGTGTCCTGGCGATGAATTCACTGAAGTAGCAGATAAAATCTTGGAGAAATGTGGTGGCGTGCCATTAGCTATCATTACACTAGGCAAATTGCTGGCGAGTAAGACAGGAGATAAAAGTGAATGGCACAAAGTGTGCAAGTCCATTGGTCCAAGACTCGAGAACACCCCGGATGTGAAGAAAATGAGAATGGCAGTGTCTACTGGCTACTACAATCTCCCTCCCCATCTGAGGGCTTGCTTGTTGTACATGACTATCTTCCCGGAGAATTGTGAGATCAGGCGGGATCGGCTGATATGGTGGTGGATCGCCGAAGGTTTTGTCCAGCCTGGAGAACAATGTGAGAGCTTATTTCAGCTCGGGGAGAATTACTACGAGGAGCTGGTAACCAGAAGCATGATCATGCCGCTAGACATGGATTACGCCGACGATGGCGGCCCGTACGAGCCGTGCTGCCTGGTGAGTTTCCCAGTGATGGATTTCATTTGCTGCTTGTCAAGCCAAGAAAACTTTGTCGCCATACTGGATGGCGAGCAAGGGGCATTGCCATCAGACGTGCCGGTTCGCAGGGTATCCGTCCGGGGTGGAAGCAAAGCAGAGGACTCTGCTTCTCTGGGCTCCATGAGCGTGCCTCAGCTGAGGGCCCTCTCTGTTTTCAGTCCTGCCACTGCTGAGACCATTGATCTGAACAGGTTTGGGTTTTTACGTGTTCTGGACCTGGAAGGATGCGATCTTTCAGAGTCGCACTTTCTGCAGAAGCATCTTGGAGGTTTGATTCAACTGAGGTACTTGGGACTCCGTGAGACACGCATCGTCTCTGTCCCAGAAGAAATTGGCAAGTTGAAGTTTCTGCAGACACTGGACTTGGACGACAACCTTAGGATGAACGAGGTGCCGGCGAGCGTTACTCAGCTACGGGAGCTCACGTGCCTGCGCGTCTACTGGCAGACGCGGCTGCCGACTGGGGTCGGGAAGCTGACGGCGCTGGAGGAGCTGTCCGACGCCACGACGCGCGACTCGCCGGAGCTGGTGAAGGAGCTGCGCTGCCTCACGAAGCTGAGGACGCTGCGGATCACGCTGTGGAAGCCATCACGGTGTGAGGAGGAGGCTCTGGTGGAGTCCCTGCGCCGCCTTCGCGAGCTCCGAACTCTGGACGTCTACGTCGCCGGCGGCGACGGGAAGGAGAAGCTGGACGCGGTGCGCGAGGCCTGGGCGCCGCCGCCGTGCCTCCGCGAGTTCCGGGCGCGATCGATGAACACCGCCTGGAGCCCGCTGCGGCATCTCCCGTCGTGGCTGCTCGCCGCCGACGCCGCCGCCGCCGCGCCGCGGCTCGCCGTCCTGGTGGTCCAGGTCGCGGAGCTGCGGCAGTGCGACGTCGACGCTCTGGGCCGGCTGCCGTCGCTCCGGGTGCTGCGGCTGGAGCCGGACGCCACCGCGGAGTCGCTCCACGTCGCCGGCGGCGCGTTCCCGAGCCTGACGGAGCTCAGGCTCCGGGACGCGGACGTGGCGCCCGCGTTCCGGCCGGGAGCCATGCCGCGGCTGCGGAGGCTCGAGGTCTGCATCCGGGTGCGGAGGACCGTCGACCTCGGCAACGGCGGGTTCGAGTTCGGGTGGGAGAACCTTGCCTGCCTCGAGGAAGCCACCGTCTACGTCGGATGCCAGGAGGCCTGGGAGACGGAGACTGAGGCGGCGGAGACGGCGTTGCAGCGTGCCGCCGACGGCCATCCCAACCGGGCCAACTTTGACGTGATCACGTTCGGTGAAGAGCTCATGTGTTTCGAGGATTTAATGGATTAAACATGTGTAAATTGGTTCTTTTTTTCGAGAAAATCTTGTAAGCGAGTGGTTATTTGTAACAAAATGTTTTATAAGTGAGAATCTCAAACTCCAAATGTCTTATGAAGTGATTTATGTAGATATTTTGCTTTTGTCGTTGCCTGCTTAGAGCATTGTCGTTGAGCATGTATTGAATCGAAACTGATATATACACGACTCAACTGTACAACTACCTATCTTTCGGTGGCATCATCATTTCTATAGTTTTGTGGTGCTGCAGTAGGGCCCCCGTGGCGAGTCAGAGGCGGACCCACCAATATGGCGAGGTGTGGCGGCCGCCATACCTAACTTTAGCTCCAAAATCCTCTTCCCTCAGCTCAGACTCGACCATGAGCGCCCATGGTCATTTTGTGCTTTCTCTGCTGTGTAAGCTCCATTCGTTCGTTGCCAAACAAAGAAAGAAGAAGAAGGCCACACCTGAAGGGATATGGCTCTATAGACTTTGTAGACCAGTTCGTGGGCTTTAAGTTTTGGCACAAACGAAATGGAGAAAGGCCTGCCACGCACGAAGAGGAGAAAGGTCCATATATTAAACGGGCAGGTTAACAAAAAATCAATTTCCTTTGATATGTGAATTATATGGTTCTAAGCTATATGTGAATTATTGTTCTTACATCTTGCTTCGTTTGTCCAGACCTGCTTTTAGTTTGAATTAATTTTCAAAAATTGTGTACTAAAAAATTCCGGCATGGACCAACAACACCGATAATCGGTCGATGATTTTTGGTACTTTTCCAAGTTTCAAAAAATGACAATAAATATATAAATTTGATCAAATTTTAAAAGAACCTTTAGTAACCATGAATACTAACCATGATAGGTAAAACTAACATTTGGTGACTTTTTGAAAATTTCGGCCGAATCTCGTTTTATCGGTTTGCGTTGTGGCTTCGTCATACCAAAAAATTCTTGCTGGGTCTGCCACTGGTGGCGACTGCTATAGCTGATCCTCTTCACGTGGTTCTGCTCCCGCATCCCCGGCAGCCATCGCCAATGCAAGATGAAGCAAGGCTATGGAGCTGGCACCTTGGAGCTGATTGTATCCCCAATTAGTGAGTAGTCAGTTTAGGGCCGGTTTAGCCCATGCTCTTAAACCTGACTAGTGCAACAAGTCTATTTCTTCTTATCAATATATAAGCCGGTCATTGTGCCGGATCTTTCCGGAAAAAAAAACCATCCTTCCGCTTCGTCTTCTTGAACTCAGTAGCAGCGGCCTGCCGCTCTCCGGATGGCCTGTGGTGGGCTTGCACAACCGCATCCAGTCGTTTGTCCGGTGCCTACTGACCGGTCCTGTCGATGAAGAGGGAGGAGGTCGCGTTGGCAGCAACAAATTTATGGGATCAATTTTACGAAGATATCTTAAAGATGCTCTTTGCATACTCTTGCCGATAGTTGCAAGAGATGCACCTAAGAACATGTTAATAACACAGATGTTACTACGTACTTGGCAAACAACCTTCCGCAACAAAATCTTCACGGCGATGCATCTTTAGAGTTGAGAATACGTGTCTTTCCGCAACCATGGGCACAAATGCTCAATAGCGCAGCCATGACCGCGGCAAGATATGGCGCTTGCTCCTGACAAAATGATAGACAAGGTCGATTTTGGTCAGGATAGGTACGCCACCCTCGACAACGGCGGGGCAACCTTCGGGTCTTCAATTAGGTCAAATAGAGGCTGCTCATAAACAACCGACGTATGCAAACCCTATGTTGAATTTAAAATTAAGAGAAAAGAAATACACAAAACTGAATAACTTTGACTTGCCATTTTTTTCATTTTTGATAATGTCCACATGATATCGATGATACCTCTTAATGATACTAATGATACCAGTGAAAGGAACAAGCACTATGGTGATAATCTGAACCTTGAAATAGGGAGGGAAGCAGCTTGCGGCGAGAAACATGATCAAGCATGAAAGAGCTCAATCTGCCATGAGGAGCTTGATTGAGCATGGAGGAGCTCAATACGACCAAATGCCTTTAATTATTAGTTTACATATTTTTAATAATCTACTAATGGAATATTTTGTAGTTTTGAGTTAGTATGTCTTAAAAATGTTACAACTACACGAGATGGCTAATCAAATTGCATGGAACACGTGACGTGGGCGTGTTTATATGGCGTGATCTTACAATAAAACATGAAAAATGGTGGGCTAACCGTGTTTTGTTTTTCCAATTGCATAATAAAACTCAGACTTTCAAAACACATGTACACTCATCTCTATGAACACACATACGTAAATCATACTTCTAAGTATGAGCTTACAGTAAAACATGACAGATGGTGGGGCAACCATGTTGATTGGACACGTGAAAAACACTTGACATGTTGAAAATGTGAATGTGACAGTGAAGTTCCCCTTTTTCATGTCGTCTGCAAAAAAATCTAGATAATGAGTACAAGGATCAGTATGTTGACGGTACGTGTTTTTTTTCTTTTTGAATTGGTACAAGCCATTTATCAATGACAAAAGAAAAAAAAGATGACACAAGATTTCAGTTTTTCCTTTTCTTTTTTTTTTTTTTTGGGGGGGGGGGGGGGGGGGGGTTGCTAACGGATTTTCAGTTGTACCTCTGATTATTTGGTGCCATATTATCGTGAAAGAGGGTTTATTCTTACCTAAAGAGAACAAAATCTTGTCACGTTAGTTGCTATGTGACAACGTCTCGACTACACTAACGTGTTGCATATTTGTGGACACCGAGAACTTTCTCTCCCCTCAAGAAGAAGAACAACAGAGCGAAGCCATCATTTGTACATTCGAGAAAGCGACTACATTCCCCATTACATAGCAAGACTTGTACAGTCCAAAACGTCACTAAATTATTGCAAACGGAAGGATAAGCAACCAATTTATAAGCGGTAATTTGGATATATCCTACGTATCCGATGCTTGGTGTAGAATTTTTCTGTAAATATGTAACATATACAACTGCTGTGTCTCCCAAAACCCAAAACTCAACCATGTAACGAGGCGTTCCTACTTCCTGGCTACCATTAAATCAATGGGAAACAAGTGGGGATCCTCCCCGTTGACAGTCAAAAAAAAATTAATCTTAACCTTTGATTTTTGGAGTGAGAAAAAGACAAAAAGGAATAAAGGAAAGGAACCGGCCCATCCAAATGGACACGCATCATTTGAATTGTAGACACAAATAACACATCCTCTCTGAGAACGCTGGGGCTAACTAGGAGCATGCCCACCTCTCAGCTTTTATTCCCTCCAACTTTGTTTTTTCTTGTCATCAGACAAAGTGTTTAGTTCAAAAAATGAAATATGTTTCCTGTCCTAACGACCATAATAAAAGATTAGCCCGTCAGGCGCTGCAGAAAGTGGGGAATTGATGTGAATTGTCCAACAAACCACAATTCACATCAATTATATCTTGCCCATACGTGTAATTCTCTAGCCCGCAAGGCTTCTTATATATTAATGAATTGTATTTTCCACGTTATTCTCACGTTGGATTTTGCTTCAGAAATTTTTTACGTGCTTCCTTATATTTTAAACTGAGAACTTCGAGTTTAGCTAGTGTGATTTCTTTGGATATATTGTATGGTTGCTCTTAGCTATTCTATAAGTTTGGATGAATAATTGTTCAACATATAATTCTCTATTGATAGACACAATATGTCCGACATTTGAAGTTCCGCTTCCGATCCACTTCCGGTCCGCATCCATCCCATTTCCGATATCCGAAAATATCCATATCCATAACCGCATCCGCAATTTATCCGCTCCGCTCCGAAATCCGATGAAAAAAATGGATTAGAATATGGGGAAGGTATTATCCGCTCCGCTCCGATCCGCTTTCACCCCTAAGCTTAGCTGATGGCAGATATTATGTGGTCTGCAGTCTGAACTGTGGACCAAGAAAGTCATGTGGGAAGGAAATAATGCATATGCATATGCATGCTAATGTACCCCGCACGCATATGCATGCTCATGCAGTATTTGGGGAAGGAATTAAATAATGTTGGCGCGTGTGTCCTACAAAGAAAATCAGGTTCGTACTTCGTACCACATGAAAAGTTACAAAAGGACCATGATTCACATGAATTACATGTCACAATCAAGTTTCTAATCTTTTTAGGTAAAATGGATATAATCATGTTACCACAACCAATATGGGTATTCTATTATTTTTCTTCCATTGCAAAATGCTACCAACTTCGAAAACAATATGTATGACCTAGCTAGCTAAAGAGGTCGCTGTGAAAGGGGTCTTGGCCTAGTGGTTAAGGCACCCGAGTAGCACTTTTGAGGTCCTGGGTTCGACTCCTGGTGGGAGCGAATTTTCTAGGATTTAACGGCATTTGTGCTTTCAGCGGTAGGCGACGTGGCCGTCGACAGCGAGGCGCCAATGGTGACTTCGTCAATCTCAAGGATTTGCCGGCTCAGTCTTCGAAGATGCTCATGGGGGTAGGGTTTGCGTATGTACGGTCATAGGGGTAAAGAGGTCGCTGATCTAGTTCAAATGAATGGTCCATAACTATTTCTGTACCCCGTAAAACCTCTCTAATACAAATGATAATCTATTTCACAAACCAAAAAGATAACTAAACATCACTTAAGCAAACAAGCAAACTAAGCAACAGATTGACTTATCTGTGACGGGAGGAAGTAGCTAGCGTCCATTTCTGGGGGTGATGTATGTAAGAAAATTTTAAGATAGGTCGTTAAAAAAATCTTTACTATACACATAAAAAACCCAGTTCGTGGTGAATGGTGGTCGTGCGTCGCTCTCCCTCCGTCACCGCGCCGACAGATGGGCCCCAGGATCAGTGTCCGTTCCTGTCCACCGCCCCCGTTCCTCCCTCCCCGCATATCCACATGCCGCACCGAGGTTGGGAAAAAGAAAAAAAAACAGTCCGCATCGACCGTATCCCCAACTTCAATCTCATGCCAAGTCTCTCCAGCACCCGATCTTCTACTTTGCCGGATTCGTCGAGCCCAGATCGAAATTAGCGAGTCCGCCCAGGGATGGGCTACCTTGGGTACTTGAGTCAGCTTGCTGCTCGACGGAACCATGCCGGCTCTGTTCTGGCGGATTGGAGAGCGGCCGGCGTCCACAGCACCGAGCGGGAGGGAAGTGGCTTGTCTAAGCGGTGGCTTGGCATCTTAATTTTGTTTGATTCGCATTTGCCACTGCCCATGGGGCTAGCGTTGTTGGTTGTTGTGCAGATTAGGTGTTTGACGTAGTCCTTCCTCTGAGTCAGGAAGACGCTGATCATGGCAACGTATTGCAGCACGATACCTCAGGTTCCACCTCATCTAGATGCGACCACTGAGTTGATGTTGCCGCTGCGATGACATTGCCGGTGCCCCTTTGTTCATTTGCGAGAAACAATCTCCATTGACTACAAGCCTCAAGATAAGAATTAGAGAGATTTTGACTTCTATATTTATGAGCAAACCGTGGCAGAGCACGGGCATAAGGCTAGTCAGATTATGAAATTTCAGTGGGCACGGTAAAGACCAAATATTAGGATATTTCAGTCCAAAGTTCTTTTAAAATTTGGACAAAGAAAAAGAGACAAAACCCAACTAAATTGTCCCAAAATTAGGTGTCCTTGTCTACCGGTAACATCGAATTCCGCCGGATGTGACCGGTAGAATCAGAAAATCACCAAAACAATTATTCTTTTCCTCACTGGCTGTGCAGCTAGCAACAAGGTCAGTAGGTCACGCTGTCTCCTCCGTGCTCTCATTCCAATTTTCTTATCAGAAAATAAAATAAAAAACTTTGTGGCTTATATGTACTGCTGCTTCCATAAAGCTACAAGGTCACGCTGTCTCCTCGCACTAATCAATGGAGATTCTTCTGTGCATCGTGGCCGTCCTTCTCCTTCCGCTGCTGTTGTTGGTACTCGTGGCTGCCAAGAATGGCAAGTCGCCACTTCCTCCCGGACCACGTGTCGACCACCTACGGAGCCTCCTCCGCCGCTCTCCCACCGTCGCCACCCTATCCACGCTGCTCCGGCGCCTCCACGCCGCCCACGGCCCCGTCGTCGCCCTCCGTACCGGCGGCATCGGCAAGCCCGCCGTCTTCATCGCCGGCGCCGACCTCGCGCACCGCACCCTCGTCCGCATGGGCGCCGCCTTCGCGCACCGCCCGTCGCCGTCGCCGTCGTGGTGGCCCGCCGCCGCCGCCGGCGGAGTGAACGGTCACGGCATCAACAGCGCCGCGTACAGCGGCCGCTGGGCACTCCTCCGGCGCAACCTCGGCGCGGACCTCGCGGCGGCGGACGTCGCCGTCGGCGGCGCCCTCCGCTCGTCCGTCGACGCGCTCGTTCGGAGCCTCGAGCTGGAGGCGTCGGCGGCGGAGCGGGAGGGTGACGGCGGCGTCGTCGCGTCGGAGATGATCCGGCACGCCGTGTTCTGCGTCTTCGCGGCGCTTTGCTTCGGGGAGGGCGTGGCTGATGACGAGGACGTACTCCAGAGTTTGCGCGGCCTGCACGCCGAGATCCTCTCGCTTGTCGTGGAACTCGACGCGTTCCACATCATGCCCGTGGCCCTTCAGCTCACGCACTACTTCCCAAGGTGGCGAAGCTGCTCGACGCCCAGAAGAGGCACCACGCCATCGTCACGGCTTTCATCGACGCTCGCCGTGGACGACTCGTCAGTGGTTTCGACGCGGCGGAGCATCGATGCTACGTGGACACACTTCTGAAGCTCGGGCTCGGGGACAACGAAATGGTGAGCCTTTGCTGGGAGTTCATGAACGCAGCGGCGAAAACGACGACCACCGCGCTTGAGTGGATCATGGCACGCCTCGTGCTCCACCAGGTACAGTGCTGCACCGCAAGTACCGAAACTCACAGTTCATAAGTCATCAGGATAACCATCAATTTTAAATGTACTAGTATGTTATATACAACATCGTTTATCATCAGGATATCCAGCAAAAGCTATGGAGTGACATCACTAGAAGATCAGCCGGTGGCAACTGCTCAGAGAGACCATTCGTGGAGGCCGTGGTACTTGAAGCCCTGCGTCGCCACCCGCCGGCGCACTTCCTCCTGGCACACACGAACGACAAGGATGTCGCCATTGACGGATACGTGATACCCAAGGGCTCCGTCGTGAACTACTGCGTGGCAGAGATCGGCCGTGACGCCAAACTATGGACGGACCCTGACGTGTTCCGGCCGGAGCGGTTCATGGAAGGCGGCGAGGGCACTGGCGCCGTCGTCCCTGGTCTATCCAGCGGTAGCCGGGAGACGAAGACGACGATGAAGATGATGCCGTTTGGCGCCGGGCGGAGGGCGTGCCCCGGCGCATCAGTGGCAGTCAAGGTGTTGCAGGCGTTCACGGAAGATTTGGTCAGGCGTTTCGAGTGGATCCCTGTCGTCAATGGTGAGGGGGAGGAGCCGGCGGTGGACATGGCAGAGAAAGCAGGGCTTGTCACCGAGATGAGGACGCCGTTGCGCGCTCGCTTGGTCAGGAGGCAGCACCAAGTCTTCAAGAGACGAACATCATAGTTTGTGAATAGCGTATTCTCGTCTGCTGCAACAAACTATAAGACTGGTAGCTTTTCGATTAAGGTCGCGAGTTCCACGCTTGAGAGAATGAGAGAGCCCTCCTCCCCCTCCCACCCTGCTAGCTCATCGCCGGCGGCCACCCCGGCTCCGGCGACCACCACCTCCAGATTAGCCTCGTCCCCCTCCAATCTCTCACCGCATGCTGCTCCGTTTTACCCATCCTCCGTGGGGCGTACCAAACAGCAACTCCTGGCAACTCTAAGTCGAAGCTTCCAACGCATTCAACTTCAACGGCCGTCCCATTAGCCACTCTTAGGTTTCGCTCCCCCCTTCTTATAGTTCGGATCGAACGGAATGCCTGAAATGAATTAGAAATGTGCACGGTGGCACCTGAGTCAATCCACCAAGTATTAGGGGAAAAATCTGCTAAGAATAACTCATCAATGAAAGAAACAACATCAAACTTAAAATTACCTTGTTGCTTCAACCATTCCTTAAAGCCTGGACAGGCTTTCTGAAGGTGCTTAGGAGAGTCACAGAAGGAGCACAACATCTTACCACCCTTAGAGTGGTTGTTCTTGAACTTGTTGTTGTTCTTGGGAGCAAAGTTCTTGTTGCCTTTGTTCTTATTCTTCGCTCCCCCCTTCTGACCTTGCTTGCTGCTGCTAGCCTCATGCTGGTTCTTAGGTGTGGAGTTGAGACTAAGGTTGCCAACCATGTTCACAACATCCTTCATCTTCCCAGTTTTGATACGCTCTTCTTCCTCAACACAATAGCTGATCAATTCACTGATAGTCCAAACGGACTTGTTGGTGTTGTAGTTGATCTTGATGGCGTTGAAGGTAGATGGCAAGGACGTCATGATGAAATGAACGAGGAAACCATCAGAGATCTCCATCTTCATCTCCTTAAGCCTATGAGCCATGTCACACATGTTCAAGATGTGCTCCCTTATGCCAGATGTGCCAGTGTACTGAGAAGAGACTAGCTTCATGATGAGAGTACTGGCATAGGTCTTAGAGGAGCTCTTGAAATTTTCCTCAACCTTAGCCAGGAACTCCTTAGCGGTGTAGTCATGTCCCTCTGAATTCTTAGTGGGAAGTGCACCCTTAATGCCAGGGCTGATGGTGCCAGTCATGACTAGGGCTGGACGAAAAGCTCGTGGCTCGTTAGCTCGGCTCGGCTTGTGACTAGCTCGGCTCGGCTCAGCTCGGCTCGTTCACTTTTTCTAACGAGCCGAGCTAGGTTTGTAGCTCGTTATGCTTAACGAGCCAGCTCGAGCTGGCTCGCGAGCCGCTCGCGAGCCAAACGAGCCAGCATGCTCCAACAGGCCCAGCACCCCTCGGTCTCCTCCTCCCTCCACACACCATATTCCTTTCCCGAATCACGCCGCCACCACACCTTATCTCCTCCCAAATCCCCATTGCATGCCTGCTTTGCTCCGTTCGTGAACCGCACCTCTTGCCTCGCTGACCTGTCACCTTGTTCCCTCGTCGCCCACTTGCGAGCTTGCCCGGAGGAGCTCCACGAGGTTGTCTCGCGAGCCAAACGAGCCAGCATGCTCCAACAGGCCTAGCACCCCTCGGTCTCCTCCTCCCTCCACACACCTTATTCCTTTCCCGAATCACGCCGCCACCACACCTTGTCTCCTCCCATATCCCCATCGCATGCCTGCCTTGCTCCGTTCGTGAACCGCACCGCTTGCCTCGCTAACCTGTCACCTTGTTCCCTCATCGCCCACTTGCGAGCTTGCCCGGAGGAGCTCCACGAGGTTGTCGGCGTCCTTTCTCCCGTCATAGCACTCGCCTCTCCCTTCTCCTTCGTCATCGACGCTGCAGCCATCAACGCCAAAGCTCATGATGAACATGAGCTCATTGTCCTCACCGCTCTTCCCATGACTATGGCAATGATAGAAGAGGACTGAGTCAAGATCCAAACCATGGATAGGCGACGTGAAGCGCGGCGGCTGACATCTCAAGCCAGGCGGTGCCACCCCTCCCTCTACCTCCCTCGTGCGGTGGTGTCGGTTCCTCCACATCTCCAGCCCCAGTCCCCTCTCGGTCGCGACGACCTCTGCGTCGTCGGCTACCGCCTCCTCGCCCGACACGTCATTGTGCTCAAAGGCGTGAAGATGTACCCAACGGCATGGTTATCGTCTTGTTCCCCAGGTCGTAGCAGAGATGCTGGAGGCGAGTGACGAGCTTAACGAGCTGGCTCGCGAGCCAGCTCGAGCTTGTAACGAGCCGAGCCGAGCCAGCATTCTAGCTCGTTAAGATAACGAGCCGAGCCGAGCCAGCTCGTTATCCTAACGAGCTGGACCGAGCCGAGCCGAGCCGAGCCGAGCTGGCTCGGTAGTCCAGCCCTAGTCATGACCATGAGAGCCATACGGTTGGACTTCTCCCACTTCTCAAAAGCAGGCGTAGCAGCTTGTCCAGCCTCAGGAGCAGCGGGCTTCTCCTCTCTTAGAGCCATATCCAGATCATTCCATGCCAAGCATGTAGTGACCTTGCTCTTCCAGTCCGGAAAGTTTGCCCCGTTGAGGTTCTCGATGTTGCTGAGAACAGAGGCAGCAGCATTGACGTTCGTCACTGAAAATAAGAGAAAACTTAGCTTAGTAATGATATACAATGAAATGCGAAATTAAGTGCATGATTAAAACCCTACGGTGGTCTGATTAAAATCACACAAATAAATTTCAATTTGCATCACCGGTGGGGAAAACAAACGAAATTTAACTTAAAATACTCATGATCAATCAACGGTGGTCAGAAATAATCACAAGTTTACTCTAAATTAACTTCACGGTGGATCCATTTAAATAGAGGCATCTCAAAGTATATTGGTGGATTTAAACTTAAAATAATGTAAAACACCAACATATAAAATTAACTTACTGAAAACTTTGCTTAAAACATTAATTTAGAGGCTAAAAGTGCTTAAATATAATGCTTAAATCTTAAAAGAATGAATAAAACACTTAATTCGTGCGGACAGGCCGAAATTCAAAATCGCGGCCCAGCTCGGAATTACGCGCGGCCCGGCCCAGCTTAACGGCGCGGCCCAGCTGAACACACGCGCGCACGCGCGATAAATAACGCGCGCACGGTGCGGGCAGGCCGGCTAACGGGCTGGCAGGGCGGAGGCCCGAAAACCAGCGGCTGGGCCGCTGATTCGGCCCACCGCGCGCGCGCCCGCACGCGGCATCTCGCCCAGCACAACCACGGCCGGGGCGAGACGCCGTCGGATTGGAGCGGACGGCCAGGATTAAACGAGCTCGGCATAAAAGGCCGGCCGAACCCTAGCCCCCCCTCACTGTGCTCATTTCTCACCCGCTCCCCTCACTCGCTCCCTTCCTCGCTCGCCGCCGCCGCGTGTGAGCACGCGTCCGCGCCCGCCGGCAGGCCATGGCGCCGTGGGGAGAGGCTCGCCGGAGCACGCGTGCGAGTAAACGCGCGCGGCGCCGTCGAGTCCCTCCACCGTGGTGCCCTCAAGGCCGTCGGTGAGGCGGATCTGAGGCGGTGGCTCGTCGGCGCCCGGAGGCACACGACGGCGAGGAGGACGGCCACGACGACGACGCCCTGGAGGGCGTGCGCGTGCCGAGGAGCCCGCGCGGCGGATCTGAGGCCGCGCGGCCCGGATCTGATGCGTGGCGAGGTCACGCCAGAGGCGGAGGGCTCGTCGGCAACCGGGAAGGGAAGAGGCGCCGCCATCCGCGCGCGGTGGATCTGAGTGCGGCGGAGGGCGGTGGCAACCCGAGAGGTAAGACCTCTCATCTTAGGGTTAGCTTAGGGTTAGGGTTAGGGTTAGGATGTGTGAGTTCCAACCCTAGAGCCCAACTTAGCTTAGGTGCGCATCAATTCGTGTGACATGGCAATTTTAATGAAGTAATGAAAAAACCCTAATTACTTACATCTAAAACCGTGAACTGAATTAGCTGAATTGCTTACTGTAACGCCTAAAACATGAACTAAACTTAGTCTAAAACATGACTAATTACTCACTGCGCATAGATATATCTAAAGAATAACTTAAAACATGATTAATCTTCATTGCGCAGTAGCAGAACTTAACTAAACAGAGTTAATTACTGAACTAAAACATGATTAACTTAGCTAATTCACCTCTGTCTAGGGCTAGATCAAACAATTTAGAACTTAACTGACTAAAAACATGAATAGATCTAGCACAGGAACCGAACCACTGACTTAAATATTAGAGGATCTAATCGACTAGATTAGGCTAACTGATACCAATTGTTAGAACTAAATTAACTTAGATCAAAACAATACTTAGGGCTAAAACAGGATCATCTAGTCAATAACAGATCACATCTAGATTAACTAATCTAATGCGGAATTAGGGTTCGGTTAGATCAATACCAGCAGAGGTGGCGTCCATGGCGAGAGCTTGATGACGAAAACGTTCAGGGATGTAGCGTAGTCGTTTCTTGAGCGTCTTCAAGCGATTGCCTGCTGGACGGTACCGAGTATGCCCCACAGCAGGGCGGCGATGGAGGACTCCGGCTTCCAGACCCTCCAGAGCGCTCAATTGATCGGTAGAGGTGGAAAGATGGCGCAAGGGAACCCTAGGGGTACCCTCTCTTCTTATAGGTTCGCTCTGTGGGCCCGGGGCCGAGTCCTAGATAGAAACACTTCGGTTTGCCTCCCGATCAAGGCAGAAAACGGACTCCTAATTTGTTTCCCTTATTTCTGATTCTGTTTTGTACCTTTCCGTGTTTATAACAGAATTTGTTGCCCGCAGGTCAACAGAAAAGGAAAACCAACACCCCTCTCCTTGGGCTGCTGGTGGTGAGCTGCCTGAGCGGCGTGCTCCTGCCCAAGCAACCTACAGAGACATCGTCGTCCGCGCTGGTAGCCCGCGACCTCGCAGCTGTGATTCGCTGCCGCGGCAGCCTTCGCCCTCGCCGCCGCTGCCGCCTCGCATCCGCTTGCGCTCCGAGATCCACAAGATCCAGGATGCTGCAACGGAGGACGATGGCTGGCGCGTGGTGAGGAACAAGCGCAGCCGCCGGCGCGTGGTGAGGAACAAGCGCAGCTGCCGGCGCGTAGCGGAGCTGCAGAGCAAGCGGAGCCCAATCCCAGCTGCCATTCTTGGACGCTGTTTCAACTGCCTTGAAAAGGGTCATCGGAAGGCAAACTGCCGGGAGCCTACAAGGTGCTTGCGCTGCGCGATCCTTCGAGTGTAGCCGCCCGCGCCAGACACGACGGGAGTACCACCAGCCCGCCCGTCATGCGTCGACGAAGCCGGACACCGACGGCATGCCAGTACATCCGAGGTCAACCGGGAGAGCGCTTGCTCCCACGCAAATGCCCGGGGGTAGCACGGTGGCGCCTGGTGGGGCGACCTCCTCTGACCCGCCGGCGAGGCGTCGCCGGAACCGACGGCGCAGGGGGCGGCGCGGTGCTGGTAAAAGGAACCGGCGCTCCGGCAATGCGGATGATGAAGGCACTTCCTCTGAGCGAAACCTGCACTCCTCGCCGTCGCGGCCGCCCTCACCAGGTCCGAGGCAGGAGGTCGCGCCGCCGGCATGCTACATCGAACGAACAAAGGACATCAATCAGTGGGATGCGGAATTGGAGTCCCGTGCGGTGTTTGTCCAGGTGGTTGGAACCCGACCGCCGGTGACGCCGCAGGAAGCTCTAGAGGCAATTGCAGCGAGGTTTGGCATTGACAATGGCCGGCTAGAGATTCATCGAGCAGCATCGCCGCAGGATTTCTTTCTGTTGCTGCCTGACCATGACGCCTACCAGTTGGTCATGGGTGGAGACAGGTCTGTGCAAACGCCTATGTTCAAACTGCTCCTCCGGCCATGGCACAGGCTTGTGTATGCGGAGCATGGAGCCTTGTATCACAAAGTGCAGATTGATCTTGAAGGCAATCCAATGCATGTATGGGATTACAGTACGGCAGCAGACCTTCTCCGGCCTTACTGCTCCATTGAGAGCGTTGATTCGGACACACTTGCCCGTCGTGACCTCTCTGTGTTTCGGGTTACGGCATGGACGACCAGGCCGGAGTTTATCCCAAATTCCAGACCTCTCATTGTTCCTAAGCTAATGGATGATGAGTCGCCATTCTACCATTTTCGGCGCACATTGAAGTACACGGTGCATATCAAAGTCAGGCGCCTCCTAGTTCAGCTCCCGCCTGACTCGCCTCCACCATCGCCGCCACCCACACCGCCCTCGGGACCTTCCAGCGATGATGATTCTCAGGCGAGGAGCCCGAAGAGGCCTCGCCGGCGACGCGGCCGGTTCAGGTTGGAGAGGAACGTTTCTACTGATGAAGACTCCCAGCCGTCCTCTGAGGAGCGGGCCGTTGATGGTATGGCTGTCGAGCCCGGCGCTCCGGCGATCCTGGCGCTCCGGCCATCCTCCGGCGAGAGGTCCAACAGTTGCGTGCACGCTAGGGAGCAACCCCCAACAACCCCAGACATGTGCGTTATTGCAGCTCCAAAAGAAATAATAAAGAATTGGGATGGAACAGCGACTGTGACTCATGAGCAGAGCATTCATTCTGGGCTGGAAGCCTCGAGCCCCTCACCCCAACGTTCACCTAACAGAGGTGATGGCGGGGTTTCTGAGATGGAGATGGTTCCATTGGATTCAAACCTGATTCGCGGCTCCGAGGGATTGGAGGTCACGCGCAGTTTCGACCCCATGTTCTGGAAGCGTCCTGGAAATGCTCTGGGCTGCATGTGGCCGTTGAGCCGAGCCTACGGCAGCGCAGCTTGGGCCAAGAAGAGGATGGCGAGTTTCAGCCTCCACCATCAGGACAGGGAGAGCATGGACTATTGCGGCAAGAAGAGTCCGACCCGGAAACATTCCAATCGGGTATGGAGGAGCAAGAGCAGAATGTTAGCTTGACAAGAGAAGCTCTTGTGGCCCAAACTGGGCAACGTGAGGCTACTCTGGACCCTCCGAGTGACAATGAAACTGAGAGAGATGGCCAGCTTGTGGAGGATAATTCCGCACAGGAGTTTCTGTCTGCAGTATCAAAGCCCACCGGAGAAAATGCACTAGTACAAGCGACGACACCAGCCACCAGAACACGAAGAAAAAAGACGATTAATGCCGGCTCCCTCCGTCGAAGTAGCAGGATTGCTAATGCGGGAGGCGTCGGTCACACAATCGAAAGAGCGCAGACTTTGCTCATGCGCAGGCTGGGAGTGATATCCGAGCAAGAACTCATGACGCCGGAGGCTCGCGAAACATATGCGCGCCTGTTTGAACACCCTTTGTCACGCTCACATCTAATGGCTCTAACAGCATTGTTTGGATGGACTATACCTGATGATTGCGAGGCTCGCTCGGCCGAGCTCCTAGTGAACTAGGCCTTGAGCTGATGCTGGCATGTATTGGTTGTCCTCAACAATATTGAACATGGATATTTCAAACATTCTTGTGTGGAACGTGAGGGGCTTAAACAAAAAGACCCATCGTGATTCTGTACGTGAGCTCATTGCAACTACACGACCGGAGATTGTATGTCTGCAGGAGACTAAAATCCAGAATATGTCCACACGGGTGCTCCTGTCCACGCTCGGCCAAGAGCTAGAACACGTTGCGCTCCCAGCGGCGGGCACCCGAGGTGGTGTGCTGATTGCGTGGAAGAGCGTTGCCTGTCAAGCAATAGCCACTCGTATAGATAGCTACTCAACCTCGGTCCTGCTACGAACAGCCCAAGGACATGAATGGTGGTTCACCGGCGTCTACGGACCACAGCCGGACGCACACAAGCTGCTCTTCCTAGAGGAGATGCGTGGGGTTCGCGCGGCATGCCCGGGACCTTGGATCATCACTGGAGACTTCAACTTGATTTACCGATCGGCAGACAAAAACAACACAAACATCGATCGTGCCATGATGGGCAGATTTCGCCGATTGCTCAATGACTTACAACTCCGAGAAATCGAGCTTTTGGGGAGAAGGTTCACATGGTCCAACAAGAGGGCGGCGCCAACTCTCGTCCGCCTAGACAGGGCGTTCTGCACGGCTGCATGGGAGACGATATTCCCCAATTTTCTACTCCAAAGCACTGCCGCGGGAATATCAGATCATTGCCCACTTTTACTAAGCCTCCAAAGCAACAGCACAGGCAAGAGACGCTTTCATTTTGAAAGCTTCTGGCCTAAACTTGAGGGCTTCCAAGAAACGGTGAGCGATGCATGGAACTCCGTCGCGAGCACGTCGTGCCCCATTGAGAATCTTGCTGTCAAACTGCAGGCAACAAGCCGTGCTTTACAAGCATGGAGTCAAAAGAAAGTGGGTAATGTGGCTGCGCAGCTCGAACAAGCACGCGAACTCCTGCATCGCCTGGAGATAGCTCAAGATGCGCATGGCCTCACACCGGAGGAAGCTTGGTTAAGGCGCCAACTGAAGCAACATTGTCTTGCACTTGCATCGTTGCATCGCACAATTATCCGTTTGCGTTCACGGATTGATTGGCTTGCCGAGGGAGATGCTAATACTATCTACTTCCATTCACATGCAAGGTATCGCAAACGAAAAAATTTCATCTCCAAACTCCAAGTCGGGGAGAGGATTCTCACATCACATGAAGAGATGGAAGAAGCAGTCTGGGAATACTACAACAGTCTGCTTGGCACGCAAGAGCTGAGGACTGAAACACTAAATCTTGATGCATTCTACCAGCGAGGCCATGAGCTTTCTGAATTGGACACACCCATCTCGGAGTTAGAGGTTTGGGAGGTGATAAAAAATATGCCACTGGACAAGGCGCCTGGCCCGGACGGATTTACGGGGCGGTTCTACAAGTCATGCTGGAACATTATAAAGCTGGATGTTATGGCGGCGATCGGTGCGGTGCACGGTGGAGATGGCAGGAAGCTCCATCTCTTGAACTCAGCATATATGGTACTTATACCAAAAAAAGAGGATGCCATCAAGGTTGGAGACTACTGCCCCATCAGTTTAGTCCATAGCTTCGCAAAGTTGATCACAAAGATACTTGCAAACCGCTTGGCCCCAAAATTGAGTTCCATGGTGGCGCCGAACCAGAGTGCGTTTATTCGAGGAAGATGCATTCATGATAATTTCCTACTGGTGCAGCACATGGCCAAATTTCTCCATCGCCAAGGAAAGCCTCGCCTCCTCCTCAAACTCGACATCACGAAAGCATTTGACTCTGTGTCATGGGCCTTTCTACTAGAGGTGCTGACTCACCTTGGCTTCGGCTGGAGATGGAGAAACCTCTTGTGCAACCTTGTCGGTGTTAAGAAACCGGCCGACAAGTAAATTTGTAACTACGGCGCCTGACGATCTTCTATGATGGCGAGGGTTTTGCGAGGGAGGCAAGGTTTATACTGGTTCAGGCAATCGATGCCCTACGTCCAGTTCGTGGGTGGTTCGTGTTCCGACTTGCAGAGGGGAGCTACAAGTGTTGACGAGGGAGGAGAGAAACTCCAAGCCTCTTCGTGTGTATTTCTATGTCTGTGTGTTGTCTATCTATCCGGGGATCCGATCCCCTCGCCTCATGCACCCAGCTCTCCTTTTATAGTCAAGGAGTGAGCCGGTTTACAAATGGGAACGGGGCTTCCGAGTTGTGGGCTAGCGCGGCTACACGCCGCACTAGTCTGAACCCTAGCTGCCACTGTGGCCCTAGTCAGGCGGCGTCCTGTCAGCCCGGTCGCCGGGCAGGTGGTCGAGATGTCAACCCAGACTGTCGCGGCCGTCTTGTCGCCGGTCCGGTCTTCGTCCCTGTTCAGGGTGATGATGATGTCGTAGCCATCCCGCTGCTGTACTCGAGGTGTCAGGCGGCGCCGCGAGATGGGACGGGTGCCACTGTGCGGATCACATCGCGTGCCTGCAAGTATATGAGTTGCTGGGTAGAGTTAAGGCTCCCCAGCTACTCGTCGTAAATGCCTGTCCTCCTTGTCAGAGGAAAATCTTCTCGACGAAGTCTCCCAACTCGGGGTCGGGCGAAGCGTGGCTTGTGGGCCCGCCCGACTGGGGGTCGGGCGAGGCGGAAGTTGTGGGCCCGCCCGACTGGGGGTCGGGCGAGGCGGAGTCTGTGGACCCCACCCGACTCGGGGTCGGGCGGGGCGGAAGTCGTGGGCCCGCCCGACTGGGGGTCGGGCGAGGCGGAACTTGTACGTGCCCTCGGGGTCGGCCGTGGGCCCCTCGAGCGCTCTGTTGTCATGCACCTGTTCCTGTGGGCCCTACACAATTTTAAGCTGAGACGGTTAGCGGGATTAAGTATCCTAGATCAGGATACCCTGATTTGGGTATCCGTCAAACCTGCTGTCCTCATCCTCCACTAGAGTACTACTAAACGGTCAGCCGGGGGAGATGATCGCGCACAGACGCGGGTTATGGCAGGGTGACCCGCTGTCCCCAATGCTCTTCATTATTGTCATGGATGTTCTGAGCAGCCTAGTGTCAAGGGCAGAGGCAATGGGAATTCTCGCACCGCTAACTTCCAGACCGATGGGCCACCGGATGTCGATTTATGCAGACGACGTGGTCCTCTTTGTCTCCCCGTCTGGTGGTGAATTGGAATTCACCAAGAATCTGCTCCACATGTTTGGGAATGCGTCCGGGCTGCGCACAAACATGACCAAATCATTAGTCATCCCGATTCAATGTGGCGACGAACATGTGCAGCAGGTGCAGGCCACTATGGAGTGTGAGATTGCCCAATTTCTGTGCAAATATCTGGGGTTACCACTCTCCATCTGAAGGCTCACCAAGACTGACCTGCAACCTATCATTGACAGAATTGCTGATATGTTGCCGGGATGGAAAGCGGCGTTGATGGATACAGCTGGGAGGCTTATTCTTGTTAAGCATGTCCTAACGGCAGTGCCTATATATGTTCTTATTGCACTGGATGTGCCACGTTGGGTGATCAAGGCAATCGACAAAATTCGGAGGGCATTCTTGTGGCGAGGAAGGAAAGAACTACGAGGTGGACATTGCCCGGTTGCATGGGAGCGAGTGATCCGGCCACTGGAACATGGAGGCCTCGGCATACATAATCTAGAAACCTTGGGATGGGCACTACGTATGAGATGGTTGTGGCTACAAAAAACAGACCCGGGCAGACCATGGTCTTTGCTCAATATCCAAGTCCCGGCTAATGTCAGAACCATGTTCGCAATATCGGTGACGACGATGGTGGGGGACGGGCGCAACACTTTCTTCTGGACAGACCGTTGGATTCATGGCAAGGCCATTGCTGACCTTGCGCCGGCTCAAATGCCGTTCGTCCGAAGAAGGGGTTGGCGAGGAAGAAAAGTGGCCGACGCCCTGGACAGAAACTCGTGGACGAAGGACATCATCGGAGGGCTCCCTGTGCTGGCTATATGGCAGTTCTTGCTGCTCTGGGATATCATTGGCGGGGTTACGTTGGCCCCGGACCGGCCAGATCAGCACGTTTGGACGCCGGAAGCCTCTGGCCAGTTCTCAACTAAATCTGCCTATGAGCGATACTTCACGGGAGGTATAAAATTCGAGCCGCACAAGAGGTTGTGGAAGACATGGGCGCCACTCAAGACCAAGCTCTTCATTTGGCTAGCAATCTGGAACCGGTGTTGGACAGCTGATCGCCTGGCTCGCCGTGGCCTCCAACATTCGGACCGCTGTCCTTTATGCGATCAAGCCGACGAAGACATACAACATATTTTGACAACGTGTGTTTTTACAAGGGAGGCATGGTTCCATGTTCTACAATGGTTAGGCCTTGGCACATTGTCCCCGTCCTCAGACGAAACAAGTTTCAAGGAATGGTGGCGACGGTCTAGTAGGCGAGTGTGCCCAGAAAAGAGGAAGGGCTTCAACACACTAATCATCCTCGTGGCGTGGGAGATTTGGAAACACCGTAACCGCTGCGTCTTTGACGGGATGCAGCCACATATGCAGGCACTGCTACGAGTGATTAGGGAGGAAGCCGACCTATGGATGTTAGCGGGGGCGAAGAAGCTAAAACAGCTCATGTAAGCTGCGTTTTTTGGTCAATGGGTAGACAAAATTAGCAAATGGCGCGAATGTAATTGTAAAACTAACCTCGGCCAGAGCATGGCATTGTACGGGATAATTTCTTCTTCTTAATACAATGACACGCAGTTCTCCTGCGTGTTCGATAAAAAAACAAACTATAAAACTTTTTTTTTTGGTCTCAAGGACTCTCCAACCCATCAGTTGTTGTCATCGTTATGGTGTAAAATGGCAATGATGCCTTGTACAATAATTGGGGAGCACTTGAAAAAGGAGATATGTTATTGAACAGGTACAGCGAACCTCAGATAGAGTTATTATACTTTTGGTTGTAAATAGTACATTGGTTGTTTTAGTAGCTATATAAGCTTTCTACATGCATATATGTAGTATGTTGCTAGACAGTCTAAACCTCCATGCTTGGAGTATATACTTAGTAAGTGATTAAGATTTTCCTATATTTTCCTTTCTTTAGTTGTTGTGGTGGTTTTCCTCACATACACATTTTGATCGTTTACATTTTATATGTATCTACATCAGTGCTTTAATACATACATATGTCCGGCACAAATGAAATGCCTACTACTTCAAACAAAGGGAATCTTTCCTCTTAGGTGTAGAAGGTATGCAACTTTTTTTTTAACAAAAAAGCACAGTACATACGCACACACTCACACGCGCATGAATACTTATATTTATAAGAACATGTAGGCAACTTCTACTTTTATGAGCGCCTTTGAAAGTTTGAGCCAGTTGATCTTGGGATTCATAATGTCACGACATGCGCCTTGCTAAAAGATTGAGCCAGCTGATCTTGGGATTCACAGAGTTACCGCATTCGCCCTGTTGTCAACAGGAACGTCGCCTCCCACTGAAAAAATAAATAACCATAAATGTACAACACCTCGTGCCAAGTTTAAACTTGAATCCAAGTGGGTTGGCTTCAACAAAAAAAATCTAACCAGCTGAGATGCAACCACATTTGACGCAAATGTAGTGACAAGCATCGGCCTTACGTTCGTATGCTGAAAAGTCCGCAAATGTAGTGACAAGCATCGGCCTTGCGTTCTTTGCTGCTTTGGAGCCAAATGTAGTGACAAGCATCGGCCTTACGTTCGTATGCTGAAAAGTCCGCAAAAAAATTGAATGGAGGGTACAATAACACAAACGGTGCAGAAACTTTTGCACACATCCATCAACATGTATATACCTTGTTCCATACCGTGACCACACACATAACTGGCACTGCGCCCGCGACCCCTCCTCAAATCACATCAGAAAGTATCTATTCTACATATCATACGGTGCCTTCTTGGCTCGTTCAGACAGGACATTCGACAAGTGTAAATGTTGTATTGTGAAAGGAATTCACAAAATAGCCTTAAATTTCACTTTCAAATCATATTTAATCCCAGATTCCCAGTCTACACTCTTACAACTCAGCAATGTATTGCAAAGTCAATCCTTACAAGTGAGCCCGACGTAAGTGGCTAACGTAATTGTAGTAATTCTTACTTTGAGCATGGCTAGATAAATCGACTTTTTGTGCTAAAAAAAAGGATAAACCCACATTTGAAATGCAAAAGGATAACAGCAAAATTATTTCTGCTTACGAGACAAGGAAAGACCTAGAATAAATGCTGTATAGTATAACAAAGAAAATGTTGTGCGGGAAAAAAATAAAGACGTCGACAGCAGGATTCGAACCTGCGCGGGCAAAGCCCAGTAGATTTCGAGTCTACCTCCTTAACCACTCGGACATATCGACGTTATTGGACCAACAACAGATGTATCTAATGTTATTCTTTAAATATATCTCTGGGCCGCTGAACAGCTCAATAAACTTGCGAGATTAGCAAATTCCAGTCGGAGTCGGATTCGGCCCCGAATGTGTTTCGGCCCACGGCTACTATAAGCTCCCAGCCCCGCCGTCGCTGCCCTTGTGTTTTCGCGATTCTGCAGCCATGTCGGTGGCGGCTGGGGTGAGCGACTCCGCCATCGCGGTGCGCGACAAGCTCCGCGGCAAGATCGGCCAGGCCAGGGTCAAGCGCTACTGGCCGGGGCAAGCGCCCGACTGGGCCGGCCACCGTGACGACGACGGACACCACGACCTCCCTTTCATTGCCGCCACGCTGGATCAGGCGTTCCCGCGCCCCGGAGACAGAGACGATTCCGCCGCCGTCAGGAATGCCCTCCGCGCGGACCACAGCCGTATCCGGCATGCCGAGGTCGTGTCCACGGCCACGGTAGTGGAGGAGCGGTCGGAGGCCGAGGTGGTGCCGCCTGCCGACGATGAGGACGACGAGGAGGTTCTGGAGCAGCGGAGGCGCCGGATCCGGGAGCGGCGGCTGCAGCTGGAGCGGGGGGAGGAGGGGCTTCTGCCGCAGGAGGCGGAGGAAGAGGAGACCGCGGCGGAGGAGGAAGAGTCGGAGTGCGAGGCGGACTCAGAGGACGAGGTCATGTGCGTCGCCGTGGTGAAGCCGGTGTTCGTACAGAAATCACAGCGGGACACTGTCGCAGAGAGGGAGCGGATCATGGAGGAGAAGCGGCAGCTGGAGGAGCTGGTGAAGAAGAGGATGGAGGAACGGAAGGTGGAGACCAGGCGGATCGTGGTGGAGGTGATCATGAAGGAGCAGATTGAGAGGACACAGAGCAAGGAGGCTGCCACTATGGACATTGACACTGATGATGAGTTGAATGCAGAGGACGAGTACGAGGCATGGAAGAATCGAGAGGTTTCGAGGATCAAGAAGGACAGAGAGGCCAGATCGACAGAGAAAGGGGAGACTGAAATGGTCAGAAAAATGACGGAGCAGGAGCGTGAGGAGCGGCAGAGGACGACTCCGATGCATCATGCTAAACCCAGGCACAAGAGGAAGTTCTTGCAGAAATACTATCACCATGGCGCCTTCTTTCAGGAGAAGCCTGATGATGGGAGACAAACATTCGGTCTGGATGATGTCTATCTGCGTGATTTCTCTGAAGCCACCGGAGAAGACAAGATGAACAAGTCCATCTTGCCTAAGGTTATGCAAGTGAAGAAATTTGGGCGAAGGAGTAGACCGAAATGGACACATCTCGCCAACGAGGACACTACACATTGGAGTATTCCGTATGTAGTCTAGGCTGTAATCGTTTATGATATGAGTTTAGTGACTTAGTCGTAGTACGACAGCCCTTCTAATGTTTTTGTGTGTTGTTCTAAGTAAAATCAATGGCCTGCAATAGTATCTGTTCTGCTCATATTAGTTGCCTACTTGCCCCATGACTCTTATCACCTTAATCTCTTTATCAACAGAGTTTCTGCAGGAACTTGCCGATCGTTTTGTATGTTCTGTCTTCTGTAACAACTCATACTGAAATCCAGCTCAACATGAATTCATCATTTAACCATTAACAGGTTGTGGAAATATTGGCTTTTCTACCAAGTATACGAAAAGAAATGGCGGGCATGAATATGCCCATTGCCAATCGAAAGGGAAGCATGCGAACTAAGGATTGAGATGCAAAATAAAATGACACGACACAATACCTGTTTTTCCTGCCTGAACTGGTACTGACCTGCTGCTAGCACATCTGAAATGAGTGACCTGCTGGCATTTTCATATGTTTTCTTTCTACTGGAGAATGCTTCAGATGTAGTGTAATAATCTTCTGAATTGCTTTTTCTATATATGTTTTTGGCATGGCTGCTCCTTTCACACTGTCTTTTGCTTTGTTAGAAACCCCTCAGACTTAAATTGATTCCATTTTGTGTTTCTTATGGTTTTTCCTGGGTAATGATCCCTCTCTGAATCTCACTAGCAAACAAAAAACACTGGATCAATTCTTCTGGATAATTCGAAGGATGATTCCCTTGTCATTTTTGTCGACATTTTCAATAGATGAGTAAGTATCTTATTATTTGTTACCATTCTGATTATTTGTTGTGCTAACCATTTTTTTCTACTGAATTTATTTCTGATTTTGTTCCCCACACTGCATGGTAACTCTCTATAACACTTTCATCTTTTCTCCATTGAGGGCAGTGACTGTGTCAGCTATATCAGGTCATAGTGCGCTAATTTGTCCACATATAAGTCGATTCAAGGTGTAAACAAACATTGCGCATGATTTATTTTTAACAAATGACTGTACACGCCATAGCTAAAAGGTTCAGGCTTGCTTGCTGGTAGGTGTCGGATTTGGTTTGACTTGAGAGATTAATGAACAACCAAGCAGGCATATGTTTGATATTTCGATTTCTTGATCTACACAACTCCAACCTGAAATTACCCATGTATAAGTGGGAGTTGATTAGTCCCATATTGTCTTTGTTTTGGTCTTTTATTTACTTGTGTATCTTAAAGGTTAATTTGCACCAAATATTTTCATTTTGACTGAGGGAAAATATTCGGTGGAAAGAAACTGGCAAACTGCGGTAGGCACAAGTTTATGACACCACTGATGACTGATCATATCCAAGCTTTAGAGGAATGCGCCGGAGGGCCGAAACAAATAACAATACTAAACCAACATGATTAGATGCATGTTCACCTAACTGGGTCCAGGGGGACATTCTTAGGCCGTAACCAAGGCTCGTGTCGGGGTGCAAAAGCACCTTTCCACGGCACCCTGCGATATTAAACTCGGCTTAATTTGACCAAAGTGCCGTCCTTAATACAATAATCCACCGTTAAACCCGGCCGGTCGGCTCGAGGCCTAGTGAATCGCTACGCACCGCCGTTCAACGCATCGAAGAGCACCATCGCAGCACTCGTCCGGGGTTCACTCCGGGGTTGCTGTCGGTTTTGGAGGGCGTGTGTGTATTGTACGGAACATTCTTAGTTGCAATTCATTCGTGGAGCATAGCACGCAAGCTGAGTGAACTTTCTGCAAACCCTCTGTACTCGACTTATCAACAATGCCCATCACAAGGATCCCTAAAATCTGTAGTTTTGTGAAGATGTGTCTTAACTCTATAGTTTTATGATGGTTTTATCAAATAATCTGTAGTTTTGTCAGTAACTTTCATTTATTTCGCATCTTCAATTAATCCTATCCATACTTGCAGGAAAAAAAAAAGAAAAATTCTATCCATGCAAAAACAAAGGAAGCATCACGTTCAGCCTGAATATTTAAGCACGCCGTCTCTCATGACGGACATTTACGTGCAACCACAAAGATGTGGGTCCACTTCCTCTGGAACAATCCAACCAGCAGGCATGGCCGCGTGGCCCGGGCGCGCACGTACGGGCGTGACCATGCCGCCGTACCCGCACGTGCACACGCGTGGCAGGCAGCCGTCGCCATTGAATCCGATGGCACCAACCAAACGAGGCGTCAACAGACACGGGACCATGGCCGCCGAGCCGAGCAGTGCATCACTGGCCGGTAGCGCATCGGCGTCGCCTATACATGGCAGTGCGCCCGCGCGTCGCCGTCCATGTCGGCAGCAGCAGCAGCCAGCCAGCGAGCGAGCGGCAGCGGCCGGCCGGCGGGCTCCATCTTACCGGCCGGTGGCGTCTCCACGTCGGTCCAATCTACTAACCAGCAATGTCGACCAGTCCTGCTGCGCCGACCCGTCCTCTCTTCTTCGTCATCCTTCGGACACCCGACACTGCACCTTAATTTGTCCATTGATCTATCACAAAATTATAGATTTTCGGAATGTTAATAATATTTATTATTAAAAGCAGCCAATATGTGGTTGTGAACTAAAAAGAACTATCATGGGAAAGTTTTCAAAATAAATCTGGAGCTAACTACTAGTAGTATACTAAGACTTATTGGAAAACAACAGAAATGTGTTAGTGTCTTCGTTTCGGGATAATAATATGTGCATTCGGCCAACATTAACAGTGTTCGACAGGCTGCAGCTGCGGCAGTAGAAAAATAACTGCGAACACTGTAGCTGCTGCTGAAGAAATAATTGCGAACACTATAACTACTGCTGCTACCTGCTGCAAAACTTCCAACCGAACAGGCTGATTTTGCTATACCTATGCAAAATCCTTTTGTCACACATAATAGAGATCTCCACATCCCAGTGCAGAAAACACAATGCACTAAAGCATACAAAAATATTGCATTCCTGACAAACAACATTTACATACCTCCAGTTTATTATTATCCACTACAAGAATCAATCAGTGCCACTTCTAGTAGCAGCTACCAATTCAGAACATTGCAATTTTCCTGTCATCTCAACGGGTAAAGAAACCACTGGATTCTTGGTTCTTAGCGCCGTACATTGCCCTACCTCCCAATGGACAAGACAAAATCACCTAAAAATGTTGAAAGAAGACAAAGCTAAAGAATAAACAGAGCAGGATGGTCATAAGTGTCTTTATAATTAATTACAAGGTGCTCTTGGCAAAACGCACACCATTAAACCCCACCTCGTCGTCCTCTGCCTCCCCCCTCTTCTCCTCACTCCCGCAATTCACCGGCAAGCAGCCAAGAAACCTCACAAGTCACAAGCCAACCTCTCCATTCATCTCCTCTGCTTTCCACGAAACCTAGATTTCACGAGTGGCTGACGTTGTGATGCTCACCTAGCCATGGCGCCGCCACAGGAGCGGGACTACATCGGGCTGTTGCCTGCCTCGGCGGCGGCGGCAGCCACGGAGCTGCGCCTGGGGCTACCGGGCGCGGAGGAGGAGGAGGAACTTGAGGGCAGTGAGGCGGTGGTGCGGGCGCCGCTGACGCTAGAATTGCTGCCGAAAGGCAGCGCGAAGCGCGGGTTCGCGGACGCCATCGTGGGAGGCCCGGCCGGGCAGCGGCCGGACGCGGCGGCGCGGGGCAAGGCGGCGGTGGAGGACGAGGAAGAAGAAGAGGAGAAGAAGAAGGCGCAGGCGCCGGCGGCAAAGTAGGTGGATTCGGGACCTTGGGTTGGTGTGTGTGTGGGATCGCCGGTTGGTGCCTTGGCGGTTTAAGCTCCCCTGTTTTTTTTCCCTGCTTAAAATTGTTTTTCTTCTCTTGTTCTTTAGCAAGAGTCATATTTTTCTCTATTTTTTTTGAACTTTTTTTGGTTACTTGGCGTCTCCGTCGTTTTTTTCAGTTATCAGGCGTTCTTTTCTTGACAATCCCATTATATTTGGTAGTCGATTCGCATCATGGCTTCTTTTCTTTGTGAGAATTCTCCTGTTTTTCCTTTTGAAAACAATTCATCATTGTCTCCTTAATGTTTTGTCAATATTTGTACTAATAAAAGATTAGCAGCCGTACCGGGTTTAGCGGTTTCTGTTGAAGCAAATTGTAGAAAAACTGTTGCAACTTATGTCTGCAAAATAAACCCGTTATAAAGGAATTCTTCATTTCGCCAAAAACAAATGTCTTTCCTCCGGCACTCTGCTGGTGGCGACATGTACTCGTTGTTGAATTTTGGGCGTCTTTTCTCCAACTGAGATATGCCACTTGCCAGTATGCCAGACTCACTGCTGTAAGGTAGCTATCCATCGTGCCAATCAGTGTTGTTTTTATTATCTCTGTTCAGCAATTGGGCAGTTCGGCCTGCTCAGTATTGCATCCTCTCAAACTCCTTGTGGATGAAGTTGTGCAGTAATTATTTGCATTTTGTGCATAATCGGGAAACTTTAAATTGTTATTGTTTTGACTCTTAAGATCTCTGTGACAGGGCACAAGTTGTAGGATGGCCACCAATCCGCAATTACCGGAAGAACACCATGGCAATGACCCTGCCTACTCCCAAAATCAAAGATGATGTTGAGGCCAAGCAGACACCAGCTCAGGGGTGCCTCTATGTAAAGGTTAGCATGGATGGTGCACCATACCTTAGGAAGGTGGATCTTAAGATGTACAAGAACTACAAGGAGCTCTCGCTCGCGCTAGAGAAGATGTTCAGCTGCTTTACTGTTGGTGAGTTCTTGTGTTACGCAGATCTTTCTTGAGCTCAGTAGTATTGTGTGGCAGTAAATGCATATTGCATGATGCTCCATGTTTACTCAGATAATTGTATACAGTGAATTGCTGTTTCACATATGCAGTACTTACCATTGTGGCAGATCTAGTTTCCTTATAGGCCAATCATTTTCGCACAGCTTCTTATTAATCAATGAGGTTGTGACCTTTGTCATTTAACTTACTGTAGTCGTGCAGTATAACTGTTACTTAAATGTATAACGAACAAGGACCAGATATTGTGTTTGTTAACTTTGCAATGAGGCGTATATTGTCTTCATTCTTTCTTGTTCCCTGCCATCAATACCTGTCGGCATGTGAACTTTTAGTACCCTCTCCACGATCCTAATGTTTGTTGGTTGTGCAAAGCTTTCTATTTTGGATCTTTCTGTTCATCCTAAAACTGACTCTATACCTGGCGTGCACGTTATTGTTTCATGTGTTTTGTGCTGCACTGCAGCGTATTAGAAATATCTTTGCCTTTTGCATTTGAGACGTGCAGATATAGATTCATATGCAGTAACAATGTTGTCTATTAATTCGTCCATGTTAGTTACAAGACTGAGTTGGAGTACTTTTCCGTGTGTCTGCATCAGTCCTTTGAGTAACTCTGTTGGACATAATTCCCAAACTGGGAATTACTGTAAATTCATTCCTGTTTCCTGCAGGTCATGGCGAATCTAATGGGAAATCAGGAAGAGAAGGTCTAGCTGATTGCCGCCTGACGGATCTTAAAAATGGGACTGAACTTGTGCTTACCTATGAGGACAAAGACGGAGATTGGATGCTTGTCGGTGATGTCCCTTGGCGGTGAGTGATGCTCTAGTCCAACATTTCTCAACTTATTTACTAGAAGTTCATGCAATGTCGATGGTTTTGGGCTCTTTCTGATGTAATTTGATTGGATTTAAAGAATCAATTAAGTCCGCATGCATGAATCCTTTTATTAGTATATTTTGATAGGCTGACTTCCATTTAGTCGGTCAATTTTTTTATCTACTTGAATAAAAGACGTGTCTTGTGTACTTTGTATGTTTTGATAGGCTGACTTCCATTATAGGGATGATTTCACGAACTGGACATGGATTATTTTTAACAGAAAAATGGGAAAGTTTAATATGTTTTAATAAAAGAAAGTTGACGGCTATCAAACGAGAAGTTGAGTTTAGGTTCTCAAATATGCCAAATCCCAGCCATGTTTGTACTTTAGTTCCCATGTTTGTACACAGAGCAGAGTCATTCCTGTTTCCTACCTGCTATTGCATACTCCAATGTGTGTGTGTGTGTGTGTGTGTGTGTGTGTGTGTGTGTGTGTGTGTGTGTGTGTGTGTGTGTGTGTTTTAGACGACTCCAATGTGTGCTTGACTTAAATAAACCAGAAGTGTGGGAACTATGTTGTCCTTGAAAAGCCACCTGACTACTAAATTTCATTTTGGTGTGTCAGAATGTTCACGGACAGTTGTAGGAGGCTCCGGATCATGAAGGGATCAGATGCAGTGGGCCTTGGTAAGTATAGGTGATATGTTGCAAAATATGGTTATATTGCTCGTGTTCATCCCTTTCTTTGTGGATGCTCATCAAAGGAGCTACTTCTGGCATTTCCGCCCAGCTGTATTTATAGAAGTTTTTTTTTTTTTTTGCCCAACCATTACGAGTTCCTGAACTAGGGGCGCGTTCGGCGCACGCCCCTCTAAAATTTAGAGGGGTCTAAACTAAAAGAATCTTGTCTTAAATAAAGTTTAATTACAAAACTAACTGCAGAACCCCTCTCTAATTCGCGAGACGAATCTAATGAGGGTAGTTAAGACGTGATTAGACGATGGTTACTGTAGCATTACTGTAGCATCACTGTAGTAAAACATAGCTTAATTAGGCTCATTAGATTCGTCTCGTAAAGATGTACTCATATGTAAAAAGGTTTTGTCAGTAGACTTTATTAGTACTAGATTCTTTTAGTTTAGACCCCTCTAAATTTTAGAGGGGTCGTGCGCCCAACGCGCCCTAGGCTGGGTCTATTCCTTTTACAGCAGACATTGACATATGTTTATCCTGATTTCTTGTCATGGATTAGGTCAGATAATCTGGCCATCAATTGTTTTTTTCTCTATTACAAGCTTGTAATATGGTAATGTACTTTGATTCTTTTTCAGCTCCTAGAACCACTGAGAAGAGCACGAATCGTACCTAGAAAACGGATGAACATGATCAACTCCCTACAATCACATCATACTGCTACCTGTAAGGCCCCATTCTTGAAACCGCAAGGTTAATGAACTTAAGATCTGAGAGGGGTTTACTGAAATATATAGCTTCTTCTTCGTGTGTGTTTGTGTGTGTGTTTATAATCTTGGTTTGAACCAGGATATGGTAGATTGCAAACATAAGTTGTGTTGTGTAAGTCCCTGTGTGCCTGTCTACTTGACCGTGTGCAGTAGTTTCTGTTGTAAATGGTTGTGCTATATGCCGCAAAATGTCTTTTATGGAGTGCATCTTTGTGGTGGCCAATGTTCCTGGTGAGTTAGTATGTAGATGCTATTTCTTATATGTAAAAACACCTAAATCAAAAAAAAAAATATATATATGTAAAAACACCGAAATACTCTGTCCCAATGCTTTGTGGAATCTCTTGGTTGCTTGAAGGGTCAAATCACAACCGCTCAAAAAAGGGGCCAAATTGCTATTTTAGCATTGTTTTCTAACCTAGTTGTTCTGATCATGTGACTCTTCATGCTGAACCGTTAGAGTGGTGATAATTCTAGTTGTTAGAAGATCACATCAGGATGTCTTAATCTTCATTTTCTGTTCTAGGGCAGTGCACTTGCTTCAGCTTATGGAGTACCAAGTTAGCTGGTCCAGGTTCTTGAGTTCCTTTAGGTGTCTGGTCGTTTCCAGTCTCTATGTAGCAAGCACTGCAAGAGTGGTGCACACCCGATATCAATAGTGGGCTTCAATCAGTGCTTTGGTTAGTGGGGGCCTTCCATCTGTTATCCTTTTCCTGGTGCCATGATACTGTCTTCGGAAAGCAGGGGAGAGGCTTCCCTGCAATCATAGCATCAAGTAAAGAATATGGAGAGAGAAAAATAACTCTGGAATCGCTGTTATGTCGCCGCGAATTCTGGCTTTTTTTTGTTTTGCCCTCTTCGAAGACAATGTTGCTACTGTATATGCTAACTGCACTGATGCTTGAGCTGGGTTTATTCATTTTATTTTAGCAGTGGTGTTTGTTGGCATGTGGTCATGTGTAACTTGATGGGGATGATATTGTTGGTGCATTCCGTAAGGCGTTGCTTAATATATGGTTGGGTGTCCTTTCATGCTGAGACACAGAAGATGCTGATGCCCCCTGTCTTGCTTGTGCTGCCTCTATTCTAGTCATGCATCTTGCATGAATGCGTGCTGCCATTGGACAAAGGAAAGGTGGCTTGTTCTGATTCCTCAGCAACTGAAACACCGATATGGTTTGGTTATTGCCGTATTGGACTGAGCTAGAGCATGTGCTCTTTCTCCTACTTGTGTGATGGTTGGTAATTGGCTACTAAGTTTGTCGATTTGTTCTGATTCCTCGGCAACTGAGCTCCAGATATGGTTATACAAACTGGAGTAGAGTCCGGCAATCGCGTTGCTTTTTGCCGCGTGTGTTTCTCGTGGTCCTGGACTCCTGGGCCCGTGCATCCTCTTATTGTGTCGTCTCTCTTTGAAAGTTACTTGTTTCTTTGGAGAATCACCGATGGATTCATTATAATCGTCTACAAAATGAGTTTGGGGGTGTTCGTTGCTTTAGCATTTAGCATTTAGACCTGTCACATCAAAGAGAATCTTATTATTTAAGAGTACTAAATAAAATTTAATGATAAAACCTTTTTACAGATAGGTACATCTTTACGAGACGAATCTAATGAGCCTAATTAATCTATATTTTGTTACAGTGATGCTACAGTAATGCTACAGTAACCAACGTCTAATCACGGCTTACCTACCCTCGTTAGATTCGTCTCGCGATTTAGACCAGGGGTTCTGCAGTTAGTTTTGTAATTAAACTTTATTTAATACTCTTAAATGATAAGATTCTTCCCTCTAAATTTTAGACCTCATGCAACGAACACTCTCCCATGATTTGGCAAGAAATGTTGTAATTCATGCATGAACTATGTAACCTTCTCCCTTGCAAACAATGAATGAAACCACAGCTGGTATCCTCATAGTGGCTGACAAAGTTTGTCCAAATCGTCATGATAAATACTACACCTTGAGCCGTGATGGTATGATTGCAGGGAGGACATCTGTTCGATGACTGATGAGATGTTTACCATCTTTAAGTACAAATGATTTTATTTTACGGGCTGTACATGATTTGTTTTATGAACGATAACATCACTTCTAATCGCATGAACACATAATCTGCAACTGCAAAGCAACTAGCAAGCACCAGCCTGGTTGCTTTGTTGGCTCCCTTTTGGTGTCCCAAGTAACCAAGCTCATCATCCTTACTCCATCCATTAGGTGCAAAAACCAGGGCTTCCTTTATGTATGTCCTTACAGAAACAGGTAGCCATCAAGATGTTTGCCCCTTGGAGGAAGACAGCAGCTGGAGGGAGAGGCGTGAGCTGCATTTTGAGCATCGGATTCAAGATAACCAACTCCCAAACCTTCCCGCCTTTCACAATGCAACAAAATGTCTTTTGATCTATCCGATGATTATAATCTATCTGATGATTGTGGCTCAACATCTGTCCCATTGTACAAACGCTAATGCACCCACATTTACCTGGAGAGTTCGTTAAAAAAAAACCATTGACCTGGAGATCAACGTGCCCAGGTGGCTGCATATCTCCAGGGTGTAGTGCTGGTAGCCACCATAAAATCCATATGAGGAGATGTTTACGCACCGGTAGCTGCCATAATTTCGAGATTACCTCTAGGACCGTGTCAGCTCTTCACTTATTGTTCACATTGCAGGTCACTGCGACCACTCTCCAGCAAAGGTTTGGCCTTTTCTGTACCTGCAACTGGTGAGCCCCATCTTCATCCAGCCTGTGACACAAAAATCTGTTCGTGTCCTCAATAAACCCTAAGCGTTTCAGTCTTCCAATTCATTAACCACCAGGATATTAATTGTGGGCGAGCGCTATACGACCACGTCATTGTTGAACCCGTTCATAATTGTTGACGTTTCAAACATCCAAATTTGCCTACATTTAGCTGCCCTAAATATCAGTTAAACTAAAACAGGGGGAACCATGACCTGCCATTTTGTTTTTTTTTTTTGACGGGAACTACGGCAAACCTTGCGGCCTGCCTGAACTTTTATTATTAAAAAAAAGGACTGTACAACAATTACAAGATTCAATTTACAAATTACAACACTAGAACCAAAAGAATGAGAAGAAGAAAAGGGAAAAGCCTATATACATGATCTACAAGTTAGCTAAGGTGGAGAAATGAGCTGCCCAGGCCTTAAGAACACCTTTACAAGAATTATTTACAGCACGGTGCGCCCAAAGACTGAGATCACCCGAACACCTACCTAGCACACTCCTGTTCACTTCCTCTTCATTCCTGAAAACCTTTGCATTTCTGCATTTCCAGATATTCCACAAGATCACGGTGAGAACCGTTGATTTTAGTTTTCCCGAAGCCAATCCTGGACCGATCAGATTACAGTCCCATAGTTGTTCAATGCTGTCCGGCAAAGGATCTGCTAAAATGACCTGCCAGAAAAGTCTTGCCCGTCGACAGAAGAGAAACAGGTGCGGTACATCTTCATTTTGTCCACAGAAAGGGCAAGAGCCCGAATTGTTTGCCCGCCTGCTACGCAGCCTAGCATTCGTGTTAAGCTTATGATGATGAACGAGCCACAAGAAAAAACTGCAGCGAGGGACGGCATAGGTGCGCCAAATACTACTAGAGAACGGATCATCTTCCAAGTGCTGGAAATGAGTGGCATAGGCCGCAGCAGTGGAGAAAGGTTTTGGCCGGGGACCCCTCATGAAACGAGCATCCGGGGTAGAAGGGTCTAAGTTGTAGGTGTCAAGGAGGGCATAGAGATCAGAGAGCTCGCGCGTCGCAGCGCCAGAGAGACGAGGCTGCAGGTTCAACGCAGGTGGCGAGGCGGACAGAGCCTGCCGGACAGAGATGTTTGGGCGAGATGAATGTGAGAATAAGGCCGGATACTGAGCTGCTAAAGGGGCGTCGCCTGCCCAAAGGTCGAACCAAAAGGAGGTGGTTTCCCCGTCACCCACAGTTACCTTTGTGATTTCACGGAAGTTAGCGAGGGTGGAAACGATGCCAGACTAGATCGCGGTGTCAAGGTGGTGATCATCCCCCAAGTCCCTGTCAAGAGACCACCCGTATTTGGATCGGAACCAAAGGATCCACGGTTCGTCACCACCAGAATGGAGCTTGTAGAGAATTTTTTGTAGAAGGCAAATATTGTGGGCGTGCAAGTCACGAATAGCAACCCCTCCTTTATCTTTTGGCCGTTGGAGTAAATCCCAAGGGGCCTTGCACTGACTCCCATGGCAAGAGGTTTCGCCTGCCCAAATAAAGGCCCGACATACCTTATCAAAGGCATCGATTGCACCCGGTGGCATTAGAATGGAGCACATGGCATAAGTAGGTAGGCTCGAAAGAACAGAGGTGACCAGGCGGCAACGACCCATCGTGTTGAGCAACTTCCCCCGCCAACCCGGGATCGATGCATGGAAGCGAGAGATAATCGGTTGGAAAGCGCTGAGCCGCAATTTGGACACCGAGAGTGGCAAGCCAAGGTAAGGTTGAGGAAAAGAGGAGACTGGGCAGCCAAGGACGGACGCCAGTGTTGAGGCGTATTCGTCCGAGATATTTATCGGGAGGAAGGTGCTTTTATCAAAATTTATGAAGAGGCCTGTGGACGCAGAGAATTCCAACAGGATATTCTTTAAAATGGTAACCTGGGAGTGATCGGCCTGAAGAATGATTAAGGTGTCATCAGCGTATTGAAGAACAGGACAACACATATCAGGGCACAGTGGATGCTTTAATGCCCCGGATCTCGAGGCACGAAGAATCATCTGTTGTAGGAGATCCGCAATAATGATGAAAAGGTAAGGAGACAACGGGTCCCCCTGTCGTAGGCCAGTCCGACATTGAATCCAGTTTCCAGGTTTCCCATTGAGAAGGACAGCAGTTTGGCTGGAGGAGAAGATGTCATGCATCCAAAGGTTCCAAAGTGGGGGGAAGCCTTTTGCAGACATGACGTTTGCAAGGGCTTCCCAAGAAACAGAGTCGAAGGCTTTTCGGAAGTCTAATTTTAAGGCAACTGCGGGAACACGTCTTTTGTGGCAGGTCTGGATTACATCGGCCGCATAGATAAAATTTTCTGAGATGCTGCGCCCGCGGACGAAGCCAGTTTGGTCCGGGTGGATCAAGTCAGGAATCATGGGCTGCAGCCGACAAGTGAGTACTTTCGCAATTATCTTGGTTGGAGTGTTCTGAAGAGCGATAGGGCGAAAATCTTTAGGGTGGGTGACACCAGGTTTCTTGGGCAGGAGGACAATATAGGATTTATTAATCCTACCAAGGTCGGCACATCGGTTGTGGAAGTCGGAGAGCAAGGAGAACAAGTTGGGGGAAACAAGTGACCAGAATTTCTTGAAAAAGGCCGGACCGAAACCATCAGGCCCCGGGCTAGCATCAGAGTACATTGTTAGGACGGCGCGTTTAATTTCATCCATGGTAAAAGGTAGCAAGAGATCCGACGCCTGGGAGGCACTTAGCGACGACGTGTCAAATAAGTTTGACCAATCAGGAATTGCCGGGGGCGGGGGTTGCTGGCCAATAAGAGTTTTGTAAAAATCAAAAAGGACCAGAGCTTTACCAGAGTGATCATACACTTGGGTCCCATTGCTTTCTAGCATTTTAATTTGGTTCATGCGGTATCTGATGGTGGCGCACATATGGAAATATTTGGAGTTTTCATCGCCAAAGCAGACGTCACGAACTTTGCCACGCTGCTTCCACATGGCAGCAAGCCTGGCTGAATGGGATTGGAGGGAGTCAGCCACCAGGGAGCGCAAGAGGAATTCTAGATCAGATAGGACTCTGCGCTCTTCCGCCGCATCCAAGATACGAATGACGAGCTCACAATTGTGGATTAGGACGTCTAGCCTTTTTTGTTTTTTGGCCCAGATTTTGGCTGCCGCTCTAACACGTTTAAGGCAAAGACAGAGAACACCGGTGTTTGAGCGGCCGCGATGAAGCGGCGTCACGCTATTCCAATTGGAAGTTACTAGAGCTTGGAAGTCAGGGTAAAGGAGCCAATGATTATTGAAACGGAAGACAGAAGACCTTGGGATATTTGTCTTTGCGGATAGAATCAACGGTACATGGTCAGACGTTGTGCGAACGGCACTGCAAAGAGTGGAGTCGGGAAAGGCCGTACTCCAGTCAAGGTTCACAAGAGCACGATCAAGCTTGACAAGAATCGGGGTGCGCTGCTTATTAGACCAAGTGAAAAGACGATCAAGTAGCGGAATTTCTTGCAGGCTCATTTGATCAATGGTGAAGTTGAAAAGATCAGCTTCCGCCATGTCAAAATTGCCACTCGATTTATCGGACGAGAACCGGACCATGTTAAAGTCCCCCAGAATTAGCCAAGGGCCTGTGGTTGAAGAGTGGATATTTAGTAGTTCGGATAGGAATTGTGGCTTTAATGCGTCGTCACAAGGGCCGTAGACGTTCGTGACTGTAAGTTGTAGGGAAGAAGCATTGGCCGCAAAAGTGCAGGTCAGGGAGTAGTCGCCGACCGATGAGCTTTGAAGAGAGAACATGTTGGCTCGCCAGGCCGTGATGATGCCTCCTGACGCACCAACCGATGGTTTGTAGACGAAAGTGCGAAGCGGGGAGGGGAGGAAGGTAGCAGCCTTGAAGGAATCAATAGATTCTAGTTTGGATTCTTGGAAACAAGCAATGTTAAGATCATGTGGATTGAGGGCACGCTTAATTTCAGAACATTTGGATGGCTGCCCGAGCCCACGAACATTCCAGCACGAGATCAGGACATTACGGTTCACAGTGAGGCCACTCATTTGGGAAACCAAGGCAAACTCTTGAAAGCAGAGAGATAAGATAAAGTAGCCGCCAAAGCATTAACTAAATAAGTCAAACCAGTCCCTCCAAGAGGAATACGACACAGCACAAAAGGTCCAGCGCTGATTACAATCCAGAGTACAAGGTGGGGCAATAAGCCACGAATAGAAGCGTCATGCCATAAGGCAGAGGCCCAAAAACGGCGAGAGGCGCCGACGGCCGGGATCAGAACACACCGGCGGCGAGTAGACTGGTAGACGGCGGCGTGGAAAGGCAGCACGAAGGCTGACCTACTCATTGCGAACGGAAGGGCTCGAGGATGCAGCAGCAAGGTCGGCGATGCCGGACGGAGGGACGCCACAGGCCTCGGCCAGCTCAACGGCATCCTGCAGCAGAAGCGGCCCGTTCACCTCAGCCACCTCGACGAGCTCGTCAGGCAGCTGCAGGTCACGGCCAGCACGGACGCTCGCAGAAGAAGAGGAGGAAGACCCCTCCAGCCTGCGCTTCTTGAGCGAAGCCGCCTTGTCCACCATGGAGATGAAAGCCGGCTCCTCAGCCGCGGCAAGGCGCGGACTACGACGCAGCGCCGAGCCTGGAGCGGCAGCCGGAGGAGGCACGGGCACCGCGTCAGCAGTAGCATCATGCACCGCAGTAGCAGCAGCACCCTGCACAGCAGCAACGGCATCGTCGGGGACAACAGCAGCAGCCGCGGCCGGCACCAGCGCAGCAGCCTGCAGACCAAGGTCCACCTCCACCCCCTCCGCCGAAGCATCAAGCTCGTGGAGCTGAACCGAGGAGGTGACCGAGGCGCGCCCAGCCTGAGCAAGCATGAGCTCCGCCTGACTTATGGAGATGGGAATCCCACCAGAAGTAGCAGGAGAACGGACCAGCACATGAGTAGAAAGCATCGGGGCACCCAAGGCACCCACACGAGAAATCTCATGGATGACCCCAACAGAAACATGCATGAAGTTGACCACGAACATGCCGCGGGAAGAGGAATCAGTGCTGAGCGGCTGCATAGGGACGCGGAAAAAGCTCCTCTCACCTGCCGACCCAAAAGCGCGGATGTCGAAGTAGCCAGGGAAGAGCTTGATGAGGACCTTGGATGGGCGAGACAGGATGGGGTCACCGGTCGCGATCGGGTTCACCACATGGCCAGCCATGGGACCAACCGGGGTGGGGAGGATGGTGTGCGCCACAGGAGTAGGAGGAGGTGCGGGAACCACAGGAGCCGGGTTTGCCATGGGTGGATAGGGCTGCTGGCCTGCGAGAGGAAGGTTTGGGTTGAACTCCTCCTCCACATCACCAGGAAAAGGACCATGCGGGGGCGGTGGAGCGTGCGGGGAGGGTGGGTCGGACCCATCGGAATCTGAGCCCCCATCAATATCCTCGGACTGAATGACAAAGACAGACCCAACGGTGCCCGTCCCATCATAGTTCTTGAAGTGAATGGTGGCAGGGACATCAATGAGGCTCTCGGCCTTCACTGTGACAAGCACGGCAGAGAAATCCATGCCGGCTAGGCAGATGGGATCAATGTAGTGCATGTTGGCATACGGTGCAGTGGAGTGTGTGATGTGGGAGCGGCACCAATGCTCTAAAGGGTAGTCCTCTATGGAAAGTGCAGCAAATGCCTCATGCTCGAACATGAACCGGTTGGGGGTCTCATCATGGCGCTCAAGAAAGACCGTGTGCTCAAGGATATGGAAAGGGTTGCGACTGAGAACAAACTCCCTCGTGGCCTCGTCGGGGAAGATGAGCAGTGCCGCACCCCGAGAGGTGTTGGCGAGGCTGACGCGGGGGTGGCCGGCTCGGAGCTGCAGCGCGTGACGGATGACGGAGCCGGGGTTGCCTGCCGCGGGCTGCACGTAGGCGACGGCGAGGTTGTCGTAGTGGTTCATGTGCACGAACGGCATGAAGGAGTCGATGGAGTCGGGCTGCTGTGGTGGCACGAGGTCCTCCGCATCCGGTGGTCCGAGCCCCGCAGCAAGTGGAGGAGGAAGCAGCACGAACGGTGGCGGCGACGGGGCAGGGGAGAAGTCGCGGACGCCATTGCCGGAGCTTGACGATGCCGAGGAAGAAGCGCCCGAGGCCGACGGCACCGGGATGAAGGACGGTGGCGCGAGGTCAGCCCCGGGCGTCGGTGGCGTGGCGGAGCTGGAGGCGGCCGCAGCTCCCACCGCCTCCTGCAGCAGCTTCGAGTGAACCGGCGCCATGACCTGAGAGTGAGGAGGAGACCCGGTTTGACGGACCAGAACAGAGGTGTGCGGAGAAGAAGGAGGTTGCGGAGAAGAGGGAGGAGGAAACTTGCAGTACCGTTCACGGTGGCCGGAGTTCCAGCAACACCGGCAGCGAACAGGGTCGCGGCAAACGTCTTTGCGGTGGTCTGTAGCCAGGCAGCGGAAGCACCGCCGCCAGAAATCAGTGGGAAGAGGATGAGAATGAGGAGGGGTTTGAGGAATGGGTGGGGTTTTGATGGGAGAAGCCAAGGCCTCCGCATAAGAGAGAGGAGAGACTCGCTGTGGTTGGCTGGGCGGCTGCCACAGCACCAGCTGCAGCTCAGACTGCTCGGCCAGAGACGGCGCAGGCGGCGTGGCCTGTGCGTCCAGAGCGCACAGTGAGGACATGTGAGCACCGGGCAGAGAGGGAGGAGACGAGTGGCGTTGCATGTGATCTGCATGCAGAGCGGAGGGAGACGAGGCCAAGATTCCGCCCGAGTCAACACAAGTCAAAAGCAAGCAAAGGGGCGATCTCCTTGGTACCAAGGGAGCACGGGTGGCAGGATTCCCCTCGTAGCCGTTTGATTCGCATCTCGACGCAGAACACTCCGGATAGGGATGAGCCATGGATTGAACAGGAGTAGGCTCCGACCGAGACAACTTTCCAACCTCGGGGGACCCAACCATCCCAGAAATGGGAGATTCCAGGGCAGAAGGCAGGCTAGAGCTGGGTGCAACAGCCGACAGGGAAGGGACAGTAGGCGGCAGTGGTCCATTGGGGACAGGTTGGCACAGGTTTTTGTTTTCAGTACGACGTGCTCCGAAATTTGAATCGCGAGCCATGGAAGCAGCAGCTTCCCAAGAAGCATGAAACCCGACAATGGCGCCGCCGTGCCGGAGACCGGCCAGCGAGACGACCAACGCCGCAGCAGAAGGTGAAGAGACTAAAGCCATAAGGATGCGAGGCCTAACTACGAGAATCGGCAGACGCGAGACACCATCAGCTAACCACAAGTTAAGCGCTTCTAGCACAGCAGGCAAACAACCAGGACTCAAGGAGGACGGAAGAGAGAACCACACCGGAGAAGGAGACAGGAGAGGGGAGACCGAGTCGACGGGCAGACATACCGGGACATGGAGAAGAGCGAGCGCTGCGTTGTTGAGGACGACACCCGGCGGGAGATCGCTGGAGTTCGCCGGCGGCGTCGCACGTCGCAGCCAGCGAACCGCTTCACGCGCCGTGAAGCCTTCCTCCAGGGATGCCGCCATGGGAAGGTGGCCGGAGGGAGGAGGCCGGCGAGTCGCCGGCAGGACAGGAGAAGGCCGGCGAGGAAGACAGACGGAGACCGGCAAGGCCCCAGCGGGGCTCCCGAGGGGGGAGCTCACCGCCGGGAGGAAGGGCCGTCTCACGCACTCACGCTGTTATCTGCCTATTTTGATTCCTTCACTTTACAACTCTTCTGAGCTCTGTTCTAGACTGCTGACCTGCCATTTTGTTGAACCCGTACACACCAGGATCCATTGTGCTTGCAGATTGAAGTTATTTGACGGCTTACATTTACCAGCATCCAAGCGAGGACTAAAGCTCTTGCGGGTCCAGGAATTCTTTCACAATGTAGGCGACAAAAGTCTGAGAAATAGCCAAATGTGAGACGATACGTCTTATCATTGCTGCCCGTACTAAATTTCTCCCCTTTCCTTTTCACGTGCCTGCAGAGTTAAATTCAATAAGCAAGGATTATAGGAGCGGCCAAAAAACAAAGGAAGAAAGAGAGGACCAGGAATAGGGATACATGCCAAACCGGCCCAGACATCACCCATGGCTACATGAGTTGTTGAAGAAAACCAGCCCAGAAAACATCTAATAGCAGAAACAGAGCTTAATTGTCGGGCGCTCCAATGTATTTAATAGCAAATGTATTCAAGTATATGTGATCCAGGACGCTGTAACACTAAATTGAACATAATTTGTTAACCACTTATAAATTGTAAGCTTGCACCAAGGTTGCCAATTCTATTGCAAGCCGTATACTGCGATCGACAGCTCGCTGAAAGAAATATAAAAAATCCCAGTCTAGCACATTTGTTAGGAATTTGTGCCTCGCTGTACTCTGAAGATGAACCTAGGTTTTCAAAAAAAATTTAATAGAAAAGGTAGGTTTTCATTTAGTTAACATCATGAACAAACTGTTAATAAAAAAAATAATTAATCTCCTAGCTAGTCGAAATTTCCAATTCCTCGTTCCAGGAAGTTGCATGCATATTTTCAATTGACTCAAAACAATGAAATAATGAAACATATTCCCGTTTCTAAAAAAATTGATGAAATGTTGCGTCCACAAATTACCAGTCATCCACGCTAACGGGCCACGACCTGGTTCGGGTGCATTGACCTACTTCCCCTGATTCCACCCCCTGATAACAACATTATTTCCCATGGAGCATTGACCAACTGGTGCCTTCCCGAGTTGAGGGCAAGCACTCGGGCAGCAGTAGTCGTCGCCCTTGATGCCTTCATGTCCAACCTGGTAACCAAAACCAACACTTGTGCCCCTGCAGATTGCATGCTGAGCACTAACCCTGACGAGAACAATTAGACTGAAAAATCAAAGATGCCATCATGATATTATTCAAATGGTTCAATACAACGAGCTGGCAAATCCTGCGAGCTGCAGAAAACATGCGAGCCACAGCACCACAAATGAATTTGATCTCGAGCTCCTATATATGCAACACGCCTCAACATTTCTGACAAGCCGTGTACACAAGGAGAGCCAAGTCAACGAGTAGAAATACAAAGGCACGCCGACATGGGGAGCTCATCTGCGGCGGTTGTCCTCGCCGTGGTTGCGTTGGTGGCGGTGCTGGAGCTGGGGCTCGTTGGCGCCAACTTCCTGGACCAATGCGACATTACATGGCAGCCGCAGAACGCCAAGTTTGACGAGGGTGGCGATCACCTCACGCTTTCTCTCGTCAGCAACTCCTCAGGTGAGTGCATTTCCATCTCCTGTGTACACAGTACAGAAGAATGTAACAAATGGTTTAGTGGGGGGTGCTCATCTTGTTCCTTTGGTCAGGCTGCATGCTCCGGACCAAGAAGCAGTTCATCTTCGGCAGCATCTCCACTCTGATCAAGCTGGTGAAGGGCAACTCGGCCGGCACCGTCACCACGTACTACGTGAGTACTCTCAGTTCGTTTTGAACATTTGAATTCTTCCAAATGATCGATGATTGTTATCGTGATTAGATGCTAATAATCAATAATACTGTCAATGAATGAAACAGACATCGTCCATCGGCGACAACCATGACGAGATCGACTTCGAGTTCCTGGGCAACGAGACCGGGCAGCCCTACACATTCCACACCAACGTCTTCGCAGACGGCGTGGGGCAGAAGGAGATGCAGTTCCGGCCATGGTTCGACCCCACCGCCGACTTTCACAACTACACCATCTTCTGGAACCCCTGCATGATCGTGTAAGTTCTTCCAGTCCTGTACTGTTTGTGTTACATGTGGGCATGCTGAGACCATGCATGGAATCGATCAACCATACCGTTGAGATCGATTGAGCGATCGATCAACACGCTAATGAAGATGATGAATCAATGATGCAGGTGGTTCGTGGACAGCATCCCGATCCGCGTGTTCCGGAACCACGCGGCGGAGGGCGTGCCGTTCCCGACGCGTCGGCCCATGTACGCCTTCTCCAGCATCTGGGCCGCGGAGGACTGGGCCACGCAGGGCGGCCGCGTGAAGACAGACTGGTCCAAGGCGCCCTTCGTCGCCGAGTACCGCGGCCTCAGCCTCCGCGTCTGCGAGTGCTCCACCGCCGGCTGCTCCGACGGCTGCGGCGCCGCCGGCAACTGGTACGCCGCGCCAGACCTGTGCAAGCTCACCGACCGGCAGCTGCACGAGATGCGGTCCGTGCAGCTGGGATACACCATCTACGACTACTGCGACCACCCGGAGAAGTACAACGGCACGGTGCCGCCCGAGTGCGGCATGCCGCAGTACTAATGATCATGGACGCATGCATGTTGTGCAGTGCGTGATATATATGCCCTCATCCTTTTTTCTTTTAGAATTTTGATTGAGTGCGCCGAGCCGAATCTGACGCTGGGTTATTAATTAATCGTTCTTTTATTTGTTGCTGGTGTGTATGAACAGATCATTTGAATTTTTGAATGAAATTTCTCATACACAATGTCGCAGACTCGTTGCAAAGTTCATGATTCTTCTTAATTTTCATGTACTACTTTTCTTTGCGTTTGTTTAATAAGCAAAGAAAAACAGTTTTGACTTGAGACGCCAGCACCAGAATTGAACTGCCAATTACTTCTTGGTTGGAAGTAAATCGTGTGAAACAGGTAAAATATATATATAAATTTGTATACGAACCATATTTTTCTTCCAGGTATGTCGAAACAAGAAATCCCTTCACTTGCACAAATACTTGAGAACGCCAGGTATGTGAATTTTGTAGAAATACTCTTCCCATTTGAAGGCCTGGTGTCAAAATTGAACATTTGATCTTCTGGGGTCTTCATTGTCATCTTCGACCTCAGTCGTTCCAGGTTCATTTCGTCATAGCTACATCATCAACAACCACATAAAAAGTTCAATAACTTAGAATGTTTATATGTGAGCCATTTTAATTTTCAGTTTTAGTACAAAGTGAACACTATGTAGTTACCATCCTTGGAAGAATGCAAAGGGCCTGTAGATGTCGGCAAGAAGCATCACATACTTGTACTTGCGGTTCATATCATTGTAGAGATTTGAGAAGAGCCCGCAGAGCAATAGATTCACCAAGTGCAGAATCTGAACAGGCACACATTCCATTTTAATTGTGTCACTGTCATTACAATTTTACACAATCCCGTATATGCCGATGCCAGCGACATATGCGGGCCCCACATATCACTAATTAAGACATTAATGTCATATACGGGATTACTCACTATATATAGATTTCACGGAATAATTAAAGATGGAGATGATGATTATATCGGTACCTATACCTATATGTTGAGGGGTGTGTGTGTGTGTGTGTGTGTGTGTGTGTGTCCGTCCCTCACCTCCAGGGGCAGCTTGTAGGCAAGGAACATGAAGAGGCAGAAGCGCGTGATGGTGGTGAAGAAGTACAACTCCTTGGTGGGGATGACCTCGCCGTTCTTCCCCATGCGGGGGTTCTGGTAGAAATGCCGCAGGACAGCCTCGTAGATCATGGCGTACGTCGCCGGGTTGCCCAGCGACGAGGTGGCATGGTATACCGCTTGGGCTCCCTTCTCCTCCGAGTGCGCCACCATGGCCGCCATCATTCACCACCATGTCCCCGGGGATGACGTCCGCCACTATGCTGAGGTCGGCGAGGACGCAGGAGAGTTCCTGCTTGGCGTAGCCGATGATGAACGTGTCGATGGTGCGCGTGCCCTGCATCCACCCAGGCAACGGCTCCGCCTGCACGCTGGTGATGATGCTGGGCCGCATGATCACCACGGGCATGTCGCCGCGGAGCTGGCCCAGAAGCATCTCTCCCATGGCCTTGGTGAACACGTAGGTGTTGGGCCAACCAAAGTGACGAGCCCTTTGGATGCCCAGCTCTTTCATGGCCTTCCTCCCCGCCTTCTTCGCATCGTCGCCAGCGTTGAGCGGCAGCAGCAGCAGCAGCTCTTTCTTGGCTTCCCTGACGAAGCGTAGCTCGGCGTCGATGTCGAGGTACGTGCCTTCTTGCAGAGAGTCGCCCGGCTTGATGGGGTTCTCCCGGATCAGCCCCGCCCTCTCGCCGGACACATAAGCTGCAGGCATCCGGCGCCGGCCAGTGAGTGGGTAAAAATAGCTGCTCGTGAGGCGAGCACAAGATTTTACCGGGATCCATCTCAAGAATTATTCTACTGTGTACTAACCGGTGGAAACCTGCATGAACATCTTGAGCTTGGCACACTGCTTGGCGAACTGGCACAGATGCTTCACCCCCATCACGTTCACATCCAACGAAACATCATATCTGCAAGGCAAATCACAATGATTTTGCCAATTTTCCTTGAGGAGATCGATGGGTACAAAGTGTCTCATTCTCCTCGTGCAGAATGCTATATTTAGTTTGGCATAGTTTCTAGCACCTTGTCTTCACACATAATTGGCCATTTGAGCAGGATTAGTACCTTTCGTAGAAGTTCGTAGTTGCAGCAATGTTGACAATGACGTCGATGTCCTTGGCCAGCTCCTCCACCGTAGTATCCTCCAGTCCAAGATTCTCGGATATGATGTCTCCGGCCTAGGGTTTTCAAAATCGACGAAAACCGGTGAAATCGGTCCGGTCTGATAAGTCCGGTTTACCGATTTTCGAAATTGAAATTTGAAAAATTGAAAAAATTTGAAACAAAAAATATCGATCAAACCGACCGGTTACCGGTCGAAATCGGTCGATAACCGGTGAAAATCGATCGGTTATCTTTTCGCCATTTTTCGGTCCTGCGTCAAAAATCGACAAAACCGACCGGTTACCGACACAAACCGGTCGGTAACCGGTGAAAATCGACCGGTTTGGTCGATTTCGAATTCGAAATTTGAAATTTGAATTTTCCGTCGAAAATCGACTGGTTATCGCGAAAATCGGTAAAATCGAGGTTTTCGTTGGCGGTCGGTTTTCCCGAGTTCGTCGATAGTGCAAACCTTGCTCCGGCCAAAGCAACCACCTTCTCCTCGACGAACTCCTGGAACTGCTCTCCATTTTTCTCTCTCAGCAGGTCGAACAGCTCTGTGCCAATCACCTGCATACACCCAATATTAAGTAACTACTCCCTAAGCTCACAAATACACAGTGCTTTTGTCGTACCCCATTTCTGGAGCACTAGTGTTTACCGTATCAGTCCCTGGATCAGTAGCTGATACGACACTTTTACAGAATGGCATCTCAGAGTCATACCATTGATAATATTACCAAGTCTCATTACAAGCCTTTATATTACAAAAGGTATTTTTACAATGGCCAAAGGCCTTATTACAACACGACACAAACACCACACTTGAGCGTCACTGAGGACAGTGACACAACACTAGAACCACTGCAACGGAAGACTGAAGCGGGGTCCACTCTACAGGCAGACTTGCGCGCGGACGGAACCCTACTCATCATCGGCATCACCTTGGAAGTCATACTCTGTTTCTTCTTCTGAATGATTGAAGCAAGAGTGAGTACATAAGGTACACAACAAGCCCTAACACAGGGGTGAATATATATGCAAGGGGAGATCAAGGATAAAGGTTGGGGTATAAACATATTGGCCGAAAAGCCAATTTTTGTGCAGGGTTTGTTTGAAAAGCAAACAGCTTTGCAAACTAAGTCAAGTAAGATTGTGAATTTAGTGGGGTTGGTTGGCCCTGGGGGAGATGCATCCATCCCGCCAGTTCCCAAGTTTTATCGCTGGCCGACAACCAGCCCACGGCTCCAAACCGGTGTATTCCAAAACACACACACCAAGGATAACTCACACAGAAAAATCTAATCATTTGTGTGGGCATTGCTTTCGCAATTGTCCAATGCCGTGGAACACGGCTATCCGGATAGATTCGACACTCTGCAGAGGTTGTGCACTTTACCCACAAGGTATACCAACCTTCACCATCGTCATGGCTTAGACTGGCATACTATTGGTCCCGTACCTACTTGGTGTCACCACGGCACCACCACGGAAAATCCACAACCAGGGGCATCCATTCACCATAGGAATAAGGGCCACAGGCCATCACCAACCGCCGGACGCTAACGCCAATCTCGTTAGGTCTTCTCCTGGCTTCCGCTGCGACTCCCGCCTCCTGGTTGGTACCGGGAGACACTATAGCAGGGTGTGGTTCCAAACCTTTCCCATACAAGGCATGTGGTTGCACGATGGGTGCTAAGCAAGGCGGCATATGAACCGGTCCTTATACGATCGAAACAGACATCTTCAATAGCCAATCCCCAACAGAGGGTGGCGTCCCAGAGATAGCCTCCCCACTGAGGACTACCTCGCCTGTTCCCGCCAAAACATACCCCACTATGGGTTGCATATTATCACTAATCCCACCCAAGTTCACATTTACGCACACCACCAAGCACGCACACATTTTCACACAAAACATGTGCAGCAAGATTAATTATACACACGGTGTAATAAAGTCCTAAGCAGCATTTTCATCCAACATATCATTAAAGATTAATGATGTTGGGACCTAGGGTTAACAAGGAGATTAGGGTATAAGCAATATCAAGGCAAGGCAATCAATAATTACTTAGGACATACTAAGCATTTAAATTATTTATAAATATTATGCACGTTTATTTGTAAATAAGCTCTAAGTAGGATTATTTGCAAATATAGGCTCAATATGGTCAAGGGGTTAGGACTTGCCTCCAAAGTCTTCTTCCTCTAGCCCTTCTTCGTAGTCGGGGTCCTCATGCTCTTCCTCGAACGTTTGGTTATCTAACGATCAACAGTAAATAAGCGAATAAATCTACCGCTTAACAATCAATTAAACAATCATTAAATAAAATAAAATCCAAATAAACCACAAATAGAGATGGCTCTGGCGTAGATGAAGAGACAAGGATTTTAGAAGAATTTAGGTGCAAGAAACTCTGAATTTGGAGCTAAGATGAAATAGTTATGAATTTTCGAATGAATAGGAAAGGAAAAGATTAGGAATTGATCAACTTAATTAAGTATAATCAACATCCTAATTTTCCAGAGGTGTACAAGGGTTGCAAAGTGGGTAGAAAAGAATATAGGATTTTTGGGAATTTATTGGAATTTTTCTGTTATTGGAAATGTGCTCGAAATTGATTTCTGTGTACACTCATTTTGTGCTGTGTGTGAGAGGCTGACATGCGGGTCCAGAGGGGCCGGGTCACTGTGCGCTACTGTTTGATGAACTGGGTCTATGGTGGCTGTGGACCGAGACGCGAGAGAGAGAGGTCTACAGTGCACCGAGCGCACCACGTGGCGGTGCGACTCGGGTCGTCGCGGGCCCGGGGCGCCGACGTGGCAGCCACGTCGGACGCCGGCGCGAGCCGGTCAGAACACGGCGGCGCGGGCGCGCGCGCGGCGGCGCGGCGCCGGAAAGCTCGCCGGCGGGAGCTGATGTGGCCCGAACGGGGGGCGGAGGGCAGCTACAGGCTCTTCGCGCGACGGCGGACTCGATGGTGCTTGACGTTGACGTGGACAAGGGCTAGGGCGGCGTTGCGAGCTCGCCGGAGTGCGGCGGCACTCGGTCGCGCGCGGGGAGAAGGGCGTGCGCGTGGGTGAGGATCGATTCGATCGCGTGCGGGCGTGCATGCGGGTGCGTGGAAGCTGAGGGTGAGCTCGGCCTGGCCGGGGAACATCCCACGGCGGTCGGAGAGGGAAAAGGGGGTGGCGGAGTGGCCGCGCTTGGCGCGAGTTGGCCTCGGGTGCGCGGGGAGGAAGAAAAGAGGGCGCAGAGGGAGGAGAAGAGAGCGGAGGTGCTCACCTCGGGCTCGGGGGAAGCGGGGAGCGTTGGGAGGCGGCGGAGGAGCTCGCCGGAATGTGGCCGGAGATGGGGGAAAAGAGCGAGAGGGGCTCGGGTTTACGCGCGGGGAAGTGAGTGTGAGGGCAGAGTGACGGAAGAGAGTGAGAGAGAGCTTGGCGCCATTTTATAGCCGCGCAGAGGCGGTTCGGCGCCGGAGAAAAATCTCCAGCTCCGGCGAGATATTTCTCGCCGGACTGGACGTCGACGCGACGGAAGATGGGGCTGCTGGCTTGGTGACGCGGGCGCGGGGTGGCTCCAGTTCTCTGGATGCGACGGAATGGCGCTGTGGCTGACGGAGGAGAGCAGTGCGGCATGGGTTTCGTCGGAAGGCTCGCCGGGGTTAGGGTTTGATGCGACGGGGCGGCGTTGTGCGACGGAACCGGTCGAGGGAGTGGAGGTGTGGCTGATGTGAGCGGCGAGGAAGAGCCCTATGCACTGAAACGACGAGTCGACGACCTCCGATAGCTCGGTATGGGCAGCGCCCCAAATCACGCCGGCGTCGCCAGGAGGAAGAAGATGAGGCAGGCCCCACCTGTCGGCGACACGGAGAGGGGGAACGGGCTGCGTCGCGCTGGGCCGGAAGAGAGTGGGCCGGGAACGGGCTGGCGCGGTGGAGAAAAAGAGAGGGAAAAAGAAAAAGGGAGCTGGGCCGGCCAGAGATTCGGCCCGAGACGATTTTGGAGTTACAAATGATTCAAACATTTCTGGAATTTGAATTTGAAGGCAATTCAAATTCGGACAAAAACAGAAATCGAACAAACACTTAAAATAAAAGCAATAAACTCCAAAAATGCATATGATGAGCTTTGTGCATGATTTAAAATTCAAAAATTTTAATTTGAGCTCTAACTTAATCTAGAGAATTGTTTTTAGTTGAATTTTTTTAAAAAGGGTCAAATTTTAAGGGTTTTTAAATGGGCTCAAAATTGAGGGTGCTACAGACCTACCCCACTTAAACAGAATCTCACCCTCGAGATTCCGACTCGCTTTCGAACAGGTAGGGGAACTCTTTCTTTAGGTCATCCTCTCGTTCCCACGTGGCCTCTGCCTCTGTGTGATTACTCCATTGCACTCGGCAAAATCGTATTGCATTCCTTCTTGTTAGCCGAGTTGCAATATCCAAAATTTTGATAGTCCTTTCCTGATATCGGAGATCTGGTTGAAGATCCATTACTTCTGAGGGTACTACTTCCTCTGGAACTCGTAGACATTTCTTTAATTGTGAGACAAGGAAGACATTATGGATGTCCGACATTTCCTCGGGTAACTCGAGGCGGTAAGCCACAGCTCCGATTCTTTTGAGTACCTTAAAAGGTCCGATGTACCTTGGTGCCAACTTTCCTTTGATTTGAGATCTTCGAGTACCTCGTATCGGGGATACTTTGAAATACACATAGTCTCCCGCCTCGAAGCTTAAATCCCTACGTCTGGTGTCTGCGTAGCTTTTCTGTCTGCTCTGGGCTGCCTTTAGATTCTCTCTTACCCGAGCTACCTTCTCTTCTGCGTCTCTGATAATGGCTGGGCCGAAGAAAGATCGTTCTCCGACTTCCGACCACATCAGAGGGGTTCTGCATTTTCTGCCATACAATGCTTCGAATGGTGACATCGATCTGTATGCTGGCCTGGTAACTGTTATTGTAGGAGAATTCTGCAAAAGATAGACTTTTCTCCCAATCCTTTCCATATGCCAGTACACATGCTCTAAGCATATCCTCGAGGATTTGATTAACTCTTTCGGTCTGTCCATCTGTCTGAGGGTGATATGCAGAACTGTAATCCAACTTAGTTTTCAACAGCTTATGTAGGCTCTTCCAGAATGTCGAAGTGAATTGGGTTCCACGATCTGAGACTATTCTGCTCGGAACTCCATGCAGCTTGAGTATATGATCCACGTATAGCTGAGCGTATTTGTCTCCTCTATAGACCGTCTTTACAGGGATGAAGTGTGCGACCTTTGTCAAGCGGTCCACTATAACCCATATCGAATCATTTCCTTTTTGAGTGCGGGGTAAACCCACAATGAAATCCATACTGATTTCGTCCCATTTCCATACTGGGACATGTAGGGGTTGCAACAATCCTGCAGGCCTCTGATGCTCTGCCTTGACTCTACAGCAGATATCACATCGAGCAACAAACTCTGCTATATCTCTTTTCATTCCTGACCACCAGTAATTCTATCTCAAATCCAAGTACATTTTGGTGCATCCTGGATGGATGGAGTATGCAGAGTTATGGGCTTCACCCATGATGAGCTTCTGATATTCACCAGTTTTTGGTACGCATATCCGATCCTTGTACCATAGGGTTCCCTGATTATCCACTCGGAATCCTGGGGCCTTATCTAATCCTGTTTTCTTCTTTATTTTCTGTATTTCATCATCTTTTTTCTGGGCTGCTCGTATCTGACTCTCCAGGGTAGGCTCCACACACAGGGTGTTCAATTGTCCTTGTTCGGCAATGTGAAGATTCAAGTGTTCAAATTCTGCCACAAGCTCGGGTCTCCGTTTATGCATCTTGATACGGTTGTGACGAGTCTTGCGACTCAGTGCATCTGCCACTACATTAGCCTTTCCAGGATGATAGTGGATTTCCAGGTTGTAATTCTTGATTAGCTCCAACCATCTTCTTTGCCTGAGATTCAAATCAGGCTGAGTGAAGATATACTTCAAGCTCTTATGATCCGTGTAGATTTCACACTTATTCCCTATCAGATAGTGTCTCCAAATCTTGAGTGCATGTACAACTGCTGCCAGTTCTAGATCATGGGTTGGGTAGTTTTGCTCATGCGTCTTTAATTGTCTCGATGCATAAGCCACTACTCTGTCATCTTGCATGAGAACACATCCCAATCCTTGTCGAGACGCATCGCAGTATACGACGAAATCTCGATGTATATCTGGCAAGATCAACACTGGGGCTGTGGTCAACCTTTTCTTTAGTTCCTGGAAACTCCTTTCACAAGCTTCTGTCCATTTGAACTCTTTTCCTTTTTGCGTTAATGCTGTCATTGGCCTTGCTATTTTAGAAAATCCTTCGATGAATCTTCGGTAGTAACCAGCTAGACCGAGAAAACTCCTGACTTCTGTCACTGTGGTTGGTTGTTTCCAATTGAGAACTGCCTCAACTTTGGCTGGGTCTACAGATACTCCTTCCTCTGTCAGAATGTGACCAAGAAAAGCCACTTTGTTTAGCCAGAATTCACATTTGCTGAATTTGGCATACAGCTCATGGGCTCTCAATTTTTCCAATACAATTCTTAAATGTTGCTCGTGCTCTTCGGCACTCTTAGAGTAGATAAGTATGTCGTCAATAAAGACAACAACAAATCGATCTAACTCCTCCATAAATACTTTGTTCATTAGGTTTATGAAGTATGCAGGTGCATTTGTAAGTCCAAATGGCATCACGGTGAACTCATATTGTCCATATCTGGTAACAAAAGCTGTCTTAAGAATGTCTCCTTCTCTAATTTTCAACTGATAGTACCCAGATCTTAAATCAATTTTGGAGAAATACTTGGCTCCTTTCAACTGATCAAATAAATCATCGATCCTGGGCAATGGATACTTATTCTTAATGGTGACTTCATTAAGAGATCGGTAGTCTATGCACAATCTAAGACTGCTGTCTTTCTTTTTGACAAAGAGAACTGGTGATCCCCACGGTGACGAACTTGGCCTAATAAAGCCTTTCTTCTGCAACTCTGCTATTTGTGCCTTTAACTCTGCTAGCTCATTAGCTGCCATTCGATACGGTCTTTTTGCTATTGGAGAGGTTCCAGGGATAAGGTCGATGATGAACTCTATATCTCTGTCAGGTGGCATGCCTGGTAGCTCATCTGGAAATACATCTGGGTATTCACAAACCACTGGCACTTCTTCCAATGACATTGCTTCCATATTGTGAACCATTGGTGTAACTTTTGACCTTTTTGGTTCACATACCACTTTGATTCCTTTGTGGTTTACCAGGGTAACTTTCCGAGTGTCACAGGCTATATTGCCTTGGTGCTTACTTAACCAGTCCATTCCGAGGATGACATCTATCCCCTGAGACTCTAGGACTACTAAGTTCGCTAGGAACTCTACCCCACTTAAAAGGATCTTAACCCGTGGGCATCCCAAATAACTTTTGGTCTCGGCCCCGGGAGTCCGGATTATTAGGGGTTGTTTCAGCATAACAGTTGGCAAACCATTTGTAGCAACAAACTTCGATGAAACGAACGAATGCGAAGCTCCAGAATCAAACAGAACGGTTGCAAGAGTTGAGTTGACGAGGTACTCACCAAGAACAACGTCTGGAGTGCCCTCAACTTCATCTGCATTAATGTGGTTGACTTTATCTCGACCGAAGGTTTGATTGTTCCTTCGCTGCTGTCCCGAGGATTGCTGTCCACCACGTCCGTTACCAGAGGCTGCAGTTCTGGCACTATTGGATTGATGCTGCTGAGTTGAAGCATTATTTTGGTTCAGATAAGGACATCTAGCAACCATATGGCCTGGCTTGCGGCAGTGAAAGCAAGTACTCTTGTCGTTGTTATTGGGCTGGGCTACACTAGAACTACTCTTCTGCTGACTGCCTGAGCTCTGATTGCGGTAAGAAGGTGCAAAATTTTGCTGGTTGGACGCTGAGGTCCTATACTGCATGGTTGGCTGATATTTAGGTTTCTGAGGGAAGTTGCCTCTTGGCCTCTGATTTCTCTCTTGTTGCTTGAATTTCTGCGCATTAAACTTGCGCTTCCTGTCATTCTCAATGTGAGAACGAGCATCTTTCAGAAGTATGGCACGGTTCATGAGGGTGTTAAAATCTGGGTAAATGTGCGTGATCAACTGCATCTTCAGACTAGGGTTAAGTCCTTTTCTGAAGCGATCCTGCTTCTTCTTGTCAGTGTTGACATCCTCTGGCGCATATCGTGCCAACTTCATGAACTTCCGGATATATTGATTCATTGTCATAGCTCCTTGCTTCAAAGAGCGGAACTCGTCAGCCTTCATTTCCATAACACCCTCGGGTATATGGTACCTTCTGAATCTTGGAACTCATTCCAAGTGATAGCTTCTGCATCTTCAGCCGCTTCACGATAATTATCCCACCATTCACCTGCTGCTCCAAGGAGCTGATGAGATGCTAAAAGAACTCTTTCTCTATCATTGGCATTGATGACTTCTAACTTTTTGGTGATACTTCTCAACCAATCATCTGCTGCTAAAGGATCTTCCTCAGCACTTTCAAAAGTTGGTGGCCTGAGTCTCATAAATTCTGACATCTTGGTCTGGGGACCTGGAGCACGGTCTAACAGTCCTTGAGCAATCACTTCCATCAGGCGGGTCTGATTATCCATTACTTCCACTAGATTGGTGACAAGTGGTCCTGGTATTCAACCACCTCGTCCACCACCTCTTCCACCTCTACCACGGTGTTGGTTTCCTCCACCTCTGTTCTGATTATTGTTTCCAACCTCATCATATCATTCCTGGTTCTGACTCACTTCATCTTCTTGGTGGTCTTGGTTGTTGTTATTCCCAACTCTACCTCCACCTCTACCTCTACCTCCACCTCTGCCACGCGGGGCAGTGTTCCTGCCTCTTCCACGCCCATTTCCATGACCCTGGGCGTTGTCCTCATCATCATGTTCTTCACGCTCACGGCGTTGCTGTAGCCTGACAGATCTTTTGGGAGGCATCTGTTTGACGGATTTAGCAGAAAGGTGAGATAGATCACTCAAGGGATCTACGAACTACGAGGCATAACAAAACAAGATCAATGGAAAAGGAATCCCTGAAATCTTGCACACACGCAAACAGAAAGAACCAGCATCATTACAACATCACAACAACTTATTCGTAATAACAAGGTTCGATCATACATACCCAAGTCCATTTATTTATATACAAGGACTCGACGATCTACGACTCGACACAAGACTCAACCACAGGGCGACTCTAACTTACGACTACCAGACCACACTACTGCCACACCTGACAACTACTAGACTCCACTACTCAAGGCAACTGCTGCCTCTACTACTAGCAAAAGCTACTCCTTGTCGCCAACTCCTGCTGCTCAGACGTCGAAACCACGGTCCCGAAGCCACTCGGCGTAGAGGTCGAACGGGTCTGCAGTCAGCTCGTCGGTGCTAAGCAGGTGGTAGTACTCCTCGTCGTAGGGTGTCGGTGTCGGAAGTCCGGGCAGCTCCTGCTCTGCTGGGGCGACGAACTGTGCTGGCTGCTCCTGCTCTGCTGGTACGTCTATCTGGGCAGGCTGCTCCTCGCCCATAACCTCGTCGTCGTCTCCAGGAAGGTCCACGAAGTTCTCCGCCACTGACTCCTCAGTGGGGGCAACTCCGTAACAGTCCTCCTCGGTGGACTCCTCTCTCATTAGTGCGGCCTCTAACTCAGCGGCCCACTCCATAAGGTCCTCAGTGTCCTCTGAGTCAGTGTGTCCCTGGCTGTCGGATCCTAACCCTGAGTCGTCTCCAGACGGGTCCGATCCTCCAGAAGACCAGGAGTCTCCAGTCGGCTCGGTGTCAGGGTCCGAGTCAGTCGGGCAAGCGTAGTGAAGGTGACGTGCTGGTCCTCCGACTCTCGGGGTCATCCTGCGGCGGGGTCCTGCTCCCACCTCGTGGAGTCTCACGTAGCAGCGGTCCACCTCCCTGATCAGGTACAGAGCGTCCTCCTCCCAAAGTCCCCTCACGAACTCGAGGGTGGAGGTCAGCCGTGCAACCTCGGCCTGGGATGCAGCGAGCTGTGCCTGAACCTCTGCTAGCTGAGCCTGAGTCTCTCGAAGCCTGCGGATGTCCTCGTCCCACCACTGGGCAGTGTCCTCGAGAACGCGGGCAGTCTGAGCACGGCACTCCTCCAGCTGGGCTAACTCCGCACGAAGGGCCTCCATCTGCTTAACAAAATTTGAGAATAGGTAAGTACTGGAAGAAAATAGTTTCATAAATAGAAATAAGGTAAGTAGAAATTTTTGTAAAATAATTTCTACAAAAATATCACACTCTTTACTACTCGATCCATCTTAGGGTCCATCCTACGGGCAAGCATGGCTCTGATACCACTCTGTCGTACCCCATTTCTGGAGCACTAGTGCTTACCGTATCAGTCCCTGGATCAGTAGCTGATACGACACTTTTACAGAATGGCATCTCAGAGTCATACCATTGATAATATTACCAAGTCTCATTACAAGCCTTTATATTACAAAAGGTCTTTTTACAATGGCCAAAGGCCTTATTACAACACGACACAAACACCACACTTGAGCGTCACTGAGGACAGTGACACAACACTAGAACCACTGCAACGGAAGACTGAAGCAGGGTCCACTCTACAGGCAGACTTGCGCGCGGACGGAACCCTACTCATCATCGCCATCACCTTGGAAGTCATACTCTGTTTCTTCTTCTGAATGATTGAAGCAAGAGTGAGTACATAAGGTACTCAACAAGCCCTAACACAGGGGTGAATATATATGCAAGGGGAGATCAAGGATAAAGGTTGGGGTATAAACATATTGGCCGAAAAGCCAATTTTTGTGCAGGGTTTGTTTGAAAAGCAAACAGCTTTGCAAACTAAGTCAAGTAAGATTGTGAATTTAGTGGGGTTGGTTGGCCCTGGGGGAGATGCATCCATCCCGCCAGTTCCCAAGTTTTATCGCTGGCCGACAACCAGCCCACGGCTCCAAACCGGTGTATTCCAAAACACACACACCAAGGATAACTCACACAGAAAAATCTAATCATTTGTGTGGCCATTGCTTTCGCAATTGTCCAATGCCGTGGAACACGGCTATCCGGATAGATTCGACACTCTGCAGAGGTTGTGCACTTTACCCACAAGGTATACCAACCTTCACCATCGTCATGGCTTAGACTGGCATACTATTGGTTCCGTACCTGCTTGGTGTCACCACGGCATCACCACGGAAAATTCACAAACAGGGGCATCCATTCACCATAGGAATAAGGGCCACAGGCCATCACCAACCGCCGGACGCTAACGCCAATCTCGTTAGGTCTTCTCCTGGCTTCCGCTGCGACTCCCGCCTCCTGGTGGGTACCGGGTGACACTATAGCAGGGTGTGGTTCCAAACCTTTCCCATACAAGGCATATGGTTGCACGATGGGTGCTAAGCAAGGCGGCACATGAACCGGTCCTTATACGACCGAAACAGGCATCTTCAATAGCCAATCCCCCACAGGGGGTGGTGTCCCAGAGATAGCCTCCCCACTGAGGACTACCTCGCCTGTTCCCGCCAAAACATACCCCACTATGGGTTGCATATTATCACTAATCCCACCCAAGTTCACATTTACGCACACCACCAAGCACGCACACATTTTCACACAAAACATGTGCAGCAAGATTAATTATACACACGGTGTAATAAAGTCCTAAGCAGCATTTTCATCCAATATATCATTAAAGATTAATGATGTTAGGACCTAGGGTTAACAAGGAGATTAGGGTATAAGCAATATCAAGGCAAGGCAACCAACAATTACTTAGGACATACTAAGCATTTAAATCATTTATAAATATTATGCACGTTTATTTGTAAATAAGCTCTAAGTAGGATTATTTGCAAACATAGGCGCAATATGGTCAAGGGGTTAGGACTTGCCTCCAAAGTCTTCTTCCTCTAGCCCTTCTTCGTAGTCGGGGTCCTCGTGCTCTTCGTCGAACGTTTGGTTATCTAACGATCAACAGTAAATAAGCGAATAAATCTACCGCTTAACAATCAATTAAACAATCATTAAATAAAATAAAATCCAAATAAACCACAAATAGAGATGGCTTTGGCGTAGATGAAGAGACAAGGATTTTAGAAGAATTTAGGTGCAAGAAACTCTGAATTTGGAGCTAAGATGAAATAGTTATGAATTTTCGAATGAATAGGAAAGGAAAAGATTAGGAATTGATCAACTTAATTAAGTATAATCAACATCCTAATTTTCCAGAGGTGTACAAGGGTTGCAAAGTGGGTAGAAAAGAATATAGGATTTTTGGGAATTTATTGGAATTTTTCTGTTATTGGAAATGTGCTCGAAATTGATTTCTGTGTACACTCTCGGGTGTACTTAGCATTTTGTGCTGTGTGTGAGAGGCTGACATGCGGGTCCAGAGGGGCCGGGTGACTGTGCGCTACTGTTTGATGAACTGGGTCTATGGTGGCTGTGGACCGAGACGCGAGAGAGAGGTCTACGGTGCACCGAGCGCACCACGTGGCGGTGCGACTCGGGTCGTCGCGGGCCTGGGGCGCCGACGTGGCAGCCACGTCGGACGCCGGCGCGACTCGGTCGGAACACGGCGGCGCGGCGCCGGAAAGCTCGCCGGCGGGAGCTGCGGTGGCCCGAACGGGGGGCGGAGGGCAGCTACAGGCTCTTCGCGCGACGGCGGACTCGATGGTTCTTGACGTTGACGTGGACAAGGGCTAGGGCGGCGCTGCGAGCTCGCCGGAGTGCGGCGGCGCTCGGTCGCGCGCGGGGAGAAGGGCGTGCGCGTGGGTGAGGATCGATTCGATCGCGTGCGGGCGTGCATGCGGGTGCGTGGAAGCTGAGGGTGAGCTCGGCCTGGCCGGGGAACATCCCACGGCGGCCGGAGAGGGAAAAGGGGCGGCGGAGCGGCCGCGCTCGGCGCGAGTTGGCCTCGGGTGCGCGGGAGGAAGAAAAGAGGGCGCAGAGGGAGGAGAAGAGAGCGGAGGTGCTCACCTCGGGCTCGGGGGAAGCGGGGAGCGTTGGGAGGCGGCGGAGGAGCTCGCCGGAATGTGGCCGGAGATGGGGGAAAAGAGCGAGAGGGGCTCGGGTTTACGCGCGGGGAAGTGAGTGTGAGGGCAGAGTGACGGAAGAGAGTGAGAGAGAGCTTGGCGCCATTTTATAGCCGCGCAGAGGCGGTTCGGCGCCGGAGAAAAATCTCCAGCTCCGGCGAGATATTTCTCGCCGGACTGGACGTCGACGCGACGGAAGATGGGGCTGCTGGCTTGGTGACGCGGGCGCGGGGTGGCTCCAGTTCTCTGGACGCGACGGAATGGCGCTGTGGCTGACGGAGGAGAGCAGTGCGGCATTGGTTTCGTCGGAAGGGTCGCCGGGGTTAGGGTTTGATGCGACGGGGCGGCGCTGTGCGACGGAACCGGTCGAGTGAGTGGAGGTGTGGCTGATGTGAGCGGCGAGGACGAGCCCTGTGCATTGAAACGACGAGTCGACGACCTCCGGCAGCTCGGTATGGGCAGCGCCCGAAATCACGCCGGCGTCGCCAGGAGGAAGAAGATGAGGCGGGCCCCACCTGTTGGCGACACGGAGAGGGGAACGGGTTGCGTCGCGCTGGGCGGGGAACGGGTTGCGTCGCGTTGGGCCGGGAACGGGTTGCGTCGCGCTGGGCCGGGAACGGGCTGGCGCGGTGGAGAAAAAGAGAGGGAAAAAGAAAAAGGGAGCTGGGCCGGCCAGAGATTTGGCCCGAGACGATTTTGGAGTTAGAAATGATTCAAACATTTCTGGAATTTGAATTTGAAGGCAATTCAAATTCGGACAAAAACAGAAATCGAACAAACACTTAAAATAAAAGCAATAAACTCCAAAAATGCATATGATGAGCTTTGTGCATGATTTAAAATTCAAAAATTTTAATTTGAGCTCTAACTTAATCTAGAGAATTGTTTTTAGTTGAAATTTTTTAAAAGGGTCAAATTTTAAGGGTTTTCAAATGGGCTCAAAATTGAGGGTGCTACAGCTTTCTAACGTGAGCACACTGGATGCTGAAATGAATTATTGGATAAACCACTTGATAGAAGCGTATGTTTGGTGGGTGGATATCTAACTTTGATAGTAATAGTAGGAATCAAGTTTCAGTGGGTGCAGGAGCCATGTGCTGGATGATGTAGTTAAGGCAAAATTGTGAGGTATTTGACAAAACATCTATATTTTCTCCTATACACCTAATCTACAGGGGCGTGGCCACTGGATAAAGACATGGTCACTTTTCCACAAAAAGGATGAGCGAAACTCTATCCAACATGTAGGGTGACCATGAAAATCTTGGCCAAGCATGGCTGAAAACTTAGCAATACGCTATGTTTTTAATAAAGAACTTTTTGCTATATTACTCGCCAGATGTTTGGTGTTCTTATGAGTTGCCATATGTTTGGCACTTTGGCATGTGACGGAGTCTACACATAGGGGTTTGTAATAATAAGACGGTCAAATGCTTCGTGCGAACGTAAAGGCCGAGATATTATTTTCTTGATGAAATATATTTTTTCTTTCTAAAAACTTACAATAGTTAACTGTTGATTATTTAAGGATCGTGTATGGGAGCAGCAATCTCGTTCTTAAGTGACAACATTAGACATCACATTTTAACTAAAATAACCCAATAATATTGTTTGAATGTCACCATTTAAAGAAAAAAATATTAATCAAGAGCGGCGTGCATGAAATAGTGATATTAGGAAGACACCTCTCGGTCAACGCGCTGCTTCGCGGAGAGCGCGTCGGTGCCTCGCACGACAAGGTACATCTTGTTGACATCAGGCTTCACCCTCAGTATCTTCTCCACGAGAACTGCAGGCACACACATACATGTAGCAGTGTCACACGTTCATATACATGTACTATATACTGAAACAGATCTGTTGTTGCACATATGCATGTGAATGAGGTACGAGTTTTTTTGAGACATGCATGTACATACTCTTCCCAAGGAATCCAGTTGAACCAGTGATAAGGATGCTCTTGCCCTTGAAGTACCCTATGATCCTCGCTGCGTCCATGCTCTCCATAACCTTTTCTTTTTCAACTGTCTAGCTCTAGATCTCTTTTCCTCCCTTATTATACTCTATCGGGATCTTGCTTTGGATGCTTGAGCAGAGAGACTGTTCTGTGTGTGAGGGAGGGAGGGATTGCACCCACCATATTTATACACACAGAGTTGGTCATTTGTGCAGGTGACGCTAGCGTGTCTGAAGTCTGAACCCTAAAGCGTGGTCTAGTGGGGACAAATAAAACTCAGTACTCAATCCTTTGTTCCAAAAGGCCATGTAGGGGAGTAATTTCAAGAGGATAAAAAAAATCATTAGAACCTAATCTCTCTCTCTCTCTCTCTCTCTCTCTCTCTCTCGCTCGCCCGCCCGCTCCACAATATTTTTCACGTGCTTATACTATTCCTTCTGCCAAGAATTAGTTCCTCTAGTCGTGGCCACGTAACCGCGCTGAGAGCGCTCGCAGCTTGTCCCGAACGATTCGCGTCGTTCGATCTCCATCACGGCAGGGTGCGCGACGTGAGTGAAATCGTGATCGCGGTGGGAAATTTTGCTTGTACGGTTGGCCCACGTGTCGTTTTCTCCCTCGCAGGCCGGCAGATCGTACACATTACTGCGGTTGTTGAGCCGGTGCGCATTTACGCGAGACTCTCCGCCTCCTCCGCTTCTGCTCCCCTCCTCGCTCCTCCCACCTCGCCTCCTCCTCCGTTTCGCCTCCTCCACACAGGCAGCGCGTGGCGGAGCGACTTGGTAGTCGCGGGCAGCTGGTGACACGGAGGCGGAGCGGCGTGGCTTAGCGACGACGGCGGTGGAGGACGGCCTCCATACCTTGTAAGGAAACGTCTCATTAAGACCTGAGAAGATAGGAACGAGAGGGAGAGAAAGAAATACTGAAACAGGTAGCCGACCACGCTTAATTATTTGATGGCCAACCATCGGTTGTGAGCCTAATGAATTCTTTGGTAAATGACACCTTGAGGTAAATCCTTCGCAAGCTTAATTGGTACTCTAAGATTAATTATTTTAAGAGCGATGGGATATCTCCAGCATCATCTTTAATGCAACAACTTTTTTTTAATAAAGTGGGAATAAGTCCCGACGTTGACCTTCAAAGGCTACGACCAGTTTATTACATTATGCAGCTAATCACAAAAATGTTCAAATGGTGGTTTTCTTTCTAGCACATGTATCATGGGGGATCCAAATGGTAGGCGATCGACGACCCAAGTATTGAGAAACGCAGTGAAATTTCCTATGTGCTGCTAAACGTCGGTAGTGTGGACACTGGCTAACATTCATTCATGATAAACGTCGGTAGCGTGTCGGTCTGTGCTTGATTGCCTTATTGTCATGAAAGCTTACCTGCGCGTGAATTTTGCCAACTTCTAACTGAATTTGCTGGAGACATCGACAGCTCTGTCCTTAAATACCCGCCTTTCTGTCATCAATCAAGCTTTCTGTGTCCTAGGTTTGTGCTAGCTACTTAACACAAACAAAGTAGCTACTCGCTAGTCAGGCAGAGATTAAAGTACACAAACAAAGTAGCTAGTCGCTAGTCGGGCAGAGATTAAAGTAGCTAGCACAAACCTAGGACACAGAAAGCTTGATTGATGACAGAAAGGCGGGTATTTAAGGACAGAGCTGTCGATGTCTCCAGCAAAATTCAGTTAGAGCAAGCCCAACGCGGGGCGTATAGCCATCAAATATCAGATGTTGCAGCAAAAAGGTAGGAGAGAGAGGGTGCATCGGCGCATCTGCCGTCACCAAGCTTGGCACAAGCGCCAATGCAAAATTGTAGGACCCGCTCTGCCTCTCCTCTCTATCTCTCTCCAACGCATGCAGCAATTGTGGGCCCCTGGGGAAGAATCTAACCAGCGCTGGGTTGGGTGCATATGGCGTGTACTGGGCGCGTGCAGTGCTGCATGGGGGCTCCGCACCTCCTAGCAATGGGCTTGCTCTTAGAAGTTGGCAAAATTCACGCGCAGGTAAGCTTTCATGACAATAAGGCGATCAAGCACAGACTGACTCGCTACCGACGTTTATCATGAATGAATGTTAGCCAGTGTCCACACTACCGACGTTTAGCAGCACATAGGAAATTTCACTGCGTTTCTCAATACTTGGGTCGTCGATCGCCTACCATTTGGATCCCCCATGATACATGTGCTAGAAAGAAAACCACCATTTGAACATTTTTGTGATTAGCTGCATGATCTAATAAACTGGTCGTAGCCTTTGAAGGTCAACGTCGGGACTTATTCCCACTTTATTAAAAAAGAAAAAAAGTTGTTGCATTAAAGATGATGCTGGAGATATCCCATCGCTCTAAAAATAATTAATCTTAGAGTACCAATTAAGCTTGCGAAGGATTTACCTCAAGGTGTCATTTACCAAAGAATTCATTAGGCTCACAACCGATGGTTGGCCATCAAATAATTAAGCGTGGCCGGCTACCTGTTTCAGTATTTCTTTCTCTTTTAATCTCTGAGGTCATTTACCAAAGAATATACCTTGTAAGGAAACGTCTCATTAAGACCTGCGCAGGTCCCGCTCCTCCTCCTGCACAGATCCCACTCTCCGCTCTAGCTCCTTGTCTAGAGCACGCCGGTGCGCCGCCACCGAGGACACCCTAATGTTGTCCCAAGCGTCATTGTGGGCTCGTCATGGTCGCCGAGGGCCTGGCAGAGCCAATCGATCGATGCGACGATGAAGCAGCCATGATCCACTACCAGGATCCCCACTTTTCCCGAGTGCCTAGGACACTCGGGAAAAGCCGGAAAACACTCGGGAAAAGCTTTCCCGAGTGTAGCACTCGGGAAAGCCCACTCGGCGTTTCTGTACTCGGGGAAGCCCACCTTTCCCGAGTGTCTTTTCTGGGGCACTCGGGAAAGGCTTTCCCGAGTGTAAAACCGACACTCGGAGATCAAAAGAACTGACGGACGGCGGACTGACGGCGACCAACCTTTCCCGAGTGTAATTTGAATTACACTCGGGAAAGGCCCCCATCTTTCCCGAGTGTAATTCAAACTACACTCGGGAAAGGCCCCCACCTTTCCCGAGTGTAGTTTGAATTACACTCGGGAAAGCCACCCCCCTTTCCCGAGTGTAATTTAAATTACACTCGGGAAAGACACCCCCCCCCCCCTTTTCCCAAGTGAGAATGCTTTCATGTTTTGAAACCAGCCAACTCAAGTTGAGTCTTGGACATTCTAAGCAACAATTTCCATTTAAAAATTTTCCATCACCCATTGGCATAATACAAGCGAAATGTAAGAAAATAGACAATGCAGTAGATACAAATTATGCTCCATTAAGAATTCTTTACATTCTAACCAGGTCACGTTAACATGTTCAGTACGAGTCAGTAGATACTGTGGGCCTCCAGCAGGAACTCTAACATTCTAACCAAGCTACAGTAAGAAGCCTCTTATATTGTTGACTAATTAGGAAGCTTCTTGTTTTGACTCTGCAGATGCAAGTCCTCGGATCTTCACATCATAATAAACTTCCTCCACCCTCCTCAAATCATACTTCATCCCTGCGAAACGGTTCAGATAATCAACATTCAGTCAGAAATCAGAGAATCATGTAGATTTTGCAGGCAAGTATGATCAATGTCATTCATTCATAACTATGACAAACAAGATTAGCTAGGTCCTCATATTCGATGCTCGAAGTTATTTCAGTCATCAAGATATGCAGTAACTGGCACTGCCCAGGTGACTCTTAAAGATGATCCTACAAAATAGTGGCTGGATTCCATGGCTTACTTAAAGCAGATCCTTTTGTGTTATATACAACCACAGATTTGTACAATAACAGTTTATGTGCTTAAGTAATTTTAAGTATAAATTCATCGCAGGATTATTCTTTAGATTTGATGCGCTTAAGCTACCTGAATTTCTAAACTCAGTCCAAGGTTGACATTTCCAGAATTCTACAATATATTTCCTTGGCTACTTGAAAACAAATAGGACAACTTAATCTGTATCTCTCCACTACAATTTAAAACACATGAAACCAGCACTTGATGATATCACTACAGCCGTTTAGGCTCTTCAACTCCAGCTAAGGTGTCTAAACCAAAAAAGGAGCTTATGAATAAAAAAATAAGCTGGGTTATTTGAGGCTCAGACTGTGTAAAATTTTACCCTAGTTAAGCTATTCTGCTATGGAGAGCAAAATCCAATAGTTCAACCAAAATCTTCTGTTTGCGATGTCTTCTTAACTTGACGGGGCGTGTAACTTAGCATCCCATGAGTTTGTCAAACTACAATCCAACCTGAAAGGTATCTGCTATGGCAGACATAACTAATCATACTTTGGTCTTGATCCAACTAGAGAAATTAATGTAAGATTTCTTTTCAACACATTTTTGCAAATAACCTTGAAAATAAGTGCAATCAAGTACAAGCAAGCATCACCGACAGGTATGTCAAAATTGGCTGATTAAGAACTTACCGGCAACAATAAGTCAAAATAAAATGTTCACAGTTCACACCAATTGAAAATTCACATTTGACATGATCAAATGCAGCTAACAATGGTAAACTTGAAAAGACAAAGAACTGGTGCCCTTTAGTTATCTTGATCAAAATGAATCACAACTATATAATTAAATAATGAGTTACAAAATTATGGCATATTAATAAACTTCCTAAAAGATTTTGGTTAGTTATTTACTTGCATATTCTTGTCAAACTAAAAAAAAATGATCTTTAACTATTGTGCTTTGTAACAATTTCTATTCTACAACGCCAACCTGTTAACATCTGCTTGTTTTTGCAAGTCGCCCTCACATGCATATTGAAACAGGGCACCAATGGCACAAAGTAAGAACCACAAAATAAAAAGTACTGCAATCATGCCTGGATTAAAATTGGATAGTTGACGGTGAACTTACAAATTCATTGGACATGAAGCACAATCCTGCAACAAAGCAAATCTTCCTGTGAGCACATGGTGCATTTGAACATAGAATTTATCAAGCATAACTATTACTGATGATGTACAAATAAATTGAATTCTAAATGGTTTGAGAAAACTGCAAACACATTTAGCTCATACACACTATGCCACAACACAACTAACGCAGAAATTCAGTGCCCTGACATACACCCTAGCTTCTCTGGGCCT